>VBSM01003044.1:4150522-4192179 GCA_008086735.1 Cheirogaleus medius
GCCACGGCACTCTAGCCCAGGGAAGAGAGTGAGACTCTGTCTCAAAAAAAAAAAGGACACTTTCTATAATTGACACACACTGCTTCTGCTCATAGCTCATTGGCCAGAACTTAGTCATGTGCCATATCTAGCTGCAAGGGAGGCTGGGAAATGTAGTCTTTGTAAAAGGCAGCCATGTGCCTAGCTAAAATCAGAGGTTCTGTTACAGAGGAAGAACGATAGAATGGTTACTGAGGATGACAAGAAGGCTTTGCCATACAGAGTAAATGTGTAAGGGTCTAGGTTAAGCTGCTATAACAAAAAGATCTAAAACTACAGTGTTATTTCAGGGCAAGTAGGCAGCTCTGCTCTACCAGGTCAGACAGGGACCCAGGTTCCTTCTATTTGATTGCTTCACCATCCCTTAAAATATTGTCCTCGTCCACACGGTCAAAACTGGCTCATAATCACCAAAGCTGCAGTAAGGTGAAAGAGAAAGAAGAGGGTGAGTCATTTCCTTTGAAGGGCATCACCCGGATGTGGCGCACTTCCCTTCTGCTCACGGCCCATTGGTCGGGAGTTCATCACATGGCACACCTAGCTGCAAGGGTGTATGGGAAATGTAGTCTCCAGCTGGTCAGACACCCAGCCAAGCCCCAGGGTTCAATTTCTGCAGAGAAGACTTGGGGCTGGAGGGTACTTAGCAGTCTCTACTACAAGGAAGAATGAGGGGGTGGATGAGTGGGTGGCGGTGGGTGACGGGGTGGGAAGGACTTCAGCTGGGCTGAAGTCTGTCTGCTGTGGGGTAAGTTGTCCAGAGGCCCAGCCCCAGACTGCTGTCTGTTGGACTGGGGGACCCTGGGAAGGGCTCTTGAGGCTTAGGCCGGGTCATGCCATTTGCACAGAGAGGCACCAAGTTGGGAGAAACATCGAGAAGGTGGAATCAACACAACTCCACGATTGATTTGGTAGGAGGAGGTGGTGAGGGTGGCCACTGGGTTTCTGGCTTGGATGATCATCTGTGTAGATGCCTGAGACAGGGACCCAAAAGGTGGGAGTATTCGGGAGAGGGATATGAAGAGCCCAGAGATTCACGCAGTCATTCATTTAGCAAATACTTATTAAGCACCTACTGTGTGCCAGGCAATTTTCTAGGTGTTGGGGACACAGCACAGGCCTCGTGGAGCTTATATTCTAACAGAGAGAGACAGACAGTGGCAAAGCCCCCCCCCAGTACAATATGTCAGACGCTGATAGGCGCTTTGAGGGAAGATGAGGCAGGATGGAGGGGAGAGAGTGACAAGGAAGGAGTTTGGGCTATTTTATTGTCCTGGAAGATTTTTAAGCAATCCTGAGTGTCACACTGTGTTACTCACAAAGTTTGTCAGGATGGACCTCTGACGGATAGGAAAAAAACATTTTTTTTAATGTGAGCACAATACCATTATCACACCCATTGCAATGAACAAATAATTCCTTGATACTGTCTAACACCCAGTCTGTGTTCAATTTTTCCCAGAGAGTCTCAAAAATGTCCTGTTAGAACCAGTTCATTGGAATCAGGATCCAATAGTCTTCCTGTTGCATTTGGCTGATCTATTTCTTTTTAAAAATCTCTTAGGCTGGGTGTGGTGGATTACACGCCTGTAATCCTAGCACTCTGGGAGGCCGAGGTGGGAGGATCGCTCAAGGTTAGAAGTTCAAGACCAGCTGGAGCAAGAGTGAGACCCTGTCTCTAAAAAAAAAAAAAAAAAGAAAAAAATAAAAATTAAAAGTCTCTTAATCTATTATAGTTAGTGGAGGGAAGGTGGTGAAAGAAGGCCTCTTTGAAAAGGTAAAATTTGAGCTGAGGCCTGAAGGACATGAAGAAGCATGCAGGGCATGCAGGAAATAGCAGAGGGAACAGCATGTGCAAAGGTCCTGGGGTGGGAATGTGTGAGGAGGCCAGTGTGGCTGCAGGGGAGAGGGCAAGGGGGAGAACAGTGGAAGATGGATGGTAGACAATGGACAGAGAGGTAAGGGGTGGGCATGGAAGGGGGGAAGTGGCACCAGGTCGTGGAAGGCCTTGCAGGCTGTGGTCTGGACTTTGGATTTTCCTCTGAGCATGAGGGAGATCCCCTGAGCATGAGTTAAGCATGAGACCACATCCCCCCTGCCTGCCTCCCTCAGCTCTGTCCCCAGACTCGGTTTCCATCTCGTGTCCTGAGCAACCTCTGCTTTTGCAGTGGACACTAATGGTGTCCCCCACCCTGAGCCCTTTAACCAGGTGGGGGTAGTCTTCCCCTACTGCTGGGGGTGTTGGCTGCTAACAGCCCACGGCTGCACCTGCCCAGAGACTTGCCGGCGGGAGCCACCTTGTCTAGAGAGGCATGGGGCGGGGCATCATGCCTTCCTGGGGGTGGCCCACAGCAGGCGACAGATGTATAAAAAGCAGACCCCTTTGTAGCAAGGCGGGGCAACCCCATGGTGCCATTCTGGGTCCAGATTTCACCGGAACCTGGCTTCCTCCCCGTCCTCTGTTCTGCTCCCCTCATTCCCTTAGTAAACCACGTGCCGAGAATCCCCAACTCAGGCTGAAACCTAACCCAGCCTAAATGGACCCTTCCCCGCCACCCTGTCCCATCGGCCTCTCCCCTCCCCAGTGTTTGTGCTTTTTAAACTCCACCAAAAATGTCACGGGCAGGTTTCTTGCTTTGCTTCCAAACTCCCTGATAAATTCCACTGGCTGGGCAACCCCAGGAGAGGTTTTCTGGAGCAAGGAACCCCATAAATCAGCCCGCTGCCACTCCGGCGTGGGCAATATCTTATGTAAAAAGGTGTTTCCTGGGAGCGCCACAGGCAGGAGAATCCTATTACAAGCCGCCCCATTAATTATAAAGAGTCAAGTCAACCCTTTCCTGCGATTTTTTATCTTAAGTCCGAAAACTGATTACCTTCACCAATCCTTCGCTTTCCAAAAAGATCTAAAATATAAAATAAATGTTTGGAGAATAAATACCAAACTTTCTCCTTTTAGGGGAGAAGAGAGAGAGAGAGAGAGAGAGAGAGAGGAAAAGAGAGAGAGAGAGAGAGTGAAGTGAGTGGGAAAGGGCCTTTTTTCCTTCCTTTTAAGGTAAAAGTGATTGAATGTTTAGCCTGCGAGGGGCGTATTTTCTTGACTCCTTAGCCCTTGGAGGTGGGTCCTGTAATTCGTCCCACGTGACAGATGAGGGACACTGGGACTCACCTGAAGTTACATGGCTTGGCCCGTTCTTCTGAGATGGTGAGGTGGGCAGAAAATGGGCAAGGCTGGGTATTTAAAGACCTGAGTTCAAATCCTGCCTCTGCTTCTTACTAGCTAAGACCCTGAGCAGGTCAATTAACCTCTTTGGTCCTCAGTTTCCTCTTCTGCCAAATGAGGAAGAAAAGCATCCTTCCAAAGGCTTCCAGGGAGAAGATCTGCAACGAAGCACAGGAAAGACACCAGACCCCTCCCATGGCTCCCGGCTGCGCTGAGGACAAAGGGCCGTCCCTCACTGTAGCCTACCAGGGCCCTGTGCCGTCTGGCTCCACCAGAAATGACCTTCTGGGCCTCTGCTCCTCCTTCTGTCCCCATAGACCCTTGGAATTGCAGCCACACTGGTTTCTTTTTCTTTCTAGAACCCACCACGCTTATTCCTGCCTCGGGGCCTTCGCCTGTGCTGTTCCCTTTGCCTGGCACACTCTTCCCCCAGGTCTCAGCAAAGTCGGCAACTTCTCCTCATTCAGGCTCAAACGTCGCCTCCACAGAGGGGCCTTCCAGGCTCACAGACTGCCTCTCAGAGTAAGGGAGGCGAGGCACCTGCCTTGGCAGCAACATATAAGGGGTGTCAAAATGATAAAAAAAAAAATATTGTAATGAAATATTTAAAAAATGAATGATGAGTCAATAGTGATCTCACCTGGCACTCACGTGACCCCTCACTCCGCTCACCCTGATCCCGGACCTGCCAGAGCCTGTCTTTATTTAAAATGTTACTGTTTTGTTCATTATGAGTTATTTTGCATTCTTTTTGATTTTTCAAAATATTATGTTAAAATATTCTTTTCTTTTCTTTCTTTCTTTCTTTTTTTGAGACAGAGTCTTGCTCTGTTGCCTGGGCTAGAGTGCCGTGGCATCATTGTAGCTCTCTGTAACCTCAAACTCCTGGGCTCGAGCGATCCTCCTGCCTCAGCCTCCCGAGTAGCTGGGACTACAGGCATGCGCCACCATGCCCGGCTAATTTTTCTATTTTTAGTAGAGACGGGGTCTCGCTCTTGCTCAGGCTGGTCTCGAACTCCTGACCTCGAGTGTTCCTCCCACCTCTGCCCCCCAGAGTGCTAGGATTACAGGTGTGAACCACCGTGCCCAGCCCTATTTCTTTTGATTGCTGAGTTTTGGGAGTCTCCTCCTTAAATTTTGCACCCAAGGCGAGTACCCCACTTGCCTCACCCCAGTCCAGCCTGGACGAGTGCCCCTCCTAATACCTCCCAGTGCCCCCAGTCTCACAGACCTCTTTCCCTACCATGATTTGAAATCATTGCTCACTTTTCCCCTTGCTGACTGTCTGTTTCCCCCAGCAGAATATCAGTTCCATGAGGGCTGGGACCAAAATCTATTCTATTTACATTTGTAACCCAGAGGCCAGAGAGTGCCCAGTGCATACTAAGCCTTTAACAGATATTTGCTGAATAACTGAACGAATAAGCAGATGAAGAAAAGGTTCAGGAAGTCCAGTAATGTCTGCACAACTTAGCTCCAGAGTTTTTTTTCCCCTTTTATTTCATCATATGATGGGGGTACAAATATTTTTAGGGTTACATACATTGCCCCTACCACCCCTCCCCCCCAGCTCCAGAGTTTTTGGTCCACTTCCCACCCTGTTTTTCAGATGAGAAGGCTGAGGCCCAGAGAGGGCGAGTAAACTATTCATAGTCACACAGCACAGCCATGGCAAAGCCAGTCTCAAACTGAAAATCCCATGGTGCTATGTGGTCACCACTGACGGGGCTCTGGTGGCCTGGCGTGGGCCAGGTGGGGACCAGGTCTTTCTGAGTAGACACATTCCAGAAATATTATCCCCAAACCCAGACAAACTATTGTCACCTAAGGTTTTTCCAGGTCTATGCATTGTGTATATTAGTCACCCATTCATATATTTTTTTGAAGCCTTCAGTGCTGTTTAGAAAGAAAATGTTATCACCACTCTAAATGGAGAAACAGTATCCCTTCCTGGAATTAGATACTATGTGTGCAAACAGACACAATGAGAAAACAGAACAATGTTGTTACATTGTAACTAGCTTCTGACTGCCAAGTCCCCAAGCCTGAGCCCCAGGTCCGTTTGATAAGCAAGTGTTAGGGGGCGCTTAAGACACGCTAACCCCAGAGACTCTCCTTAAAACAATCAAAGGGCTGAAAGAGATCTGAAAACAGGGCGACTTCCTTACAGGGTACCGGGCACCTCCGAAAATGCCCAGTTCCTCCGGGGCCACCTATCTCACATTTCAGGAAACCCAGCCCTGGTGAAACAGTGACCCGGCAGCATCACACGATGAGGCTGATTAGGATTTTAGGGACCTCAGAAAAGGGTGCCAGGCAAACTCTTTCTCCAGCAGTGTCTGTGGTCAGGAGCTGAAGCCACACACCTTGCGACCAGACTCTCTGTTAGGCACGGTGTGTGGGGGGGTTATTTTTCAGCCGGGTTTGGGTGTTCTTTAGTTCCCTGAATATCTAATAATCAAACTGCATTTCTTCTTTTCCCCCATAGTTTTAAGGAGGTGAAACATAACATAAAATTTCCCATTTTAAAACAAATAGTTCAGAGGCATTTAGGACATTCGATCCGCTTGCGGAACATTTTCATCATGCCCAAAGGAAACCTTGTATCTACGAAGCAGTCGCTCCCCAAAGCCCTCTCCCTAGCCCCTGGCAACCTCCAATCTGCGCTCTGCTTCTACGGATCTGCCTATTCTGGACATTTCATGTAAATCACACACCACGTGGTTTTCTTGGGCCTGACTTCTTTCACTTAGCGTAACTGTTTCGAGGTCCGTCTGTGTTGAACCCCACGCTGAATCCTACTCCCCTGTCTGGCTAGACCACATTTGGTTCATCTGTTCCTCTGTTGCTGGTGTATTTCCTTTTACACAGAGGGAGGGTCAAAGTTTTCTCCACCAGATCTTGACCTCCTACTATCCTGTCAGACCCAGGCCCTATAATGTTCCACGAAGGCAGCATGGATAATCTCAGAGTATGTTCTAGAAAGTCATAACTGCGTTTTTGTCCAAATAGGCTGTGAAGTTTTAGTCCTTGTTTTAAAAAATGTTTTAAGCAATCCCGTAAAGAAGAAAATAAAATAGATAACAATATAGCATCCAATAAATGGTCATTATTGTTATTATATTATAATTTTGTTCAGTGTTTATTACCCAATGTGGCCGGCTCCATGCCAGGCACTGTGTTTAGACTACGGTATATGTGTCCTTACTTAAGCTTTACAATGACACTTGAAGTTAAATATTATTGTGCCTTTTTTATAGCTTTTGCAAAGCTGAGGCTCAGAGAGTTTGAGTGCCCAAGCTCAGATCACACAGCCCATGGTCTCGAGTTGCTCACAGCCTGAGGATGGGGACACAAACACAGTGGGGTTGAGCTGTTACGATGAAAGAAGACGCGAACAGGCTGCTATACACTGGCTCAGCCAGCTACTGTACCTTCACTTAGTCAGTTTGACCACAGAGTTGGGGTCCCAGCTGTTTTTGAACAAAGAACATTTATACCAGAAGGCTTTTCTCTAGTGAGAAAGGGATTGTTGAGAATCCCTGAGTGTGATTTCCAAGCCAATGCTTCCATAGCTGAATGTGCACACAGGTGCCGTGGGGACGGTGCAGACTGTGGTCCAAAGCGGGGCCTGAGATGCTGTGCTTCTTTCTCACCAGCTCCCAGGCGGCACTGCCGCTGGTCCGCGGACCACACTTTGAGTAGCGAGGGGCTAGCAGATCTGAAATCTAATCCCAGCTGCACTGTGAATTCTCTGTGGAACTTTAGGCCCCTCTGTTGCTCTCTCTGAGCCTCAGTTTCTTTCCCTGGTCAATTCTCTGAAGAATATTAGAGCAGCGTTGTCACTTTGTGCTTGCCAGAAAGCCACAGGCCGCCCCTGTGGGGGTGAGGGATTGCCTTCCAAAGCCCCCAGGAACCCATCAGCAGGTGCTGGCGGGTGGGAGCTGGGTAGAGGCAGGTGGGATGGTCCTGCCCCCGGCACCAAATTCAGACAGAGAAGGCCAGAGGTGGCACGGCCCTGGGGAAGCGGCAGGAGAAGTTTCCGTTCATCACAGAAACGGCCCATTTGCAATGATCGGTTGCCCAGGTGTTAATAACGCTAATGGCATAGGAAGGGTAAACTTGGTCACTTGGCTGAACAGAAGAAATATGCAGAGAAGTGCTCGAGTTTCCATAAATCAGCCGTGTGCGGCGCTACGAGGGAGGCAGGACTTAAAATTCCGGTCAGGAGATGGGTATTCTCATAATCCGAGCCGGAGAGGTAATTTATTCTGTTTATATCTTTTTACTGCACGACAAGACTTGGGAGCAGGCGCCCTCCACAGCCATTCTGCATTTTAAATATTAGTCCTAAGCACAGTGGGTCAGCCCTTGTGCTCCGTGGGGTGTATATTTCGGGGCAGGAGGCGAGCATGCATGATGGGGGGTGGGATCCATGTGGTTCGACTGTCTGGGGTTGGCCAGAATTACAGTCTAGGGGCAGCGGGGGACAGAAGATGTCCCTTTTTTTCCAATGCGAGAGGGCATGGCCAGAGCCTGGCTAAACTCCTTACCTGCATGTCTTAGAATATTTTTTTCTCTCGGAAATCTTTTATTTTTAAATGATAATAAATACAGGTGATGAAGGGATAGAAGGGGACGAGCAGATGCCTTGATGGAGGAGAAAAGGAATGAGGTGGCAGGGAGGCAGAGAAGCACACAGAGCAGGCGTGTAGGAAGCGCAAGTCCTTGTGTCTTTTGACCTTGGCAATGTTCATTATGCCCTTTGCTCTTGCGGCTGGCTTTGCCGAACCCGGAAGGGGGTTTTAAACCAAATCCAGCGAGTTTGCCATCAGTAAGAATTATAATAACATTCATTAGGCCTTTTCTTAAAGAATCCCTTCTTGTGGCAGCTGAATTGCATTCATTCATTCACTCATTTCGTTGCGAGACACCTGTGTCGGGCTCCGTCCTGGGTCCAGGGGCAACGTGGGCTCTAGAAAGGAAAGTTCTGGATTCGAAACCTGGCTCTGCCACTCCCCTGCTGTGTGACCCCAGGCAGCCTGCTTCATGTCTTGGGCCTCAGTCTCCTCATCTGCAAAGTGGGAAAACCGAGGCTCCTCTCGAAGGGGAGTTGTGAGGACCGAATGAGGTGCCGGTCAAGGGGCCTAGAGAGAGGTGGCGGTGGCTCCGTGGCTTTGGGAGTCATCAGAAGCTCTTGGGAGCCTGATGAGTGGGAAGCACCCTGGGCCCAGCCCCAGAGAGCGGCTCCAGCCAGGAGCGGCGGGGCCCGGGGCTGCGCATTTTCAGCGAGCTCTCTCCTCCAGCCGTACTTTGAGAAAATGCTCGTGGGGGATGAGGGACCAGTGTCCCTTCCTGACTCCCCCATCCCCACCCGGCTTTTCTCAGGAACTGCCTCTTAGCCGAGTGCACTGGGTGTCACGGTGATGACGTCCCCAGGTGCCAGGTGGGCTAGGGGACAGCGTTTCTCCTCCGAGAGCCCCTGGACCGAGCTAGCATGTGGGAGCTCAAATGAGCTCACAGGACTGGGGGTGACTTGGGGCTGGGTCGGGCTCTCTCTTTTCTCTTGTCACCCTTCAAGGAAGCTGGCGTGTGTGCGTGTGTGTGTGCGTGTGTGTGTGCGCGTGTGCGTGTGTGCGTGTGTGTGTGATTAGAATGGGGGAACGAACCTGTGACCTGGATCTCTTGAACCTCAGCCACAGGCCGAGTCACTTCTTTTCAATCCTCACCACACGCCATGGATGAGATGACACTGTGAGGCCATTTCACAGTGCAGCAAACTGACGCAGTGACCCGCATCCAGTTCCTGCTCCCTTCTGCCTCCTCCCCCTCCTCTTCCTCTCCTTCTCCCCTCTTCCCTCACTTCCTCCTTCCTCCTTTCTCCTCCTCCCTGCCTCTGTCCCTCTGTCACAAGCCTGTTTGCCTTGTGGGGAGTGTGGGGTGAGTCCTCCCCTCCTCCCACTTCACTTCCTGCATCTCATTCTGATGAAAGCTCTGAGTGAGCCCATCTGCAAAATTCACACATGCCCAGAAAGCATTCTGGGGCGCTGCAGAGATGGGACCCACCTTGCAAATTCTCTCTTGGTCTCTAGAGCCCATCAGGATCGGGACACCACAGAAGGGCAGAAACACAACCCGATGTATGGACTGGACTCCCAGCTCTGCCACTCCCATGCTGTGTGACCTTGGGTAAGTTTCTTGACTTCTCTGAGCATCCTATGGGGCAATTAATACTTACCCCGATACAAGTCCAAAGATTTAGCTGCAAGGATTTTATTCCAGTGTGGTTTAAAGAGGCAAAAAACTGGAAATGAACTCAAATGTCCAACAATAAAATTGGTTAAAAAAAGAATATAAAAACCAAACAAGGATGGCTCAGCCATTTAAGGGGACTTTAAGCAATGACTACACAGAGGGATGTAACTCTGGCTGTGAAGATCAGGTTATGAGTCTGGAAGATATTTTGGCATGAACCAGAGCGGGTGACCACAGGGTGTGTACATACAAGGGGGTATGACCTCCAGTTTCAAAATGAAAAAAAAAAAAGGTCTGGAAGGAAATGTATCAACCACATCACCATAGTCCTTGAGATTCTGGATGATGACATTTTCTTCCTTTTGTTTATCTGAAATTTCTAAGTCTCCCACAGCGAGCAAGTAGCATTTGTCTGACGAGGGCACATGTGCTCACGCCATCTTGCATTATTCTTGCAAGGTCCCCATGAAGGAGGGTGAAGGAGCCGAGCTCCCAGCATGTGCCTGCTCCATGGTGCTCCACCCCAATCCCTCCCTGTCCTCCCACCTCTCCCTGCTGCTGCTAACATGGGCCAGCCCCTCCCACCCCAGGCTTAGGTGAAATGGAGTCCAAACACAGGACACTCTTCCATGTATCTTTCTCTCTCTCATCTGCTTTTCTAATCTTACAGGATCTGAGTTGGAAGGGAATGTTGGAAGAACTCCCTCCAAACCCCAGTTTTGCAAGTAGGGAAACTGAGGCAAAGAGGGGGCGAGACTTTAGGTGGTGGCCTCAGGGATCCTAAATCTCTTTCCATCTTGCCTTTACCTAATGCATGCATAAGCCCTGCTCTGGCGGGGGTGTAGGGGGTGGGGGTGGGGTGGGGGCACTTCAGTCCTAATATAGCCTTGGAGATAAAAGCATCAGGTTACCTGCCTGCTTTATTTATTTATTTATTTTTCGGCCACCTGGAATTACATGGGGGTGTAGTTAGCAGTGGAGCTCTAATTCTTTTGATGTACTGGGGCAAACAAATCACATACCCGTTCATTTGTCGAGCATTCTGAAGACTTACTATAATTCGTGCTGGCTTGTGTTAGAGCAGGGTGTCACAAAGCACGGGAAATACTCTGCCTGGCACATAGTAGCTGTCAAAACATGGCAGCCACTTTCACGAACACGGTAGTCACCAAAAGCGCTCTCCCTCTGGGGGTGAAGAGAGGTCTTTGCATTTCTCAAGTCTGGTTAATGTCAGACACAAGACCCAGAGAAAAGCCTAGCTTCATTCACTCTGCATGACTCTCAAGGTAGCGGGACAAAAAAAGAAACCACACAGCGCTGAGGGAAAAAAGAATTTTTTTTTATTAATCTTTCTTTCTAAAAAAAGTTGATTTTTTTTGTTTTTTTTGTTTTTTTAATTTTTTAATTTTTTTGGTAAACCTCTTTCTCCCTCCCTCACTCTGCCCACCCTCCTCTTAAAAATATAAAAATGTCCAACCCCAGATAACTAGAGTACAATAAATAAACAGTAAACACAAAAACATACTTTATTTGTTTCTTCTTTATACAAAATAAGGAAACTAGAAGCGTTCAACTTCCAAAAAAGTATAATATTGTACATCCTGACAGCCTCCAGGCCCCGGCAGGGTGGGCTGTGTGTGTGGGGGGTCAGAGCCCGCCCAGCAACCTTGGCGCCTCGCCCAGAGGCAGAGCAGGACGTGCGGGTGTTCGAGTCCGGCCTGCACCCTAGGGCTCAAAATAAATGTCAAAGTCAGGAAGAGGGGAGCAGGTCCGGGCTGGGGTGTCCTGACTGCCCGGCTTCTAGAAAAGCTGACCTTGAGTCTTAAGACTGGCCGCCAGGGAGCGCCCGCGGGCAGGTGGATTTGTCTTCTCCCCGGACACCCCCCTGCAAGTGCGCTGCTCGCTCGCTCGCTCTCTCCGTCTTCTCTCTGGCTGGCGCTCTCCCCATCTCTCCCTTCCTCATCTTGCTCCCTTTCCTCTCTCTCCCCCTCCATCTCTCTCTTTTTATTATCATCTTATTATTTTTTTTAAAGACGGGGAAAGCAGAGCGAGAAATAAGATTACAAAATGCCACTCGGATTGCAGAGGGGGGAACATCGTCTCTGCCCCTTGACCTCACCCTCTCTTAGTCCGAAGAGGTGGTGGGTGGGTGGATGTTGGGGGGGACCGGGAAGAGCGTGCTTGAAATCTCTGACCCTCCGGAGTGTTGACTTTGGTCCCAAGACATTGCTCGTGGCTGCGGGAGAGCACTGGCGGTGGGCTGGGGCTCCCGGAGAGGGGTGGAGATTGGGGTCGGCCCACCCCCACCCCCAGCCCTCCCCCCAGCCGAGAAGCAGCTGCTGGTTGAGTGCGGACCCGAGAGAGCACCCCTGAGGGAGACCCACGTCCTCAGCGTCCGCGTCGCTTCGGGAGTTTTGGTTTCTGGAGGCTTGGTCCGGGCGGCGCCCCGGGGGGCCGAGCGCGGGGCGGGGGCGGCCCGGCCCGGCGGCCTTACCACACTGCGGCCTCGTTGAGCTCGGGGTTGGGGTGCGACAGGGGTCCGCTGTAGCCGCTCGTGCCGCTCATGGGGAAGGGCGGGCTGGGCCCGCCGCTGAACACCTCTCCGGGCATGGGGTGCAGCGCGCCCGGCAGGCCCGGCTCGGGGCTCGGCGTGTCCGGGTGCGAGATCATGTCGGTGAACCGGGGGTTGTCGCCCGCGTGGGGCCCGGCCAGCGGCGGCTCCAGCGCGCCCAGCGGCGTCGAGCCGGGCCCCGAGGCAGCCAGGAAGCTCGAGTCGGCCGGGGACTGCGCCTGCGACGGCGGGCCAGGCGCGAAGAAGTCGTAGTTGCCTCCCGGCGCGTAGTAGTCGCCTTGGTAGTCTGCGGAGGGAGACACGGAGCCATGAGAAGGCGGAGGAGGCGAGCGACCGGCACCGGGATCCGCGTAGGGGACCCGGAGAGACGATAGCCAGAGATGCGGGGACGGGTCCTGGGGCGCAGAGACCCGGCGGGGGAGGCTGGGGGAGAGCGTGACACTGACCCGAGGTTGGAGAGAGGCCAAGCGAGTGGGAGGCCTGAGCCCCGCGAGATGGTGGGGGCCCCAGGCCCACGGGGAGGGCTTGGGAGAGACAATGGAGAGATATCAAAAGGGCAAGAGACTGAAACTGTAAGAGATGAGACAGAGAGACCGGAGAGACTCAGAGACAGTGACAGGGAGGGACGCAGGCATGGAAAGACGCAAGACTTCGAAGTCACAGTTTCCTTAAAGATGGACAGAGACCACTGTGGCCAGAGACACAGAGACAGCGAACGATGCCAGACAGTGTCTCAAAGCTAGGGAGCGATTTACAGAGAGACACGGAGACAGCGAGAGACAGAGGCAGGGAGAGACCGGCCGAGGGGAGAGAGGGGCAGCCGGGAGCCAGCAGACTAGGAGAGACCCAAAGCCCACCACAGAGACGGGAGAGCCCAAGAGATCGGAGGTCGAGCGAGAGGCATTCGAAGAGATGCAGAAACAGAGATGAGACAGCCGAGGTTAGAGATAGGCTGAAACCCCGGGCGGAAGGCGAGAGAGGGAGCGAGACTGATGCGCCCAGAGACTGCGAGACAGTGGGTTGGCGCCATGAGCCCAAGGAAACTGCAGAGATGCGGAGGCTGAGAGGCCGGGGAGAGAAGCCAGGTGGGCATGAACGTGTGGACAGAGCGGAGCGAAGCGGTTGAGACCCAGACGGCGACCCGGCGGGAGAGAAGCTGGGACTTGGCAAAGGAGCTGGCGGGCTGTGCCAGGGGCGCAGAGTCCGGCCGCAGAGCGCGCAGGGGGGCCTCAGCGCGGCCTCCTCCATCCCTGCGCCCTACGACTTGGCGCAAGTCCTTTGCCCCGCTAAGTACAGCCCCCGCGCTTTCGTCCAGGTGAATACTCGGGTCCGACCATTTGTCCCTGCCTCGCCTGGCCCGGAACGGAGAAAGCTGAGCTCCAGCGACTTGGGAGAGGGCGAGGAAGACACGGACATTCATTCGCGGGGTCATGCCCAGAGCTCTGCGGGCGCCTGGGGTAGAGGCTGGATCCTCCAGCCTCATCCTTGTGGGTTTGCCAGAACACTCAGGTTCTGAAGCATTTGGGGACATTGAGCCCTTTGAGAAGCTGGTGATAGTTACAAGTTCTCTCCCGAGAAAAATGCACAGATAGACGCATTTTGCCCACAAATTCAGGGCGTGCGGGGACTCCAGGTTACACGCCCATCCTTCCTCAGGAAATTGCTTTCGCAGTCACTCCTTTAAATGCCTCCCATCGCCCCTCCTCCAGGGCCTGCGGGACATCTGCTTTCCCCATCCAGGTGGGCCCCTGAAGGTTTAGGTGGAGGACCCAGGAAAGGGGCGCCTTGTGTCCCGCACCAGTGACAACAACCCGCTTTGTACGCCGCGAAAACCAGCGCTTCCAGCAGACAGCCTCTTCTGCGACCCACTCTCCCTGCTCGGTTCTGGGCTCTCAGTCCCAGGGCGAGTTCCGGACTCTCCCGCCACTCCTCACCCCTCCAAACCCTGAAATCTGTCCAAATGGGGAGGGGGGGTCTGGAGGCGTGGCTTGGAGACAATTTAGGCAACAGCTAAAACGGTCGCCAATTACTTTTTAAAACGACTAATTCCATTCTCCCAAAAAGTAAAGGGGAAGGTTGGGAGCGGCGAATTTCGAGCCCCAAAGGGACGGGGACGGGGGACGGGCCGAGGCCCGCAGCGAGCCGGCAAAGCAGCGAAGGCCGCGGCCCCGGCGCGGTGCGCGCCGCCTCCGCCCATATGGCGGCCGGGCCGGAGGTAATTGGAACAAACGCCGTCTGAAAAGGGCACAAAAGCCGCAGCTGGGGCTTTGTCCGCGCTCCCACGGGGAGCCGCCGGCCCCGCCGCCCCGCCCCTTTCTCGCCCGCTGCCGGCCGCCACCGCCGGGATCTCCCAGCGCGGATTAGGCGTGGCTGCCTCGCTGGGGGCTGGGGAGTCCTGCCCCCCCATTCCGGGGAATGAGGGGCCCCACCCCCGAGTCCAGCTCCCCACCCCATCCAGCAGGCGCGCAGAGAGAGGAGGCGGCGGGATTGGTGGGGGGCGTAATCGTCGTGGGGGGAAACCTTGGTTAATTACCCGGGCGGGGAAAAATTCCGGGCCGGTACCGCCCCCACCACCTCGCTGCTCCCGAGATGAGATTTTGTGCAGGAAGGAGGCAAAACTGGGTGGAGAGAGCCGGCGACTGGAACCCCGGGAGGACACGCCCACCGTCCGGGCTGCTCAGGGCTGGGGGCTGCAGCTCCCCAACCCAGTCTCTGCAACCTGCGGGTTTTCACCCAGAAAAAGTGCAGCTTCGCATTTTGCCTGCAATTTCTAGGGATCGGGTCTCAAAATCTAACCTCCGGGGCCTCTGGATGTGCTGTCAGTTGTGGGGTTCTCTTACCTTCCCTCTCGGGTCTGCCTGGGTGTCTAGCTCCTGCCCCCTCCCACATTGCCACTGAACCCACTTTTCTAAGAGAAGTTGCCTGTCCCCAACCTGGGCTACTAGCAGGAAGCAGGCCTATGGCACAGCGTGACTCAGAAGCACAGATCCCTCCCAGGTCTGGGGGCTCCCCGAATTCAGAGGCTCAAAGGGAGGAGGTGCTTCCTTGAGCCCACAGCTCTGGAAAGGGTAGCACCCAGAGCCAGCATAGCATTGTCCTGGAGTGAGGAGCACAGAAAACTGAGGTGGGGAGAGCTGCAGGTCACCAACCCAGTGTAAGGGAAATGAGGGGAAGGGAGAGAAGGAGGTAGGAGAAGGGAGAGGGAGGTACAAGTGGAGAGCTCACCCTAGGCCTGAGCCTGGAAGCACCATCTTCTCCCCTTTGTAAGCACACCCTCTACAGCCCCAAAGACAGAGAGAGTGGCCATCTGGACCCTTGCACCCCAGTCCCAACGAATCCCAGGGTGCTTGGGGCTGGAGGGTGGGCCAGAGTCCTGCCCAGAGCAACTGCCGGCATTTGGGCTAACAGTGCTAGACGCTGCGCGCAGTCCCCGCAGCGGAACAGGAGTTGCTGCCTTCAAAGCCAGCGAGCAGGCGGCCTGGAGTGAATCCAGACCCCCCCTCCCCTTCCCGGGCGCTGCCCTCAGTGCTTGGAATCCGCCTCATGCCAAGCACACTAGTACATGCGCCAGGGCGGCAGGAAGGCTGCGTGTCCTGTGCACCCATCCGGGTGTCATGCGTGAGGACAGTGCGCGCCTCAGTATGAAGTGCGGGAGTGTGTCTGTAGATTTGTGCGTCTCAGTGAGTGGACCTGGGGTGGTGTGGAATGCATTTGTGTGTGATCATGTGTCCGGATGTCCCTGAATCCAAGTGTGTGTGAGAGCGCGCCCATGTGTCCTGCGTGGGTGAAGGTGAGGGTGTGTGTCACTGTGTATCTTGTATGTGTGTCACTGTATGGGTGAGTCCATGTCTCTGATTCTGTGTCTAGGAGGAATAGGGGAGTGTGCATGTGTCCATAGCTGTGTATGTCCTGCGTGAGTGGGACGGGGGGGGGGTGTCGAGGGGCGACTGAAAGCACGCTGGCCGGGGCCCTGCGCCCTGCTCCCTGCGCCCTCATCAGCCAGAACAGCGCGGGCAGGGGTACGGAGCAGCGCGTCGGGGCGCCCCTTACCTCCGTAGTAGGTGTACGGGGTGGACCCCAACATTTCAGACTCGTCCAAGCGGCCGCCCAGCGGACGCATGCGCCGGGGACTCCGGAAGAAGGCGTGTCTCCGGGCGCCCAGAGCGCTCAGCTGTTTCATGCGGCGTTCTTTGGACCGTCGGTTCTGAAACCACACCTGGGACGGAGGAGCGGGCTGTGAGCCTGGGGTCAGTCGCCTCCCCGCCCCTCTCCTCCCTGCCTGTGTCGCCCCCGCTGGGTCCTAGCGCCTCTTCCGCACCAGGGCTCACCCGAGGCGGAGGCCTGGCCGGATTAGGCCGGGAGGGGTGGAGAGGGGCCTCGGTGAACCAGCCAAGGGTGAAGGATTTCGCGGACCCGTGGGGCGACTCATAAAGACTTGGGCTTCCCGGTCCTCGGCTCGCCCTCGGCCTGACGGCTTTATAAAGGCCTCCCGCCCGGCATGGCTCTCCCCTCCGCCCCTCGGCCCCTCGGCCCCTCGGCCCCAGAGCCGGGCTCTGGCCGTGGGTCTGTCTGCCCGCGCATGGCGCAGGGAGGGGGCGTGTGAGGAACGTCGCCTCTTTCTCTGCCCCGAAGGAGGGAGGAAAGGAGGGCTCCCGGACCCTAGAGAGGCTTAAAACCTTCCTTGAACAATGCGAGGGGAGAATTCAGAGAGGTGAAGTGACCCGCCCCAAATCGCACAGCCAGAAGGACAGCAGGCCTGGACTAAATCTTTCGACTCAGAGTCCCTGACCTCGGGCGGGTGCCCCGCTGTCCCCGACCTCTGGCGCGCCGTCTGCTCCTAGACCAGAAGCTGGAGCGCTCCTCGCCAAAGAGGCTCCAGAGTCTCCAGAGGCTCCCGGACGCACCGGGCCAGGGAGGTGTCACCGAGCCTGGGCCGCACCTGGATGACGCGCATGTTGAGGCCGGTCTCCTGCGCCAGCTGCTCGCGGATGTGGCGCGTGGGCTTGGGCGTGGCGGCGAAGGCGGCCTTGAGCGTCTCCAGCTGTTTGGCTTTGATGGTGGTGCGCGGGCCGCGCCGCTTGGTGCCCGAGTTCTGCTCCTCGTTCTCGTTGTTGGCTGTCTCCTTGTCCGACGAGGTCGAGTTGTCCGTCTCCTTGGGGTCGTCCTGCAGCGGGTCCTGGAGGTCCGGGGACAAACTGCGGTCCGTACAGGATGACACTGCGGGGCGGATGGATCGGGAAGGGGACAGCGGCGTCAGCTGCGGCCCGACGTCTCTCCAATCCAGTGGCCGGTTCCAGCTGTCCCAGGCTACCGCGGGCGGCGCTGGGTTCCCTCCCAAACCTGTGACAGCCCCTCCCCCAGGGACCCGGCGCCCGCCCACTCTCTCCAGGCGGGGCTGGGCCTTTGGAAGGGCTTCCTAAGCCCTCTCAGCTATTGCCTTGGTAAGGGGGGGGCGGGGGATGCCCTCTGGATCTTCCTCTCTCTCTCCTTCTTCTAGACCCCAATCAACGCCCCCGCCAGTGCACCTAGAAATTACCTGGAGCTCAAATGACACAGAGGGAATTGAACTGTGCAGTTTCAAATTAGAGAAGGAGGGCGACTTGGAACAGCCGCCTGAATTGGAGGAGGACGGAGAAGAGCTGGCGGCTCCTGGTTCCCCAGTAGGACCGGCTGCAACACTGTCTTCTTCCCAACCTCTAACCCCTCGCCTTGCCCCAGAACTGCCTGGCGGGTGAGCCCGAGTCATGAGCTCTGAGCTGGGCACAGACCTCCCACAGCGGGCAAAGTAGAGGCTGGACAGGGCAGGAGGGCGCTGGGGCCCAAGGCTAGGGAGGGGCTGAGGCCTGCATACCTGAGTTGAGGCTGCCCTCCTTGAGGCTGGACGAGCTCAGGTAGTCGTCTTTGCACACGAACTTGTTCTCGTCGATGACGTAGAGCTCCTCGCCGGTGGACAGCTGCTTGTTGCACACCATGCAGGTGAAACAGTTGAGGTGAAAGACTTTGCTGCGGGCCTTGCGCACCAGGTCACTGGGCGAGATGCCCTGCGCACAGCCAGCGCACTTGGTGCCGAAGCGCCTGTGGACACAAGGTGCCCATCACCGTGGGGTGGGCCTGGCGTCCAGTCCTCAGCCCCTGACGTCTTCCCACCCACCCTGGCTTCCTAGAAGCCTCCATTTCCACCTCTGTCGAACACAGCCCCAATCCTGCACTCCCAGGGCCAGAGCAGGAGACGCAGCACGAATGTCCCGGGCTGTTCTCAGGACTAGGGCTGCCATGCCTCCACTGGGTTTATTCACACTCTACTGGGCTGTGAAGGGGCAGGCGATGGGTGCAACTTTGAGCCAAGCAGAAGGCCCCTAGTGTCCTAAGATGCCTCCCCCATCCCAGCCCCTGCCAGACCTGCCTGGGCTGCTCCAGGCAAACTCAGAGTTCATGAAGGATTTGAAGCCAGGTGGGCAGGGTTTGGACCACTTCATGGCTTTGCCTCCTGGATCCTGCCTAGTCTGCTGGTGCCCAAGTAGGGCCAATCTGCCAGGCTGGCTGGTCCTAGCAGGGAGCCCCTCCCCTGGGCCAGACTTAAGCAGGAAGGGGGGAACCTTCCATGGATTCCCAGCACCAACTAATAGGCTGTCCAATTCCCACTCTGAGCACCCCCCATGGAGCTAGGCAGGAGCTGTGGACAGCAGGACCTCGCAGGGGTAGACTCTAGGAAGCAAGGACTGAGTTCCAGCCACCTCCCCACCACCACAACCCCAATCTCTGGCCCTGGCAGGCAGCAGGGGAATGTGAACAGAAGGCAACCATAAACCTTGCATGGCCAGGAGAGGGATCTCTCAAATCCCCCCTTTCCCGCCTTCCTGATCTAATTCCTTTTCTTTCTTCCTTGAGCCCAGAGAGAAATAGGTGGTGCAGACCCCCAATGCCAGGGGTGAGGTGCAAGTTGGGGGGGGGAGGAGGAGGGCCTAGGACTCTGGGGACCCCACATCTACTCACACCCACGTCTCTAAACAGGGTGAATTTGGGTGACATTGATGTAGTGAGGGCATTAGAAGCCATAAGTCACTTTTGGCCTTATCCGGCAGCGTAATTGGCCATATGCACCTTATCAAAAATCATTAGGCGCCTTGCAAGCACCGCCACATTAGGGGCGTTGGGCCTCCGGGCCGGCGAGTTTACACGTGTAAAGGCGCGGCTGACATTTTCTCCTATTCAAATTCCCTAGTGCGGAGCGGCTGGGGCCGGCGGGCTGCCTTTCTCCGCGGTGTTGATCACGCCCCCCTTCCTAGGCGCCCGGAATTCGCGTTCACAAAGCCGGCCCTGGGCGCCGGGTGGAAGCAGGCAGGGCTAAGCTGCCTCCAACCCCACAGGCATCCAGGCTGTCCCTCTGCCTTTCCCAGCTGGGAAACTGAGGCCCAGAGAGGCGATCTGCCCTGGCCCACCTGAGGGTCCACAAGGGCTGGGGGCAGGTGGGTGACACAGCCCCGACTAGACCCCGGAGGTCCCGATTCTCAGCCTCGGTTTCATTTGTGCTTTTCAACACGGGAGGAAATGTTTAAGGGGTTAGGAGGTGAGGAGGGGCAGGTACCCTCCCCCCATCACCAGGGGAGACCTTCCTCGCTGGGCCCCCTCTGGAGCTGAGAAGTTTCTGTTTGTCCAGGAGGGCGGCCTGTGGGTTCATGCAATCTGCTCAGAGGGAGAAGCCCCCAGCCGTCCCTAACTCCAACAAAAATCCTTCCTCTGTCGGGATGGGGCTTGAGGCTTCTGTCCTGGGGTTGCAGCCGCCGGGAAGGGGCAGAGACGGATGGAAAACAAGTTTGTCAGGGCTTCCTGCCCCTGCCCCACCATCGCTGGGAGCCGGCCTCCAAGAGCGACCGCGAGGCAGCCAGGCAGCTCCTTCCTCCGCCTGGGCTAGGGCCCTTTCTTGGACCGAGGGGGCAGAAGGAGAGCCAAGTGCTGCCCCGCTCACCGTCGAAGCTTGTGAGCCCGGGGGGTCATGTGGGTATCGTGGTCTCCCCTTCCCCGACGCCCCAGTAGAGCGCGCGCAGGGCGGGCGCGCAGGCAGCAGGGCGGCGCGGCCTCTTACCTGAAGAAGTCATTTTTGCAGTAGAGCTTGCCCTCGCGCGAGAAGCACTTCTCCGAGAGGTTGGTTTTGCACTCGCAGCACTGAACACATTTGATGTGCCACGCGCGGTCCAGCACGTTCAGCAGAAAGCGGTCGAGGATGGGCCGCTCGCAACCGGCACAGTGCACCATCATAGCCGCGCGCCCCGGCGGCTCGGGCCGCCTCGTCCTCCCTGTGGGCCCCTGGCCCTCGGGCCTTCCAGGCCCGCCGCTGCGCTTCGCCTCTGGTCTCAGCAGCCGCTGGGCGAGTCTGGTCCGGACCAAGACTCAGCCGGACAAGTCCCCGGGCGAACGCTGGCCTGGAGCTGGGCTGCCCAGAGTGGGGTGCGGGGTGGTGGCGTTCACCACCTCATGCCACGGGCCGCGCGCCCCGGCGTCTGTTCCGGGCTCCCCCAGGTGTCTCGGGTGGCTGCTGGCCTCGGCGCTGCCGAGCGGCTTTCCCCGGTGGCGGAGGCGCCGGCACTTTCCCCCACTTTCAAGCGGTCCCGATCCTCATCTTTGTCTGGCCGCCGCCTAATTCGCGCATCCTTATTCAGATTTGGTGACGTGGCGCGGCACGTAGGGGGCCCGGCGGCCAATGGGCGCACCGTGGCCATGGCAACCTCTTAAATTTATAGCATATCTAAATTGGCTACAGCTTTGCGGTCCGGACAGAGCAAAAAAAACAAGGCATCAGTATTGTTGAGTATTAGCTTGTACCTGGTTCGGAGGCTAAGTAAGTATTTACCTTCCAGTTTGGGGCTGGGGGGCGGGGGCCGCGCGATCGGAAAACTGCGTCTCTCTTCCTCTCTCATTCTCTCTCCTCACAAATACCTGGGGGTCAGGGTTCCAAGGCCTAGTCCGGGAGGTCCCTCGCCCCCTTCGCCTTCCCCGGAACTTACAGAAGTTGCCGGTGGCCGGGAGTGTGCTACGTCCGCCTCCGGTTCCCCAGCCCAGCCCGCCAGATTGGACTCACCCACCCCTGCGCCTCTGGGGTCAGCGCCCCGGAGCTGCGCCAGCGCGGTTCTCCGGGCTCCGGGAGCTGGCCCCGGCTTCTTTTGTCATACACGGGGATGGGGCCCAGCCGTGCCTTTCTCATGGAGAGAGCCAGCGGAGGCCTCCCGGCTGCTTGGGTAGCTTTCCCGCCCGGCTGCAGAGCCCAGGCCCAGGCCCGGGTTGGGGCGGTGGTGATGGGGAGGTGTCGTTAGGCCTGGCCCCGGACTCCGGAGTTCCAGGCCCGAGCGCGCCACTCACAGAGCTCTGGGGGAGAAGTGGAGAGGGCTGAGTTTAGGGTGGACGTGTCTTCCCGAAGACAGCTTGCAGGTGGCACTCACCACGTCTCTCCTTTCCTCGCCGCACCTTCCAGATCCCTGGTCAGCCAATTGGGGCACTGTGGTGAGTGGGTCGCACCGCCGAGGCGGGGGACGCCAGCGACTGCGTGGGCGTTGTTTGCACTCACACTGCACGGGCTGAGTGTGCAAGTTCAGTCCCTCATTGGACGCAGGAGGAGAGGCGCAGGAGTGTTCCGGGCTCTGCGGGGCGCCGAGGGTGTGGGGAGTGTGTGTGGGGTGATCGCAGGTGTGTGTGGGGAGGGGGTTGTGGGTCTGAGGGCGAGACCTCCTTTCCCTTGGGGCCACCCGGCGCTCCAAGTTGGAGAGGCGGGGAACTCAAGGCCAGGATATTCGTTTCCTGACAAGCTCCAAGAAAGAGGGCTGAGGGGGTAGGGCCTGGGCTCCAGGGCTGGAACTAGTGGGCTTTTTGTGCCCAGACTTGGCTGTGAACGTTTGTTTGGGTGTATTTACTGAATTTGTGCGTGCATGCTCAATGTTTGAGAATTGCACTTTTGCATCTGTTTTTAGTATGTTAGTAATCAATCCTGTGAGTGCATTTTGGTATGTGTATTTTTGTGTGTGCAAACTTATGTGTTTATAATTGTGTAAGGTGCTGCTAACGTTTGTTTATATCAACGTGTGCACTTTTATTTTGCTGGGCTGCGTGTATTTGTGTATGCTTACGTGAGACCGAATGAATGTGAGGGTGTTTGCATGTGTATGTGTGCATTTGTGTAAGAGTATTTGTGTTTGTGTGTGCAAACACTGATGTGAAGGTGTACTTTACGAAATAGGAATGTGTGTGTTTGCATGCAGGTGAGCATGTGCATGCCTGAGACCCCGAGCTGGGTTGGGTGTGTTTGTGAGTGCAGAATTTTGAAGATCTATGTTTGTGTGCCAGTCACTCTGTGTGCGCCTGTGTGTGTGTGTGTGTGTGTATTTGTGCAGACAGTAGAATTTTTGTTCATGCAACTCCTGCAGGTTTTTGGGGGGTATGTTTTTATGTGTGTTTGTATGTGACTCCTAACAGCACTTACCTTCACGGATTGGAGTTGGGGGAAGCAGGATTTCTGGATGCCTGTGTTGGGGCACAGAGATGCTCACTTGTGCCCCTGCTTCTTTTCAGGTCTAGTGCTATCCCCACAGTCTCTAGGGGAGGTGATCTTGCTGGGGACAGGGAATTGATAGGTGCCCGTCACTGGGTGGAGCTTTGACCTACCAGCCAGGCCTCTGGAAAGGGAGTCCCCAACCTGGGCAGCTTCTGCCTTGTCGATTTAGTTACCTGGGCGTCCAGCTTGTCAGAGGACAGGTGTCTACACTGCATAGTGGTGAGGCCAGCTAGAGCCCGGCTCTGCCGGAACAAGCAGGATGGATCTCATTTGGCGCCCCAGGCCCAGCTGAGAGAGGCTCCAAATGAAAGTGCAGTTTCTGGCAGCACCTGGCCCTGCCCACCTGGGGCATGAAGTATCCTTGAGCTCTGGCAGGGCAGAGACAGAAAGAAAAGACATAAGAAGGCAGAGAGGAGAGAGGCGCCTGGGCTCCCGGTGGAGGTGAATGTTCCGCCTTCTCCGTCTTTGTCTCACTAGGGTCTTATTCCGTCTCTCCTGAGTTCATCATGTGTCTGCTTTTCTTTCTGTCTCTGTTTCTCTTTTATGCTCAGTCTGTTCTCTTTCTGTCTCCCTTTCCTTCTGTTTCTCTTTCCCTTTCTTTCTCTGTTTCTCTCCCTTTTTTGTTTTCCTTCCTCAGCCTCTCCGCTGGGGCTTCCAAATCCAGCATCCGCTCAATGCTGAGATTAGTGCTTCTCATTGTGCACTGACCGCACAGATTTTGGGGTGTGGGGAGCAGACTTGCACGCCCCACCCACACACTCCACAGTCATTAAAAACCTCCCTCTGACCACTTTCTTCTCTGCTCCAGATTAGGTGCACAGAGTCCACTCTCCTCCAAACCCCCATAAAATATCCAAAGAGCCAGGTCTGGCGCATGTTCCCGGCCTGGGCTCTGCTCACCCACCAGCAGCGGGGGCCTGTGTTCCGGGCTCCATCTGACTCTCAGACAAACCCACTTGCCCGCCTCTCCTGGATGGTTTAAATGCCTCGGCACAGCCAGGCCCCAGCCTGGGGATGTTGCAGGAACAGGGAACAATATCACATAGCAGCCCTGAATAGGTCTGTGGAGTCACACGGGGCTCAATCCCTGCTTGCAGGAGCTGGGGAATCTGCTTCCAGAAGCCCTGGTCTGACCTTTCATCCTACCGGAGTCAGTGGAGTCACAGCCACCCAGAGTTGCCCTGGGGACCTCACGCTCGGTACAGCACAGTTCTTCCCCAGCTCCCAAGCCCCCTGGCCCCAGCTAGGCTGCCCAGAAGCCAGCTCAGCCTTCTCCATCCCATCACCTTCCTGGGTGCACAGCTTCGGAAAATGCCAGCAGACCAACGATTAGACACATCCTACCCTAACAGCACTAACAGATGGCGACAAGGCAGCAAAACCCCTCCTATATGTAACTAATAAACCGCTTGTGTCTTAACAGGGTAATGCATGGAGACGCAATGTCACTTATACAAGATGTTGATGGAATTTACTATATAAAAATCTTCCTCCTAGAGTAAAGAGTATCAACATTACAACTCGACAGACGGCGGCGGGATAAGTAAAACAGACAAAAGACAAACAAGATAATAATCTGTTTCCAATCACTTAAGCCCTGTAGAGTTAGTAATATGCGGCTTGCATATTCCCCCTTGAGTTCGGTAATTAATTACCGGCGAGGAGGCGCACACCCGCCCCGGGTGGGAGTTTTGAGGCGCTGCTGAGCTGGCGCATGGGGTGGGGGTGACTTTCTTGACTTCTTCAGTCAGGGACATGGGGCAGCGGCTGGAATGCGGGCTCTTCTGGACTTTGAGAGCTGACCTTCCCTGTATGTTGAAGAGGACATCTCAGTTGCACCTCTCTACTCCTCCCCAGAAAGCCTCCTGCCTGGGGGATTCTGCGGTCAAGCAGGAAGGGGGGCTTCTCTGGCGGCCAGTCTGTCTCCTTGCTCCTCCTAAGACACTTCCTCTCTTTGAATGGCCAGGAGTGGCCTGCTTCTGGCGCAACGCGCGCTGGGGGCAGCGGTGGCTGGGGGAACCCGGGAGGCTCTCTCCTTGCCCTCTTCTCCCCGTAGTATCTTGGGTGACACAGCCGGTCTTCTCCCGACTTCGATCATTACCCCTCCCCCCCAACACGCATACTCCCCCCACCCACCCCCCAGAGCCAGCTCGGCTTTAACATTAAACAAACGCAGCGAGCGCCTCGGAGCTGCGCTCTCGGCCGGGTCTGCGCGGCGGCGGCGGCGGCGTTACAAATTGTAAATTTAAATTGCTCGCCGGATTCATTACCTCCCCTCTTTGATTTCAGCCAGCCGTGAAAAATTATACTGGTGTACCACTGAGAAACTGTTTTGCCGCAAAGAGCCTACGCCTAATCACTGGCTTTCTCCCTCCGACAAAAGTGTAATTATTTTGTTTGGGGTGTAAATATAGACTGCGCCGCGCACACACACTCAGCGTCCCGCCGCGCCGCAGCGCACCGCCCGCTGCCGAGCGGAGTCGGGCTCCGGAGTAGGAGCGGGCGGGAAGGCCGGAGCAGGGCAGCTGGTTTGGCCCTCCGGTGAGACCCAGCGAGCTGAGCCGCAGGCCGGGTCCCCAGCCTCTGCCCTCCGGAGTTTGGGTTTGCCGGAGGACCCCGGGACCCTGTGCGCCCAGGCAGGCCGGAGCGGACGCCGCTGGGGTGTGATGGATGGGTCAGCGCACCAGCTCAGGCCTAGGCATCCGAGGAGGGATGCGGGAGGGATGCGGGAGGGATGGTGGGGTCGTGGGAGTACGGTGGAGTGGGGGAGGATGAATTTTCTGGGGACCCCGCGGGGACAGCCGGCTGGGGACAACCCGGAGCCCAGGCAGGGAGAGTGGCTCTGCCTGGGCGGAACCCTAGGAGGCGGGGGCAATGCGCGGCTGGTGTGACCACTCGCACTCGCGCTGTGGACCGCTTGGTTTCCAGAACATCTCTGTGGGGCGCAGGGCCTTCCTGTCAGCTGAATCCTGCACGGCTTAATTAACGGTCTCGGTCTCGTTAACTGGGCAGGCCCGACCCGGGACATTTAATCAAAAAGGCAGGGAGTTCTCCCTCCCTTCCCTCCTCTCTCTTCTCTCCTTCCTTTCTCCCTCCCTCCCTCTCTCGCTCCCTCCCTCCCTTCCTTCTTCCCTTTCTTCCTTCACAGGGAGAGCTTCAAGGGACCGGAATTAAATCAACCCCTCTCCAAGCTTACCCCCTTCCCAATCTTCCTTCCTCCCCCAGCTCCGGGAAGAGGGGCTGCAGTATGAACTCAACCCCAGTCCAGTATCTGGGCTGGAACTTTAAGGGAGCTGCAGGTGGAGAGGGCAGGGGTCTAGCATCACCATCAGAGTCAGCTTCATGGGGCCCTAGCACCCGGCCGGCCAGAAGAAGTCTGCTGAAGTCTGCTGGGCTCACCGTGTGCTGGGGCCGGTGGGGAGGGCAGAGACTAAGCAGCTACCTAGCCCTGAAACTAAGTGCATGTACGGGCTTGTGAACACTGGCCAGCTCAGAGATGTCACTGGGGTGGGGCGTGGGGGTCCCCTCTTTCCTTAGTGCAACCCCCGATTCCTGGAATGCACCCCAGAGGTCCCACTCCTTGTGCTGTCCGGCCAGCTCAAGCAGGCTACAGTCCCCTGTTGGATGCTCATCCCCAGGACAGAACTCAGGCTCCAGTTGCTGGGAGAACACAGTCTGGGAATGATTCCCAGAAGGGGGCCTGGGAGAGACAGAAGGAAAGGTACAAGCCAGTCCTCCACCTTGTGAGGGAAACGTTAACATTTTAATTCAGAGCAGCAAAGCCCAGTGCTTGGTGCAGAACGGCCCAGCTACTGGGCCAGATACCCGGCCAATTGCACATTGCAGCCATCCGCCTGCCATGGGCTAGCCCGGGTCCCAGCCGAGCACAGAGCACTGCCCGATTCTCCTCATCCTTGCACCGGGTGCTGAGAGGCAGCGCTCCGGCAGGTGGGCCTGTGCTTTCTGTCCCTCTGCCCCCACTGAGACTATCTGACAGCAGAGGCCATAAACCCGGCCCTGGGAGCTGTTTCTAAGAAAATGCCTGCAGCCCTACCCCGCTTCTGGAGCCCAAAGATGAGGCACTTTCCGGGGACCCTTAACCTCCAAAATTTCTAATTATCCTCCCTCCGACCAGCTAGTCCATGTTTGAATTTGTGTTTCGCTCCTCTTGTCTTTATACTTGCTTCGTCTTCGGCAGCTCCAGTTCTCTCTCCCTCCCTCCCTCTTTCTCTCTCCTCTCCCACACCCTCTCCCCGCCCCTCCATATCCCACCTCCTTTTTGTTAGCCTAATATGGGTTCCTTTAGAATCCACTGGACTTTGGCAGCCCCGCACTGTGTGTGTGTGTGTGTGTGTACCCGTGCGCATGTATTTCTCGGTTGCTAATGATTGTGTGTTGATAGAGTAATGCAGTGGCCTCATTAGCCTTTGTTTAGAAGGTGTTAAAAGGGAAATCTGCATCGGAAAGCGGCGGTTTACACAGCAGCGGGGCTGAACACCGGGTGCCGGAGCAGCTGGGGGTGGGGGGCGCCCCACCTCCCCAGGCACCCTCCGCTGCAGACCCCGGGAGGGGGGAGGGGACCAGGGAAGGCGACCCCCAGCTCCTTCCTCCCAAGGCGAGTATGTTTACCCGGCTGGGCGCCCTTCTGCTCTGCGGGGACCACAGCGGGAATCGCGCTTTCTCTAAAACTCCTCTGAGCTGCTCTATGGCGCGCGGTGGCCTTTCTCCCCCAGGTTTCTTGGGGAGGAATAAGGGGAGGGCAGAATGCTGTTTCTGGGGAAAAAATTCCAGGGATTTTTTTAGAGGGGGTGGGTGAGGCATCTTATTTTAGAGGCGAATACAAATCAGTGCGCAGAGGCTCGGGGTCTTCTGTCTGGTTGGTTGGTGGCCATCTCCCCGCCTTCGGGTGCCCATGCGGGGCCCCACGCTTTAGAAGGTCTGGAGAAAGTCCTTTCTTTCTTCCTAACACATTCACAGACCTCCGTGGGAAGAGTCTTTCTTACACGGGAGGTTCATTCTTAAACTTATTTTCCTAGTCTACCCCCACCCTAGGGCTCCACTTAGGGACAAATTCCGTGAGAACAAGTCGTAGCTAGGCTGGCCTACTTCCCTAAAGCCTGTCGGAAGTGCATAACTTTATTGAGCCTGGACTAGAGGGTGTGTGTGCGTGTGTGTTTATGTGTGTGTGTGTAGGATTTGCAGAGCGAGCTCAGTGCTCGGCATTTTTCACCCTCTGGGGGAAGCAAGGTTTCAGGCAGAGCAGAACGTGAAAGAAATCCCTTTTATCCTGGATCCTACGAAAGGACCCAGAAAAGAAATATTTTGAGTAGCTTCTGTGGGTGAAGCTTGTTGAACTTAGAGCCAGGCGCTTTTCCTGGGCAAAGGGAGAAAACACGCTGCCGAATTTGTGCGGGCGCAGGTGGTGGTGGGGAATGTATAGGTTCTGTTTGGGACACAATTCATCTCCGTTTTTATTTATTTATTTATTTTAAAGGATTTATTTATTTATTGCCTAGACGAGATTGCATCAGAAGAAACAATTTCTCATCTTTCTGGCTTCCCCCTGCAAGTGTCGGTTTTCTGTCCCCTGGATTTGAGGTTGCGGGTCTTGGGGCGAGGCTCAGCTGGTCCGGGCGTCCTTGCGTGTCCATAGCCTGCAACACGCACCCGCGAAGCATTCGACGTCGCTGCTTTTTTGTTTGTTTGGTTTTTGTTTTGTTTGTTTTCTGGTCGAAGGCGAGGTGTTGTCTAGGCACAGATCGCGGGCGGCTGGGGCGTCGGGCGGTGACAGTGCCATGAATTCTAAACCCAATCTGAGCTCGCCACGGCGACCCCCGCCTCCCACCCCCCACTCCCGCACGCTGTAGGCAGAAGCGAGGTTCTGTGTGAGACCGGGTGAAAATCGGCCGCTGAGATGCGGAGCGATTTGGTCAGGGCCGAGTTCGGAGGACGCGGGGAGAGGGCAGAAAAATCTCTACCGCTCTATTCTGTCTCTCTTTCTCCCCCGGAGCAGGTTTGTCGGAGAAGGCAGGGGTGAGCCAACCGTCGCTGCCGGAGAGCGCACCAGCGCCGGAGTTTGGACCAAGACAAAGACAGGAGCTGTCCGCGGTGCTGAACCGGCTGCTCGCCGCGGGGGCGAAAGGGCTCCCGGAGCCAGCCCTCTCCTCACTTGTCCGCCTCCTCTCTCTCCCCTTCATTCTGTCGCTCTCACCTTCCCTTGTGTTTATTTCACTTTTGAGGGCCTCTCCTTAGAATCCGCTCCCTGTACACAGGTATACCTATATACGTATATCAAAGAACAAAACGATTGATTAAAGACGATGTCTTCTCCTTTCTTCCCAAATAATGTCAGAAAGGTTTGTTTTAACTACACTCCAAAACAGACAAAAAGAGCTATCTCCACCCCCAAAGAAATGGAAATTATAAAACAATAGAACTAAACCACAACAAATGCCGTGAACCTGTGTTTTGATTTATTCTGAAGAAAAGGTAAGGAAGGGATTTAGAAATTTTAGCTTCAGGAATATCATATCCCTGGCATTCTAACTTCTTGGGGAGAAAAGTAGAAGAGTTGGGGAGGATTGGTGGTCCCACACAAAGGTGAACAGACTATGGCACCTGCCCAAGTGAAGAAAGATGGCTTGTGAGGTTCAAAGTGATGGACATTAAGTTGACTTAACCCTTTGAGGTAGAGGTGAGATTTGCAAGGATAACAATCTTCAGGATTATTATGAGGGAAATGATTCCTTTTGAGAGTTTGAGTACAAAAGGGTTAATCTGGTTCTTCATTTTCTAAATGTTATCCAGGCACCTAGCATGGTGTATAACCAAGACTATTCCTCTGCTTGAATTTGCATGCAGCTCTTGTCTAAATAAGTTTGTGAAAGGGATAAAAAAAATCACACACTCCCTCCCCCTGGGGAGGCACCCATTTTAGTGCACACAGATCTATATGTATTCCCTCTGGCGTCTCATAGATACACTGCCTCCCAGACAGCCCAGATGCCCTGGGGCCATGCCTTCATTTGGTCTTCGCAGCACCCTCCAAGCCCCCCCAGTGCAGGAGTGTCAGCAATGCCACTACAGATGGAGAGGGGGTCTCTGTGAATTCAGTGGAATGCCATCACTTCGGTTCCCTCCCTGGACATTGTAGAGCTAATTTGCCTGTAAAGGTGGAGGAACCAGAATTCTCCACCTGGAAGAATTTGTAATAAAGTGTTGTATCTTAGGGTTGGAGTAATGACATTCCAGTTCCTCCAGACACTGACTATCATCTTCTTACTCAGACACCCTTAGATCTTTCATTGAGACCCACCCCCTTGGACCATGTACCTTTCAACCTCTGAGAATGCAGAACATCATGGTGCCAGGAGAGAAGCCCTGACCTTGGGTGGGATGGGGGGAGAAATGTTTAAAAAGCCATTTCTTGAGTGACCATTATGTGAATTTGACTTCTTGGTCTTCATTACAACTCTGAAAAGTAGTAGATATTTATCATGGCCCCATTTTACAAATAAGGAAACCGAGGCCCAGATATGTTTATGAAGTTACTTATAGTCATGCAGTGAAGCCCTGTGATTCTAACCCAGATTTCATTGGCTTTGGAGACTGTACTTGCTCTAATATCCCATGATTTTCTGAGCCCACACTGATGGTTACATTGTGGTTACAATGCTAATTTTTTTTTTTTTTAGCACAATCCCTTTGGATTCACTGGCCATTATGACCTATAGTCTGGACTTGAAGTTGGTTTAAATCCTAACTTTGAAAGCAAGAAATAAAAATAGAGAGGACACAAGGGTCTCCCTTCATGTGGGTTGGGTGGGCATTTCACGGAATGGGACCAGCTTAATGTGAAAATCTCTTGGACCCACACTTAGGAGTCATCCTTGACTTCCCCTTTCTCCCCTGCCTTGCATTGAATCCATCAGCAAGTTCAGTTAGCTCTGCCTCCAAAATATATTCCAACCCATCTACTTCTCATCTGCCCCTCCATTATCACTCTGGTCCAAGCCACCACCATCTCATTTGTTTTATAGAAGTAGTCTCCTGACTGGCCTCCCTGTTTCTTCCATCCTTGCCCTCCTCTGCAATCTATTCTCCACACTGTAACTAAAGTTATATTTTAAAATCATAAATCAGATCTTGTCATTTTGCTTCTGACCCTCCAACAACTCCCCATTGCACTTCGAATAAAATCCATACTCCTCACCCCGGTCTGTGATTGGCTCCTACTCACATCTCCTAACACGCCCTCCCGCCCCCCTGTGTCTCACACAGACCTAGTTTTTCTCACCTTGAGACCTCTGCACTTGGCTTGCCCCTCTGCCCTCAGATCCTCACAGGACTAGCTCCCTTTTTCATTTATATCTCAGCTCCAATGTTAACTCCTGAAAGAAGTCTTTCTTAACCATTTTATCTCAAAGCACCCCATCCATCTCCCATCACTCTTCAGCCCTCCTCCCTGTTTTCTTTGTAGCCCTTATCAATATCTAGAATGATCCTATTTATATGTTTAGGTGCATATTGTCTGTCTTTCTTAATAAAATATCAGTTCTATGAGGGCAGAGAGACTGTGTTTGTCTTGCTCACGGTTGACTCCCCAGTGCCTGGCTTAGTACCTGGAACATAGTTGTTCAATACATATTTGTTGACTGAATGAATAAGGAATGAATACATAGAGCTACAGAAGTGAAAGATGGATGGACAGAGCTGAAAAGAGACCAAGCTTTATTTGCCCATCTTCTGAGATCTGCAAGTGGAGCAGCTGGCTGGGTGGGTTCCCAGTTGGGAATGAGGAAGGAAAGAAAAGCTTGCCTAAGGACCCCGAGAAGGTACAGTCATTGGGTGGATTCTGCAGAGTAGATTCAGGATCAAATTGGGGTGGAGAAATGGGCCTGTGGCTTTGAAGAGTGATTTTTGTTGTTCTTGTTGGGTCTGAAACTGTCACTTGGTTACAAACAAAAGGGTGACAATGGAAAACATAGCAAATCAGGAAGACATCTAAATTACATTTTTTTTTGAAGTTTAGGCTGTCCGATTTGTAAGGGAGGTAATACTGTATAGTGGTAACAATTCAGATTCTGGAGCTCCTGGGTTGGACTCTGGCTCAATCGCTTACCACCTGCATGATACAGGGCAAATCATGCAGACTCTTTGTGCCTCAGTTTCTGCATCTGTGGAATGGGGATAAAAGTGTATACCTGTCTTGTAGAATGACCATGAGGGATTGTTTGGGTCTGTTTTATTTGTGTCAGAGCCTTGTATAGGAGAGGAAAAAGGGAGCAGAGTACAGTGGTGGTGGGGGGAGGCAATGGAGCACAAAGGCTGGGATGCAAAGGGGAAGAGATGAGACTCACTTTTGAAGATCTCATCTTCTCCTTCCAGGGCTCTTCTCTTGTCTGGCAAGGTAGAAGAGGGCTCTGAAGTTAGAGGAGCTGGCTTTGAGTCCTAGTGGCTCCTGTGCAGGGGCAGGTAGGTGGGCAAACTCACCCTCCCCGAGTCTCAGTCTCCACGCCTGTCAATGGGGTAGCAATGGCACCTGCTTTGCAGGGTTGCAGGAAGCATGTAGGCAGACGATGTTGGGCAATTGGAAAGCACCCTGCATGTTAGCTGCTGTCACTGGGCCTTGCTTGGGGGCTACTTTCTCTACTCTTGACAAAGAGAAGCATATCTTTGAGCAGGTGAAACTGAGTGAATCCATTTGGTTGGACCCTGGACTAGACAGAGAAGGAAGGTGAGGGCTAGCTTTTTGGAAATAGGGGTAGAGAGCTATGTGCTTGGAGTCATTCAAGGAACTTCTAATATCTAGTCTTAGGGCTGGGGCTGGGGCTGGCCTACCTTCACACAGAGCTCATTCTCAGAGGTTTTATCTGGGCCTCTGTGGTCACTGCCACCCTGCAGGGGAACTGTCCTTCACATAATAGAAGCATTCTGCAGAGATGTGTCTCCATTCCATGTCTCCTGCCTCCTTGGACAAAATGCAACTCTACAAGCTCCTACTATGGGACAGGGCTTGTGCTGGGTCTAGGGGGTGGTGTTTATAAAAAGGTAAATTGGGAATATGCACCCCCCTTCATTTGCTCATTTGGTAAACATGAACTGGACACCTACTGTGTGCCAGGGACTGTACCAGAAGCAGCAGATGTCACTGTGAATGAGCACCCCACCCAAAACTGCTAAGAGCCTGGCAGGGGAGACCCACATGTCAACACAAATTTTTGTACAACACCTTCATGTTACTATAGACATCAGAGGAGGAAGAGCTGTTCATTCATTTATTTGTTCATTCATCCACCAAAAAGTGCATCAAGCTGGGGGCCTTTGGTTTGGTTACTTAATCTCTCTGAGGCTCATTTTACTCCTTTGCAAACCAGAAAAAAATAATAAAGATAAAAGAAATTAATAATCACAAGGAGTCGTTGTGAGGATTAAGTGAGATGACAAACATAAGGTGCTTAGCACAGCGCACGGCACAAGGTGAATGCCCAGTTAGTGATGGCTGCTATTAATTACTAGCGATGAAATATTAAGCAATAACAATAACATTACGGACTCGTCGAATAATTGTTTGCAATGAATGCATGAAAGTGCCTTGTCTACAGAAAGCAATCGATAAATATTTACAGAATAGAATCATGTCCTTATTAAGAAAAATAGGAAGGGGTAGTCCCTTAGCATGGAGAAGGAGGGTGTTTAGCGATGTCTGGCCCAGATCCCCAGAGCTACTAATGTGATCTGTTAGGGGTAAAAAAAAAAAAAAAATCTTTCCCCCACCTCTAAAGCCAGCAGGTATCTCTGCCCTCCCTCCCTCTTCTCTTTCCCCTGCTACCCATTTCTGTTAACCTGGGTGTCTGTTGTCCCCTCCTGTGCCTCCCCTTTCTGGGAAGCTGCCTTTATATAAGTGATTCTCAGTGGGGGAGGGTGTGATTTTGTCTCCTAAGGGACATTTGGCAATGTCTAGCGACATGTTTGCTTGACACAACTGAGTGGAGAATGCTACCGGCATTTAGTAGGTAGAGCCCAGGGTTGCTGCTAAACATCTCACAATGTCCAGAAGAGTGCATCCCCCACCCGCCCCGAATTATTTCCGCTCAAAATGTCAATAGTGCGGAGGTGAAGAAACCCTGCCTTCCATTCGGTAGGTAGGAAGCCCCCCTCCCGCTGCCTGGGCCCCTGCACTGCAGGCCTCACCGGGAAGGGGGAGGAGTCACAGCAGCCAGGCCCCGCCCACTCCCTCCTGAGCCAATGGGGAGCCCGGCTGGGCAGGGCTCCAGGACCAGTTGCTGCACAGGCTTTTCCAAGAGGGCTCTCCCGGTGGGCGAATGTTAAAACCTCTCGGAGCCTCTTTGCCTTTTTCCTTCTTCCCTCGCTTTGGCATTTTTGGGGTCCCAAGGAAACCAGACCGGAGAAAGCCTTGCTTTTTGCCGTTGGGCCCCTCTCCGGAGGGAGCTTATCCAGACACTGCACGCGGCTCTCAGCCTGGCCACGACCCTTGGAGCCCGCAGGTGCGGTGGGGGCAGAAGGGACCCAGTGGTCTGGGACCAGATGTTTGCGAGGTGTGAGGGGCTCCAGAAGTCCTTCTGGTTTAAAAGCCGTCCCAGTCTGGTCTGTCTCAGTGCAAGGGCATTTCCCCCATTGGGGCCACTTCTCGGGGCTTTTTGGAAAGTAAACAACTGCAACAGCAGCTTGTCTGGGGACAGCAGGCGCTGGGCTCCGCACAGAGCACTTCACGTGCGCCATTGGGGTAGGTGCTATTATTCCACCCATTTCACAGATGAGGAAACTGGGGTGTGGAGAGGTCGCGCAACTCTTCCGGGGTTTCACAACCGGGAATCTGTAAAGCCAAGATTGAATCCAGAGCTGTCAGGTGGTAACTCAGCAGCACCCTCTTCCAACAGGGATGTTTTTATTTGATTAACCTTAAGTTGCCTAATTCTGCCACTCCTCTGCTGTGTGAACTTGGGGGAATCACTCTACCTCTCTGGGCACGAGTCTGTGAAGTGGAGACCATGCCCTACCCTGCATGGGCTTGACTTGGTGTGTTTATTTGAACTTACCATCCTCCACTGTAGACAGGGGTGGCCTTTTCTGGGCTCTGATTCCAAGAATGTTTAGAGAGGAGAGAGGAGATTAAGAAGCAGACGCCCCATCCTCCTATCCCCTGTTCCCTTTACTTGGCAAGGAGTGATTCCTTAAAAAATCTCCAGCCCTTCCATCCACCATTCCTCCACCTTACAGACATCTGAGGCCTGGAGCAGAGATCTGGGATTTCCCACGTGGTGGCAGAGACGGCAGGAATAGAAGCCCAGGTGTCCCAAGAGCAATCGGGGCTGTAGGCATTACTCAGTCAATGGCCTGTCTGTCCCCTCCCTCAAAGATTTCTCCTTTCCACCTCATCAAAGTATCAAAACGAATCAGCAGATATTTATGGAGCCTCAGGGCACTTTGTTGGGTAGAGGCAAGATGAATCAGAGCCACTTCTTGCCCCAGGAGTTCAATGGGGAAGATGAACTATGAAACCAGGAAAAGAAACGAAATGACCCAAGGAAGGGAGAGCTCGAAGTCACCAGGCTGAGCGGGGTACATAGAGTGACCTCTGTTGTACATATTCCTTGGAGAGATTGAGGGGAGGAGAGGAGGAATTCTGGTCTCTGCTCCGATGTAAAAGCACAGACCTGCCACTCCCTAGCTGTGAGACCAGGGGCAAGTACTTTACTTCTATGCTTTTCATGGCTTTTCTAATCTGAGACCCTCAGTGTCCTCAGGGACACTTTGGAGAGGGTAGGTATTGGGGACAAGCCACACTATGCATTAAGAGGCCTGGTTCTGGCTTTGGGCTTACTGTGTGGCCTTGGGAAAGTTACTAAACCTTTCTGTTCCATCCCTCAGTCTGTGAATTGGCCAGAGCTTCCTGGAGAACTATTTTCGAGCTATCTGTAGTGTAACGATTCATATTTGGCAGATGTAGAGTTCTGTTTCCTTCTGATGGCAAATTGATCTTGATGAAAAACCACTTCAGGAATGGGACGTCATGGAGGAGCTTGGCCCGTGGGAACTGAGGGTTGTTCTCTATAACCCTTCTCACCTGGGGCTGGAACCAAGGAGACATGGAAACCTCACCAGGTAATAAATAGATGTGCCTTGAAACTGGGCTTATGTGTACAAATCTGGAGAGAGAACTTAGTGATGGGTCAACCAACACACATCTATTAGGAGAAAAATGTATGTCAGGCCTTGAGGGCAGTTTGATGATGGATCCTGTCTTCAAGGGTCTCATAGCTTAAAGGGAGGCCATCAGAGACCTGGCTCCTGAATGTCAGTTCCGTGTACCCAACTCCACCAAACAAATTCCAGGGGAGCCTGCAGAGACCCCTCAAACTCAGCGTGATCGGTGCTGATTCATCACTTCCCGCCTCCCTACACCTGCTGCCTCTGTGCACACCGAACGCATCCCGCTGCCTGAGCCGGAAGCCCTGCCGCGTCCTCTCTCACCCCACCTTGAATCCACCCCACGTCCCTCTCTCTCGTGCCTCTCACCTACCCGTGGCCATGCCTCCATTCAGGCCAAAGCCATCTCTCACCAGAACATTCTGCTCCCATCCTCCCTCTTCCAATCCATCCTCCACGCCCCAGTGACTTTGTTGCAAAACAAAACTGACAGGCAAGAGATGGAGTGAGGGGCCTGAAAACCAACTACGGGGTTTGGATCCCATCCGGGAAGGTGGGGTGCTGTGGGAAGTGGACCCTCTCCCATGCATGGCCCTCACTCCCAGTAGGGTTGCTTCTTCAATGCTTTTCTCCCTGAGTGTGGAAGAGATCCCAGCTCATGGAGGAGCATTTCAAAGATGAAGACAGATGTCACAGAATAATGATCGGGAGGTGTCGATCCAGAGCAGGCTCCCTTCTGTTAAATCCCGGTCCCTCCCTGGTTAGATGTGAGGCTCAGAAACGGGACTTGACCAAGGGCTTGAAGACCTGAATGTTTGTGAATCTCTGATATGAGGGTCTGCCTTTTGCTGGAGGAATTAGGTCTGTTCAGGGGGGCCTGGGACAGGGGATGGGATGGAAGCTGCGGGGAGCCAGATTTAGCAACTATAGAACATCGATCTTGCCAAATGTTAGGGCTGTGGAAGAAGGGGGTGAGCTGCCCCTTCACTGGAGGAATGCAAGACATGTTTGCAAGTGTCGAGGGTCTCCCATCATTGACTGGACCAGACCACGGGTCCCCAGACACCTGCAGACTACATGCATAAGAATCACTGAGGCACTTGCTGAAAACCCAGATTCATTCATTCACGGATGCGGTTGACATTTGTTGAGCACCTGCTATGTGTCAGGCACTGGGTTAGGCAGCAAGGCCTCGATAGCAAGGAGACAGACAAGACCCTGCTGCTCACGTAGCGCCCCTTCCGGTCAAGGAGATGGAGAACAAACGAGACACCCATGAGGTCACCTCGCATAAGTCAATCAACTCAGGTGATATGGCGGAGGTGACAGGGGCTGGGAGACCTGCTTTTGGATTTAGGTCCCAGGAGGTGACATTTAAGCTGGAGCCTGAGTGACAACCGCGTGCCAGCCATGGGAAGATCCGGGGGGCTGTTCCCGATGGGAGAAATGCTTGCTGGTTGGCAGAGGGGACTGTGTTGGGGGCTGGGGTCAGACCCTGTGGGCGCTGTAGGGATTCATGGGGGGCCTGGATTTTATCTACCTGCAGTGGAGTTATGAGAATCCCCAGGAGGTGGTGGGCCAGAGATTCCACTTTTTAAATCTATTTTCCTGGAGATTCTGAATGCAGCCGGCTTCGAGACTCGCCAGACGAGAGGCCCTTGGGGGCACCGTCTCATGCCAGCCTTCTCCCCAGGGCAGCCTGCACTTTCTGGAATGAGGAGAGGAGAGAGCTAGAGGGAATCTGGGGTATTTTCCTTGTTGTCTTCCTGTCCTCCACTTCCCGCCTTTGCTGTTCTTCTAGGGGACACTTTTAACGTAGGGGGTGGGTACGAAATGAGAGATGAATAAAGCTCGTGGTAACCTACTGGGTCTTGTCCCTTCGGGCTGGAGGTTCTAGAAATCCTTTGCTGCAGAGCGGTAGTGGGCGAAGTGGTTCTCTTTGCAGGAGAAGGGCCTGGGCGAGGGGGTGGCTAGACCCGCTGGTGCAGGATCAAAATGCAAGGAGCTTGCGGGCGATGGTTCAGTGTGTCAAGTTGGCGGCAGCAGTGGGCCAGATCAGGTGTGGGGGACTTCTGAGCGTGGGGACCTTGTGTGGCTGTACAGGTGGCACCTCCCTGACACTGGTCCTGAAGGAAGGACAGAAAAGATGGGAGGATATGGGGAAAGAAGAAGAGGTGAGGGAGGGAGGGGCTCAGAGCAGTGAAGGGGGGAAGAAAAAGAGGGGACCTGGGGCTGCAGGTCCATGGCCTCACTGTGACCTTGGCTAAGGATGGCTCATGGAGGGCTGTCTGCTGCCAGACTCGGTGACACGCCCCGGACTTTCCTTATCCCGGTGAATCCTCCCAGCAACCCGAGAGGCAGGTGCCATTATGGTCCCTACTCAACAGAGGAGGAAACTGAGGCTGAGAGAGGGGAGGTCACAGTCCCAAGGCCACACGGCTGGGAGAGGCAGACCTGTGATTGGAAAGGTGTCAGCCACTGTTCTGCTCCTAACATCCCCAAAGCCAGACTGGCTCAGGGCTGGTGTAGGGACCAGTGTCCTGGGCTTTCACCCCAGTTCTAACGATGTCACTGAGACGCCTTGGGTACGTCATGCTCTGGCTGCTGCGAGCCCAGACAAAGATGGTGGCTTCACCCTAGCCTTCCTACTGCCATCCTGTTCCTTCCGGGCTACTCTGTACCCATCATTGATTTTTTTTTTATTGTGGTAAAATAAATATAACACAGGGTGCCTTGGCGCATGCCTGTAGTCCCAACTACTTGGGAGGCTGAGGCAGGAGGATCCCTTGGGCCCAGGAGTTTGAGGCTGCAGTGAGCTATGACTGAATTTATGAAGAGCCACTGTACTCCAGCCTGGGCAACATAGTGAGACCCTGTCTCTAAAAAATAAAATGAAATAAAAATAGATAATTCACAATGTTGTGCAACCATCACCACTATCTAGCTCCAAAACGTCATCACCCCAAACAGAAATTCTGTTCCATTAAGCAACACTCTCCGTCAACTCCTCAGCCCCAGCCCCTGGCAACCTGTAACCTACACTCCGTCTCTGAGGATTTGCCTATTCTAGCTATTTCATTTAAGTGGAATCAGATAATATTTTCCTTTCATGACTGGCTTGTTTCACCTGGCATCATGTTTTTGCAGTTCAGCCACGTTGTAGCACGTGTCAGAACCTTGTTCCTTTTCATGGCCGAATCACACTTCACGGCATGGACAGACCACATCTGCATGTCCATTCGTTGATGGACACTGAGTTCATTCCCACCTTTTGGCTATCGTGAACGGTGTTGCCACGGACACGTACATTCTCTGCAAGTCCCTGTCTGCAATTCCTACAGACAAACGCTGAGGAAGCGGTGATGTTTGCAACATAAGTCGGATTGTGTCACTCTCCTGTGGCGGCTCTTGTCACTGTTGAATAAAACCCAAGCTGTCCCCATGTGGGCTCCCCACTGCCTGACTGTCCTCATTCCCCAGGGCTCTCCTCCTGCTCTTCTGCTCTAGCACCCCGACTTCCTCCTTCCCCACAGCCATGCACGTGTCTACCCCAGGGCCTTTGCACTGGCTGTTCCCTTTGCCTGTAAACCTGCTGGCCCCAGATAGCCACGGGGCTCAGCCCCTCACTTCACTCAGGCCTCTGTTCAAATGTCACCTTCCCTGAGAAGGCGTCTCCAACATCCTTGTCTCGAAGAGTAGGGCCCCTGCCCCCATGACACCCTGTCCCCTTGCCCAGAGCGCTTGTCTTCCGAGCCCTTCTTACCATCTGAAAGTCTGTCGTTTACATATTTGTTTCTTGATGTGTTATTCGTCTCATCCCCTAGAAGGTCAGTGTCAGGCAAAGTCCTGAATCTCCAGGCTTGGCTCAGTGCCCGGCACAAGGTACCCACTCATTAAACCTTAGGATGAAACATTCGAATTTGCTGATATTCAACCTTTAAAAAATGGCAATTTCAAGTAATTCAACCTAATCTTGAATGAATGAATGAATGAATGAACACATGCTTCTCTTCTCTGACCCTCTGCTTTCTCGCCTACTGGGTGGGGCCAGCGATCGCTGGGTGGAAGCCCTGGGGACGCCGGGTTGGAGGCCAGCCCCCCAGCGCGGCTTCAGCTGCCCCTCTGCATGGGGGGGCGGTGGGCGCTGGGGAGGCCCTGCAGCTGGAGATACGGGCATGATGAATGGGTCGCGGGATCGGTCCTAGGAGGAGAGGGGACGGATGGGAATGACACTATTTAGCTGAGGAATGACCTCCTGACACCCTTCAAATAAATGCAGGCTTGTTATAGAGACGGGAGGCCGCCGCCGCCGCCTCCCCTGCGTCTGGTGCAAGAGAACAAAACGGACTGGCAGTGTGTGTGTGTGTGTGTGTGCACGTGAGAGTGTGTGTGTCCATCTGTGTGTGCATGTGTGTCTGTCTCCTTTGTGTGTGTGTGTGTGTCTGACGGTGCCTGCCTTTATGTATCTGTTTATCTGTGTTTGTCTGTCTCTCTATGTCTGTCTGTCTGAATTCACGTGTCTGAGTGTGTCTGTCTTTGTGTGTGCCTCTCTCGTGCCTGCGTGTAGGCACCGCCTGGATCTATGAACGAAGCTCCTCTGCACCCCACAGAGTGGTTCATTTTCCATTTAAATTCCAACTGATTAAACCTCCACTGGCTGAGACCTACTATGCACCAGGCACCGTACTCAGAGAGTAAAATCCAAACCAGAACCCCCGGGGAGTGAGGAGCTTGCAGTGACCCGGGGATCCACATGAGTGAGTGGAGGTGTGTTGTTGATAACGGCAGGCAGTAACTGACCACTATCTAGGTGTCTCAGCTTCATTCTATGGATGCTTTAAAATCTCATTTCCACTCCTATGAAGTGAGTACTATCATTATTCCCACTTTGCACGTGGGGAAGCTGAGGCATTTGGGTTTCGAGGAGAACCTGAGGAAGATCAGGCAGTGCCCGGTCACAGATGGCCTCGAATCTTATGCTATACTTGGACTCTGTTCTACGGGCCATAGGGAGCCATCAAAGGTATTTGAGCAGGGGAGGAACTAGGTTATTTCCCTGGTGGCTCAGTGAAGGCTGGTTGGAAGGAAATAAGACAGCAAGCAGGGAGATCTGACGCAGGACAGGTGTGCAGTAACTCACACGAGCACTACCAGGGCCTGAACTTGGGCAGGGAAGTCTGGGGAGAAGGTAGAAAGTCACTGAGCAGTTTATTTGTGGCACTGGAGAAGTTGTGGAAAGTCCTTCCTTGGGTGGAGGTCAGGGATGGAGGGCAAATGTCTTGACCTTCCAGTGTAGAGCTCCCTTCCAGGTTTCCATCTATGTGTGGAATTTCACCAAACCAGAGCAGGCTTCCTGGAGGAGGTGACGTCATCCCCAACCTGGGTGAGGGGCGAAGCCAGGAAGGAAAGAGAAGAGATTTGAGAAGTGTTCAAAGCCGCCCCCCAGCTCAGGGGCTCCATACATCCGGGGAATCGCTAACTTCTCCGCTGCGAGTTCTCAGGGACCCCTCCTGGGTGTGCGTCTTCCATCAAGACGTGGGGAAAGTTGATTAGTGTGGGCGGCAGCGAGGCCGGCGTTTCTAATTAACACGCAGGCAGGGAGAATGCCTCTTCTTCCAGAGTCTGTATTCAACTGATTGAATATCAAGGCTGGGGCTGCACTATGAATCGTGTGTGCGGGAAAATAAAGCCTGGCTTTCCTCTCGTTAAAGGAGCAGCACCCATTTCCAGTGCTCTCCTCCCTGGGCGGGCTGCCCGGGCGAGCGGGGAGGACCGACGGCCGCGGAGACCCCCGGGAGACCCCCGGGCCGGGTGTGGGGCCTCAGGGCTCCAGGCAGGGAGGGAGGGGAGAGGCTCTGGGG
>VBSM01003044.1:4194116-4209431 GCA_008086735.1 Cheirogaleus medius
AGCTGTTTTCACTGTCATGGGGGTGGGTGGAGGCTGCCGCGGAAGGTGGCACCATCAGACAGCCCCGTCAGCTCGACCTTGAACATTGATCCAGAATCCGTGGACTGCCCACCCCGGTGGGAGGCCCCTTGTCTCTCACCTGGTCGTGGCAGGGGTCCTCACTGGCCTTCCTGCCCCTCCTCTTGCCTCTCAATCCATCCTGCGTCCAACGGCCAGAGGCACCGTCTCAAAGTGTAAGCCACATCCTGCCACCGCTCTGCTGCAAGCCCTCCGACCTCCCCGTCACAAAGTCCTCGCTGTGGCCCCAGCACTGTCTGTCCCCTCCTCACTTTGGGGTAGCCACTGTCCACGGGCCCTTTGCCATTCCTCAAACTCTCCAAGCGTGTTTCTGTCTTTGGGAGCTCGCACATGCTGTTCCCTCTGCTGGAATGCTGTTCCTGTGTCGCTCCTCTAACTCATGTCTTCATCTCCTTCACGTCTCTGTTCAACCAGCCTTCGCACAGAAGCCTCCCCTGAGCACCCTGCATAAATACCATGTTCGTCTCCAGCTCCTCGTCCAGCTTTGTTTCGCTCCGCGGCACTTGTCGCCTCTTGATGGTACTCCTGCAGTTATTTGTTTGTTGACCGTTTCTCTCCTTAGAATGGAGGTTCTAGGAAACCCACAAGGGCAGGAGCTTTGGTTGACTTGTTCAGGGCCGGCAAATTCCATCCCTCAGGCAAAGCCAGCTCACAGCCTGTGTTTGCAAATAAAGTTTTATTGGGACACAGCCGTGCCCATCCACTGATGGATGCAAGTCTTATGGCTGCTTTTGCTCCACGACTGCGGAGTTGAGTCATTTTGTGACAGAGACTTGCAAAGCCAGAAATATCTACTCACTGGCCCTTTACAGAAGAAGTTGGCTGACTCTGACTCAGAACTATGCCTGACACAAAGCAGGTGGTATTTATTTGTGGAACAAATGAATGAGAGTTAGTTTGTTTTAAAGATCAGACTCTGACCAGCAGTTTAAATGGCCGGGCATTGCAGCCACGTGCAATTCCTGCCCTTTGAAGTGATGGATCCCTGTGTCCTCTTCCAGGACTCTCATGTCTACCAGAACTCTCTTGGTTGCAAGTAACAGGAAACCCAACTTGATTGACAGGAGCCAGAAAAGGAAATTTGTTAGCTCATGAATTGCAAAGTTGGAGGTAGACTACTTCAGGTATAGTTGGATCCAGGAGCTCAATCCTCCCAGGTTCAAGGCCAGAGGAAGGAAGAGTTTCTACTTTTTCTGGGAGCATGATCTTGGATAAGTTGGTTACCTTTCAGAGCCTCAGTTTTCTTATCTGTAAAGTGGGAGGAATAGTGGCTCTTGCCTCATAAGGTAGCTGTTAGAGTGAAATGAGTCAATCCAATTGCAGTCGGCTGGATTAAAAATATCCACTGCTAATCCCAGACCTGTGAATATGTTACCTTGTATGTCAAAAGGGAGTTTGCAGATGCAATTAAATTAAGGATCTTGGGACGGGGAGACTATTCTGGATTTTCTGAGTGGGCTCAATGTCATCCTAGGAGTCTTTATAAGAGGGAGACAGGAGGGTCAGAGTTAGAGAAGGGGATGTGATGGTAGAATCATAGGTCAGAGGGAGAGAGGAGAGAGAAGATGCTACACTACTGGCTTTGAAGATAGACGAAGGGGCTACAAGCCGAGGGATGCAGGTGACCTCTAGAATCTGGCAGAGACAAGAACATGGATTCTCCCCTGGAGCCTGCAGAACGCACGCAGCCCCGCCAACGCCTCGATTTTAGGCCAGTGAGACCTATGTCAGCCTTCTGACCTACAGAACTGTAAGATGATAAATTTTGTGTTGTTGCAAGACACTAGGGTTGTGGCAACTTGTTACAGCAGCAACAGGAGGCTGATACACCAGGTGAAACACTTAGCGCTGTGCTGGAGTGTAGTAAGCTCTCAGCGGACGTGAGCCCCCGTCGTTATTGGGTAGATGTTACAATGCCCCCCGCCTGTGCCCACCTCTTGGATCAGCCCAGAAATCTCCGACAGGGCCCCCAGGGTAATTCCCAGCCCCTGAAACCATGTCACATCCTCGGGCAGGTGCCAGGACTGGGGTTGGCTTCCTAGGAGGCGTATCTGGGATCCGCAGCTGACCCAGGTCTGCGTGGGATCTAACAGCCGCCTCCCGAGTCCATGGCCGGCGGGCCGTCCTTCCAGGGAGCATCCCCCTCCCACGAGGTTCCCTTTAATCCCCCCCCCCACTAAGCTAGTTTTAAACCGACCCCCCGCCCCCCGCCCCACTCCCTATTGATCTTCAACCTGTTACTCCCTGCAAGCACTCTGTGGCAGGGCCCAGTAAATCCACCAGGTCTTTTGTCACCATCTGTCCTTTGCTCGTTGAGGTCAGCAGGAGGATCCCAGGCCGACCAAGGTAAAATCTCCGGCTCCTCCGAGCAAAAGCTTTCGGGGGCTCCGCTTGCCGATGGCGGATGTGCTTTCCCGTCAGTGTGCGGGGCCACCCTTCCATCCTTACAGCTCAAGGCTGGTCCCCAGAGATAGCCTGAGTCCTGTGTCCTCATGCTCGTGGGGTGTGTGTGTGTGTGGGGGGACAGCTCCTGCTCCGGGGGGGGCAGCTGTCCCCCACAGGGGCTGCCTGGAAGGGATGCTGTTTCCATGTAAGTTTATTCTGTTTATTTCACACTCACTCATATGGTACTTACTTTGTGCAAAGCATCGTGTTTTAAGTGCTGCCCACGTAGTCACTTAATTTTCTTTACTTTTAAAATTGACAAGTAAAAATTATGTATGCTTATTGTGTGCAACAGGATGTTTTGAAATGCGTGTATGTTGTGGAATGGCTTGATTAAGCTAACGAATAACTGATTTAATTTTCAAAGCAATCCTGTGAGGTCCGTGCGATTATTCTCTCCATTTTTAGGTCGGGAAATGGACGCACAGAGAGGTTAAGGAATGTGTCTGAGGTCACACAGCTGATTAGGAGGTGGAGCTGGGATTTGAACCTGGGCAGGCTGTGTGTTTAGTTGCTACACCGTGTGCCTCTCCACGTACGGTGTCAAGAGTCCTTCTTCTTCCCGAGGTGTGATGCTCGCATTTCTGTTTCTTCTCCTGTCACCCCCTCTCTCTCCCCCATGCCTACCCTAGGGGCCTCGTCCCTCCTGGGGGGTTTCTGGGAGGCTGGGGCCAGCTGTCCAGGACTTGAGTGCTGCTTCCCAATTTTGTCCCTAACACAAATGACCTGCCACTGACCAGCTGGAGGGAGGTGCTGCTCTCGTCACCCCTGAATGATAAGACCACAAAATTGAAAAATCGAGGAAATCGAGGCTCAGAGAGGTGAGGTCGCTGCTTGCCCAGGGCCACCCAGCTAGGAAGTGGCCGAAGTCCCCGGCATCCTGGACCTAGTCTATGGGGTCCCCGCAGTCAGGGAGGGCTCACCGCGCTGGTTTCCTGGGGCTGCAGTAATGAACCGCCACACACTGGGTGGCTTGGAACCACAAGCATGTGTTGCCTGCTGGTTCTGGAGGCTTCAAGTCCAAAATCAAGGCGTGGGCAGGGCATGCTCACTCGGGAGGCTCTAGAGGAGGCGCCTTCCTCGCCTCTCCCGGCGGAATCCCGGCGGGCGCCGGCAGCCCTTGGCTCGTGGCGGCATCGCTCTGACTCTCCGTCTTCATGGGATGTTCCTGCGCCGTCTCTTCAAATTATCTTTCCTCTGTGCGGGGCGTCTCTGTGTCCAAGTTCCCCCTTTTAAGAGGACAATAGTCATATTGGCAGAGGTCAGACCCTGAGGACCTCGTCTTAACTTATCTCTGGAAAGATCCTATTTCCAAATGGGGTCACATTCTGAGTACCTGTGGGTCAGGACTTCGACATACCATTTTGGGGGTGACACACTTAAATTCACAACGGTGACATTGTCATGAGCGGTTGGGGAAAGGAGGACGTTTGCCAAGCGCAACCTCAACCCCAGCGTCTTTCCTTCCCAGGAAAGGGATCCCTGGAATTCTGATCACTGGAACTTCCTGCTCCCCAAGAGAGCGTCAGCTCTACCCTAGCACAACACGCTCAGTGAACATTTGAATGAACGAATGAAAAAATGAAGGAAGTGCCACCTCCCAGTTCTTCACTTTTTCCAGGCCCAGAAGGTGAACTGGTTTGTCGGGAGTCTTGAACCTGTGGCTGCGCTGTTAGCGGCTCAGCGCCACCCCACCCCCACCCAGCCGCTGGCCCGGCAGTGGTAAAATTATTAGACCCCATTATGAATTGGATTTTAATCTCCTGTAAATAGTCCTGCCATTATAGTGTCATAAGAAGCAATTAGGACCCCCTCCCTTCCTTCTACCAGCTCCGGAGATGTTCTGAGCTCCCCAGCCGCAGGCAGGGGTGGGGGCTGATGGGGGCGGAATTCACCAGTTGGGGCACAGCAGGCCCCCACCCACCCATCTAGTGACAGGGAGGATCTTGTGAGGGTGAGGGGCTCTAATGGAAGGAGATGGAGTTGCCCTTTGGTACAAAGATGAAGCTCCCAAGTCAGCATTTCTTAGGGACAGGATGCATGTCGGGGCTTCGGAAGGACGCGACCCAGCATTGCGTGCGATCTGCAGGTGGAGGTGGGGTGTGTAGCTTTTGTCTCCAGCCGCCTGGATGGCCCCAGACCAAGCCACCATCATCTCGTACCTTTCAACTGACTTCATCTTTCTCTCCTCCTTCCGATCTCCTCTCTGCAGGGCAGCCAAAGAGGGCTCCTGCCCACAGAAGGCAAAGGTTGGCAGAGGGGGAAGCTGAGGCAAAGAGTCATTCCATACCTTTGCCTAGAGTCCTGAACACCTGGGATAGTCAGGAAAAGGGGCGCTGTCCCCCTCTTCTAGTTCTCTTTTGCCCAGGCTCCTCTCCCCAAAGCCACCTCCTCTCCCTGGGGAGCAAGAAAGGGCCGGGGTCTCGGAGCAGCAGCTGAATGGGGCCTTGAGTGCCGGGGGCTCTGCTGCTGGGGAGGGGGCAAGACCCTTGGTGGTGAGCTCAGTTCTCCCTCTGACTGGCTGGGGACCCTAGGCTTTCTCTCTCTGGGCCTCAGTTTCCCTATCTGCAAATAGGGAGGCTGTTTAAATGCCTGTAAGGTGGAGGGGACGGAGTTTCTGTTACTGAGAACTCCCTGCAAGAATAAAGCAGAGTTGCCTTTTATTTCCTGCAGCGTTAGGGCCCCAGGAGCGACACACACACACACACACACACACACACACACACACACGGAGAGCCCATCCCCCCAAGGAGACTGCATGGGGCCTTCCCAAGCCCCAGAAAGAAGGGACACTCCTCCTTCACCAGAATACTTTGATTTGCATCCTAAAGGCCGTCCCTCCCAGGACGGGGCTGGGCAGGGGTGAAAGGGTTAATGAATCTGACCGGCCACCTCTCCCCAGAGGCCCCCACTTCCAGGTGGGGCTGCCCTGCCAAGTGGGATGGGCTTGGAGGGCTCCATCTGGTCTCCAGTGGGTCTTGCCTGCAGGACTCAGAGTGACTGACAGGTCACAGCAGGCCCGGCAGAGAGTCGCTGCCTGGAAGGAGGCTCTGGCCCTGTCGACGGGGAGTTCCGAGCAGGCCCGGGGCTGGCTGAGGTTATTGTGCGGAAGGAGATTCTGGGCCTGCGTGAGGACTCTGAAAGTGGAGTTTTTCCAACCCAATCTTGGGCCACACTTGTCAAGGACTCCTGCTCATTCATTCATTCATTCATTCAACAAACATATATGGAACACCTACTGCGAACGTGTCAGAGGCTGTGGGAATACAGCAGGGGACAAGAGAGACGAGAACCCTGACATTCTCGGGGTTCCCTTAGGTGCTGTATATGCTGTGGCTTCTTTCTGTCACCATTGCGTTTGTGAGATGTGAGCCTGTTTCTCATGGCTGTATAATATTCCGTTATAGGACCAAGCTGTGTTGGATCGATCTATTCTGTCGTTGATGGGCGTGGGGCAGTTTCCAGTGCTGGGCTATTTGTCCCTTGGACGACTTTGTCTTCTTGCCCACATCTTCCCTCCCACCCCCACCCCAGTCTTCCCCAAAGTCCCCTGGAGACAGAGATTGGCCAGGTGACAGCGTGGGCCAGAGTGGAGGGATGGGGCCCCCCTTAGGGTGGGGCTGTGCTGGCCACTCCAGGCGGTCAGCTCTGCTTCCTGCCGTCCCACACTCTCCAAAGTCACTCCTTCCACTTTCCTACCTGGCACCTGGGGTTACCAGGGGCCTCTAACCCCTGGCAGACTGAGGGCTGCCCCCCACGGTGCCGCGCTCAGGGCCCTGGCCACAGCAGGCAGGTGCGTCTGGTCTGGGTGTCAGCCCCATAGAGCTCCCTGGGCAGATCGCTCCCAACCAACTCGGTGCCCCAGAGGAGGAAGAGATGGGGAATCCAAACAACAGAAAGGGTGGGGGCAGATCTCCGTAATTATAGAGGAAGAGGCAGTGATAAAACGATAATGGGGGCGTTGTGACCCGGGCTAACCAGTTCTGGAGCTGTGAAGTAACTCTGAGATGCGTGATGGAGGGCAAGGGGCCACCGCCCGGGCTGCAGCTGAACCGGCGCTTTCACAAACAAGACGCAAATTGGATGCAAACATCTAATTAACCTTCTCCCTGGGTTCCCTCCGAGGAGGGGGAGGTGGCCCTCCCAGGGCTCCTAGCGCCAGTCTTCCCTTGGGGGATGGATTTGGGGGAAGGGGAGGAGGGGAAACGAGTCTTTTCTTTCTTTTTCCTTTTCTTTCTTTTCTTTCTTTTTTTTTTTTTAGCCAGCTCCCCTCTGGGTAGGGGCTGAGCTAAGCCCCCAGTGGGGCTGGTTTTCTGAGCCTTTAGGCTTGATCCCACAGATCTGCATTCCTGTCTAATAGTCCCCAAACACGCTTGGCAAACCCACTTTGTCCACCAGGGCCAGGTATGTGGCCATGGAATAAGGGAAAATGGAGCATTTTGGAGGCTGTTTTTTTCTTTTCTCTTGGGTGGGGGTTCGGTGCTGCAAAGCTCTTCTGTCGTCAGACGCAACAGGTGCGAGCACGGGCAATGCACCCTTCGCTCCGGATCGGCCAGGGCCAGGCTCCACCCTGACAGTTGTGTCACCTCGGGGGTCTTGACTGCTTCATTCATTCATTCAACAGATATTTATTGAGCACCTACTGTGCACCAGGCCCTGTTTTAGGTGCTGGAAATACAGCTCTCCCCTAAACCCAGACAAACACTCCCCCCTAAACAGAACTATGTCTTCCTGGGTCTTTGGGGGGTGCGTGTGGGCAGTGGGCAGGGAGGCAGAGCATGAAGGAGGAGATGGCTTCGTGTCTGAGAGTTTGATGCCGGGTTCGAACCCTGGTTCTTCTGTTTCCAAGCTTCACGGTGCAGAAGTCCTCCAATTTCTCTGTGCTCAGTGTCTTAGCTTTTTCTTTAATTTTTTAATATTGAAGTACAGGAAACTTGAATAAATAGCACAAAAATCCAGTATAACCTTAAATATTAACATTGGTTGCACTTTCTCCCTCTCCCTCTCTCTCTCTCACTTCCCCCCAGTGTGTATATACATACAGTATTAATATATAATTTTTTTTCCTGAACCACTCTTAGGGTAAGTTGCAGACATGGTCCCTTCACCCCTAAGTACTTCAGTGTCTGTTTCCTAAAAACGAAGACGTTTCCGTATATACTGTACAGTGTAATGATCAAAACCAGGAGATGTTCACGGATACGATACTGTGATCTGATCCACAGACCTGTTTCAGATCTCTCCCTATGTCCCGATAACGTCCTTCATGGCAAACCGAACTCCCGGATCCCACGTTGCATTCAGTTGTTGTGTCCCCTAAGACTTCTTTAATCTGGAACCAGCTCCTCGGCCTTCAGGTTTCATGACACTGATGTTTTCGAAGCAAGCAGGCCGGTTGTTCTGTACGATGTCCTCCAGTCTGAGTGCGTTTGCTATTTCCTAGTGAGTGCACTCAGGAGGTGCGTTTGGGCAGGAATCCGGTGTAGGCGCCGCTGCCGTGTTCTTCTTGGTGCATCGTATCTCGAGGGACTCTGTCCCAGGGTGGAGTTAACATGGCGCAATTGCTCAGGGCGACGCCTGCCGGGTTTTCTCTCTGTAATTAATAAAGGCACATTGTGGGGAGGTGGTTGAGGGGGTGTTAATATCGGGTTACTCTTCGGATGTCGACTCACTAGTTTTAGCAGAGTTTGAGGATTCTTGCCTGAATCGATGATGATGATGATGGTATTTCCTAAATGCAGATTTTCTAACTCGAATCTTCCTTCTATCTTTATTACTTGGCTTTCTACTGGAAAGAAGAGAATTCCTCATTCATTCATTCATTCATTCACTTATGTCGGCCTAGGCTCATGAACTCTTATTCAATGGGTAACACTATTTATTTTGATCCTCAACTTTTCCAGATTTGTCCAATGGAAGCCTCTTCAGGTGGCTCCTGTGCCCTTTGGACGTGTCCCTGTCATCCTCCGAGCACGTCATCACTGTCTGGCACAGGCAGGATGTTTCAGGGTCTCCCTGTGCTGTCCCCAGCCCAGCGCTGTCATCAGCCATTTCTTCAAGGAGCCCTGGTTCCTCTTCGTGGGGAATGGTGTGTAGAAGCCACGATCTGGGTTCCAGGTGTGCTCGCTGCTGCTGGGGAGTCGCTCAGTCCCTTCATCTGTTAAGTGGGAAACAGTCATCCCCACCGCCTATATTGCACGGACATGAAACGAACCAGCACCTGAAACGTGCTTGGAACCCCGCCTGACACAAAGAAGACAAGTGTTTGTCAGGTACATAAGGAGGACATACAGTGTGTTCGATAGCGATGATCACTCCAGAGAAAAATAAACTGCGGGGCTGTTGTGATATTTTGTAGGATGGTCAAAGGAAGGCCTCACTCAGAAGACGACATTTGAGCAGAGTTGTGGGGATGTGAAGGAGTAAGCTAGGTCCATATCTGGGGGAAGCAGACAGGAGCGACAGCCTGTGCAAAGGTCCTGAGGCAGGAATGTACCTTGCATGAAAGCAGATGCCAGCTCCCCAGACTCCAGGAAAACCAAATGTCTAAGTGGAGGCACCATTTTATTTTTGGTGGCAGAGTGATGTAGTAGAAGATTGAAACCAAAAACCTGGCTCAGGAACCTTCGGGGACCACACAGCCATCATGGATCAAGTGCTTGCTCCATGCCTGGGACCCTTCTAGGCACTCCATGGCTTATCTCGCTTGGTCCCCATCATGCCCCTAGGAGGCTGTCGCTCTCATGAGCCCCATTTTGCACGTGAGAAACTCCAGGCTTGGGCTGAATGACTTCATTTGGCCAGAATGCAGCCAGGAAGTGGGGGACGGGGCAGAATCGGGCTCCAAAGACTTTGCCAGACTAGAATTGGCGAAGAGGCACGTGCTGCTCTCTCATCTCTGCTCTGTCACTGGCTCACTGTAAGACCCTTGGCTACGCGAGCCTCAGTTTCCCCATTTGGTAAAAGAGCAGCGCCTCCTTCCCTGGGTGTTGAGGGTTCCACGCAAATCAGACTTGAAGGAGAGGTGAGCGGGGCAGGGGGCCACCCCCTGTGCAAGGCGAGGGGTGGGGGCAGTGGGCACCCCGCTCTGCTTCCCTGCAGCCACCCCTCCCCCACGGCCCTTCCTACGGCGCCCCCCTTCCGCTTTTCACCCCATCTTCCCCAGGGGCAGCCAGCCAGCAAAAAGAGTCCCTCGGCAGCAATGATGAAGATGGATGTGTGATTGATTCGGCCCCCCTTCCCTCTGCCCTTCTGGTAGAAAATTAAAAGACCATTTGTTAAGGGGCGCAAGTCCTCAGGTGCATCCCGAGGCTGGACAATTTGTCTCTGTGAAAAGGATGCTATTATGAGAGAGGCTGGATGCAGGCGGAGGGTGGGCCGGGGGGCGGCTGGGGAGGGGGAGGCCCTGAGGAGCGCCGGGGCTCGGGCAGGGGTGGGGGGAGGCCCAGACAATGGGGGGAAAAATAATAAATACATCGGAGCGTGCCAGCCGCGGGGCTGCCGGCTCCGGAGGCGCCAGGGGCAGGCGGGCGGCTCGGGGCCGGGCGAGCTCATGTGCTGGGGCCTCCGAAGCCAATTCCTTTTTCATGACCCTTGTCTGGGACCAGAAGGGTGTCACCTGGGAGCTCTGCCGCCCTCCATTAAGAAGGGTTTGTAAATGACCCTCTTTAAGGAGCACGTTTCTCTTTATAGACCTATAGTGCCGAGAGGGGAGGGAGGAGGGGCTTGGAGGGAGCCCCCTCCGCCCTCTTGGGGGTCATTAAGTGATTAGAAAGAAGGGGCCAGTTCTCCAGCCGCCATTCAGATGAGGGGACGCATTTGTCACCGGCGCTATTATTTATTGTTTTTTAAAAGGTTGCATTAGAGGCCCCTCCTGCGGGCACTGGGCTCCCTTTGTGTGCCCCGGCCTCCTGGGGGGCGGCCTGCTCCAGCCTCCCGAAGGCGGGGTGCCCGTCCCCTCGCACCCATCCTGGCTTGGCCCCCGTCCTCTCACGGCCTTCCTGTCCACCCAGCAACATGCCTGTCCGGTCCCCTCGCTCCAGCTCTTTCTGGTGGCCTGTGGCCCTCCTGGGGGCGCTGGGCTCTTGCGGCCCCACCTGGGCTCCGCATGCAGGATGAGAAGGTGAACTTCACCATGAAGACCTGTCCCACCAGCGCGGACCCAGGCGCCTGCTCTCCCTGCAGGGTTATTTGTTAACTTCTTCTTCTTCTCCGCTAGCATTTGCATTTCTTGAGCAGAGTGGCTATGGCTGGTGGATTGCTCTTTCCCCAACACCCAGCACAGCGCCGAGCTGCAGAACAGGAGCCCAGCGACGGTGTGCTCGAGAAGACCCTTTGGGAGCTGTCATTCGCTTCTTCTGGGAATCAGGAAACATTATCCCCATTGGATGGATGGGAAAACCAAGGCTCAGAGGCGTCGTAGAGTGGCATAGATTGACGGGGGCAGAGTTGGGATTTGAGGCTGGGTATTAACACTCAGGAAGGATAAAAAGACATTTGCAGGAAAGAAAGTCCATCCAGCCCTATGATTCTAGAAAGCTCTTTGCTTTGGGTAAGAGATGTCTGCAGGTAACCAAGGGCCAGGGGAACTAACTTCTCCATTTTCTCATCCAAGGGGAATGAAACAAAGTGACCTTTAAAAAATACTAACTTGAAAATTTCCCTTCCCTGCTTAAAACCCAACTCCCTGCTACAGCCCACAGGACTGGCACTTCTGCCTTCGCCTCCTCTACCTCTCCTCTCCTTCCTCCCAGAAGTGGACTCGCTCCGGCCCCCAGACCTGTGCTCGGCCGACCGCCTTGCCGGGAAGCTCTTCTCCCCCTCTTTGTCCACCCCTGTTTCCCAACTTTGCCCGAACATTCGACTCACCTGGGCAAGTTTTTAATGCTCAAACCTTGAGTCCCACCCAGACCTGCTGATGCAGATTCCCTGGGGCTCCCCAGGGAAGCCCTGGGGAGGGGGTTGAGGTGCTCTGGCGCAGCCGGTTCCTACCCCTGTTTCGGACCTGACCCCAAAGGCCACTTCCCGCCCTCCCCCCCAGGCTGGGTCAGGTCACCTTGCATTGCCCCAAGGCCTGCTCAGCCTCTCCTCCACTCTCTGTAATGACGCCTGTATTTGACGTGCAGGCGTCTCCCCGTGCAGGCTGGTGCTCAGCGTGGCCTTGTTGAATGAAGGAGAAACTTGCGGTTGAAACAACACCTGGGAATACAATCTAACAGGGGCTCGTAGGCGCGTCACCGATGTGTGCCCTTTTCTGCCCAGAGGCAGGGACATGGGTGCTCTCAATGAGATGCCCACCAAATACCGCCTGGCTTCCAAGTCCTTCCCAGTGGCCCTTGGGACCTCTCCCCACCCCGCTCCCCTGCACCTCCCTGCCTCCCCCTCCCCCTCCCTCTCATCAGCATCCCTCCAGATCTTTGCCCCAGCTGCTCCTCCCCAGAGTGTAGGGATGGGGGCCGCTCCCCAGTGCCCAGCAGAGAACCTTCCACGCAGTAGGCGACCAGTGGATTTCTGCTGAACGAATAAGGAGGAGTTGGAAGAGGGATCTTGGAAGGGTGTGCAGTTTGGAAAAGCATATTCAACATTATAATGTCACTTAACGTTTGGAAAACGAAGGAGAAAAACCTAAGCAGCCAAGTGGAAACATTAACATCACTGGCACACGAGTCAGACTAGACAGGTTTGAATCCCAGCTTTATACCATGTATGTGCTGTGCTACCATAGGCGAGTTACTTAACCTCTCTGTGCTGCAGGTTTCTCATCACAAAACTGAGGCTCCTGCATTTTATTATCGTGCCATAATACTATGTACATTACATATAATATTTAATCATAGTATATGTATGTCATATAACGCATTACAATTATATTATCATTATTAAATGAATCGATGTGTATAAAGCTCTTGGAACAGTGCCTGGAGCATATGAGGGCTCAGTGAATATTATCTGTAATTTTTATTATTTGTAATAGAGACAAAGGTGCAGGGACATCTTCCTCCCAGGGAAGACTCCTGCCTCGTCACTCAGGGATCCTCGGGCTTGCGGAGGGCACCCTGGGGTGGGGGGGAGCGGAGGACCCATCCTGATGCCCCGTGTGGACAGCTCTGGGTTTATCAAAAGGGCTATGGGTGAAAACAGGGCTCATGACAGCCCCTCTTTGGGGACCAGGCCTGAGCTCCGTCCCACCCGGCTCCTCCTCCGCCCCCCGGCCAGCGCTGGGCACAGGTAGGTGGGTTAGGACCTGGCGACGCAGCCCTTCGTCCTCAGGGAAAACGAGAAAAGTCAGCATGAAAGACAGAGCTTTGCACAAAGCTGAATGTGTTTCGTGCAAATTTTTGTCCCTTACTCTGAGATTTTGTCCTTCCTGCTTTTTTTTGGTGCTAAAATGTCTGTTCTATCATCAAATTATGGGAGCCAGTGGTTTTTTCTTTCTTTTCTTTTCTTTCTTTCTTTCTTTCTTCCTTTTTTTTTTTTTTTTTTTTTTAACATTTTCAATCTTGGTGAGTTAAAGGGTTGTCGACCTTATAATGGTTCCTCATTTTTTGGTGGGTGGGGAAGAATTGACTAGTCTGTAAAATCCAAGTGAACCAATGGTAGCGTGACTTGTTTATTCAATGTAGTCCATGTCGCCACACACCAGGCCGAGTGACCTTATAAACACAGGAATCAAATCTCGCTGCTCCCCTGCCTAAAGCCCTTCTGTTTCTCTTAAATGAGTACCTGATTTGTGGCCCTGGACTTTGAGACCATACGTAATCTTGGCCTTGGGCTCCCACTACTCTGGCTTCTGTCCTTCTCCAAACACACCAAGTGTGCACCTACCTCAGGGCCTTTGCACGTGCTGTTCCCTCTGCCTGCCATGCCCTTCCCCCAGAAAGCAGCATGACTCTTCCCTTGTCCAGGTCTCAGCTTAAACGTCACCTCGGAGAGGCTTTTGCTGACCCCTCTGCAGAAAACAGCCTCCACCTCATCTCCCTGATTGCGTTTGATCTCAGCACCCTGCTTCCCCCTCCCAGCTGTGACAACCCAAATATCTCCAGACACTGTCGTGGGTCCCCTGCGGGCCAAACTGCCCCATTTGAGAACCATTTCCTGAAATCTATGTGAAACATCAAGTAGTTCTTGATCCTGGTGACACCCGAGAACCAGCTGGGCGGCTGTTAAACATACCGGCGACCAAGCCCCGTGCTGGCTGGATGGATTGCAAGAGGCCCCGTGGGTGGGAGCCCTGGGCATCGGGGGAGTTTGAAGAGTCCCCTAGGTGTCTGCTGCTTGGGCAGGGCCGAGTGGCACTGGGCTGACCCGCGAGATGCCACTTCTCCATTGATTCGTTCTTGATTCTCAGAGAAGGAACGGCACAAGTGACGCAATCAAAGTCTCTCACCAAGCGACGGAAGCAGCACAAAGACCCGGGTGTTGCTGAAATGCCTTTGTTAAACCAGATCAAAGATTAAAAAAACAAAATGCAACCTCTTCCCCAAATAAACACATGCGTAAACTCACAGCGAAACAAAAGCAGCAACCGCCGCTCTGCAAGCATCATCGACCCTCCTTGATCCAGAGGACAGGGACCCCACGGGGCACTGTCTCTCCCCGGGCTCTGTCTCCATTTCTCCAACCCATTTTATGCTCCAGAATAGCATCTGTGTCCTGCTTTCTCTCCTGGGACCCTCACAGAGTGCCAGTGGTCTGGAGGCGCTGCCAGCCGCACATCTGTGACGCTAATGGCAAGGGGACGGCAGTAGACGCCCCCACCTCCTCGGATCCTGTCTCAGCCAGACACCTCCGGGTGAGGACGCCTCCTCAGTCCTTTCTCCTGGTGGGGTTAAGCCAGGGCTCCTGAGCGGAGCAGGAAGTTTCCCAGCTTAAGTCGGATGCCCGAGTTACCGTTTCTTTGCAGTGGGCATTTTGCTATTCTCAGGGCACAGAAGTTCTGTCCCATTAACCTAAATCAGTTAATAAGGTTATTTTTGCTTTTTAAAAATGATTCCTCATCACTCACTTCTTCTAAAAATCTTCATGGGTCATTTTAGATCAAGAGCTGGCAAACTGCGTCTGGCCCCTGGGCCCGCCACCTGTTCTTGTCAATAAAGTTTTATTGGCACACAGCCATGCCCATTTGTTGACACGTCGTGTGCGGCTGCTTTTGAGCTAAAATAGCAGAGTTGAGTGTTTGCAACAGAGACTGGATAGCCTGCAGGGCTGAAAGTATTTACTCTGTTCCTTCACAGAAAAGCTTTAGGGCCTCTCATTTTAAGATGGTAACTTAGGTTGCTCAAACCCTCCACACCCTACCTTCCTCCCACAGCTGGAAGGCCCGGCCTTGTTGACTTTCTGTCCTAGCCCCTACCCCACCCCACTGCTCACTGTGTGCCAGCCATTCTGTCCTTTGGACACCACCCAAACCCACCAGCCCCTTCCTACCTCAGGGCCTTTGCACCTGCTGTTCCCTCTACCTAGCCTGCTCTTCTCCTATTCGCATGACTTGCACTTGCACTTCATCCAGGTCTCTCCTCTAACGTCACCTGCCTCCTCGCAGAGGCCCTCCCCAACCAACTTTTAAAACACTTAGGTTATTTGGTTCCTTGTTTCCTTGTCTATTGTCCCCTCCTTGTCCCCTCCAATTAGATGATAAGCTCCATGAGGGTCAGGGACTGTGTGTGTCTAGAACGATCACCAGTCAATCCTCAAGAGGGAGAAAAGTACCTGGGTCTGTGTGAGCTCAAGAAATGCTTGTATGGCTGGGCGCGGTGGCTCACGCCTGTAATCCTAGCACTCTGGGAGGCTGAG
>VBSM01003044.1:4209531-4269914 GCA_008086735.1 Cheirogaleus medius
CCTCCCAGAGTGCTAGGATTACAGGCGTGAGCCACCGCGCCCGGCCTTAGCTTCCATCTTTCACTCTTGCTTTGAAATCAGGAGCTTCCTCTCCCTGCTACCAGCTAGGGCTGGGCAAGTCTCTGAGATGCCAGGGAAATGATTTACTTCCCTGAGATTCCCGACTTCACTTTACCTAAGGCCTACTATGTGCCCGGCACTGTGCCAGAAGCCAGCGGGGTGACAGCTGGTGAAATCCCACCAACCTGCTCGGGGAAACCACCGCTGCTTCCCAACCGCGGCCGCAGGCTGAGCTCATGCGTCCCAAGACCCAGATAGCAACTAACCAAAAGGCAGTGCGGGAATGTCCCCAGAATGACACGGCCCCCAGGGCGAGATGGGACCCTGAGCTCTGTGAGGGGGTTTTCCCTGCCGTGCCCGGGACGTTCCCTGACCCGGAATCTCTCGGTGAGAAAGTCACCCCCTTTCCGTCCTCTCCTGTGTTCCGTCTTCCGTGTTCCTTCCGGGGGAAAAAGTCCGGCTGGGTACTACTTGGTCTTTCACACCGTTCCGGCACTATCTACTGTCCTTTTTTAACCAGAGAGATCAGGCCCCCGCATAGACCCTTCAGCAGACAACAGGGGCTAGCTAGAATTTAATAACACTGTTTTCTTTTTGTGATATTTATTTTTCTGACATTATGACATTTAAGTGATTTTCCATTTAAGGTCAGGATGAAAAGTTTCCTTCTGAAATAAAATCAAGTAAAAAACAGAATCGATTTAAATAAGCATGGGAAGTAACTTGTGCTCAAAGTGCTAGTCCAGTCCGGCAAGAATCATGCTTGGGGACATTTGAAAATGACACCAGTTTGAGAGACCCTCACTTTGCCAAACCTCATGCATGTAAAGAGTGTGTAGCGCCCTCTCTGCACTGGGCACATTTCTGAGGCTTTGGATGTCTAAAACTGAAATCATTAGCCCCATTTAACAGATGAGGAAACTGAAGCTCAGACAGGTTAAGCAATTCGTCTCAAATCTCACAGCTAGCAAGTGGCCAACACAGGACCTGAACTCAGGGACTCTGGCTCTACGTACTATACACGACTGTAGGGTGCAACCACGTGGCTATAGTTCTAGAACAGAAAGAAGTGACAATGTGTGTTCTATAATACATCCCTCCTGCCCCGGGACCACACTTGGACTATTTTCTAATTGGTTTGATCCAGAAGTTAAGTAATTTAAAAGGAGGTAAAATAGCCCACGAGGCTGTTAAAACCTGGCTTGAACTCAATCCACCAAAAATTCCATTTCCTTCCCCAGTGGGATTTTGACATCCACGGATTCGCTGTCTTGGGGCTTCCATTCTGTCTTTGCTGGTCCTTTTTGCCAAACCCGAGGCTGGGGACACTCTCCCCTAACTCCGTTAACCCCCTGCTCCCCAGCCGGCGTGCCCGGGAAGGTGGGCCAGGCCTGCCACAGCCTGCCACCGTCCACGCTTCAGTCCTGCCTCTTTGTCTCTCTACCCTTGGGACAAATGTCTCATTCCCCAGGGTGTCAAGGGGAAAATTAATCACCCGGGGGAGATCAGTCAGCCTGCTGACTTGGCAGGGGAAAGACAAAGAGAAATAGGGTGTTTCGCGGATTGGTTGGGTCCCCCATTAAGGGACGGAAAAATGCTTGCTTTGCGATTACAAATGGGCAACATTTGTGCCAGTGACTCCCGTCCCCCTCACCTCGGGAAATCGCTGCTGATGCGGTTCTGGGGAAGGTGGCCGTCTCCTTTCCCGGTCCCCGGGCCTGTCCTCCTGCAGGTCAGAGCCCAGCGCCTCCTCCGTGCGCCTAGGGCCGGCGCCTGCGTCCCCTCCAGCCCGGCCTCCCGCCCTCTCGGCCTGGCACCTCTCAATCCAGAAGACGGGCTGTGGTCCCTGTGGCGTCCTACCGCTGGTGTCTGTCAAAATGACATGGAAGCCACGTCCGGCTGGTGTAGCAGTCACAGCGGACTCATGAGTTGGGCGAAGAGGAGCCTGTGTGACCTCAGCAGGTTGCTGAATTTGTTTGTGTGTCTCCGTCGTCCCCTTTTGGGTGACGGGGCTAATAATAGCCCCTCTTGTGAGGGTCCTGGGGCTACTGTCCTCAGTTCCACTGCCTGCTCTGCTCCGTGTCACCAGGGGCTGACCCATGTCAGCCGTGTCCAGGGCTATCAGGGCTGGCAGGGAGCTCAGGTTCTGTTCTCTATTTTTTTCCTTCGCTCCTCAATCCAGACCTTTGAGACCATCTTTAAGAATATAAAGGGTTGACCTGTCTTAAAATGGCCTAGAACCACCCTGTCCCATTGGGTAGCCTTGAGTCACAGGTGGCTGTTTAAATGAATTAAAATGCAATACTATGAAAAGCTCGGTCCCTTGGTTGCACTAGCCACATTCCAAGTGCTCAAAGCCACCTGTGGCCCGTGGCTACCATATTGGACAGCACAGGTCTAGAACATTTCCATTGTCACAGAGAGTTCACTGACAGTGTGGTGGGGACCGGGGGCCCCCAACTTCCGTACTCTTGGCACTTTGGGCTGCATAGCAGTATCCCTGGCCTCTGCCCAGTAGATATCTCCAGACATCACCAAATGTCCCTTGATGGGGACAAAATCGCCCCTGGTTGGGAACCGCTGTTCCAGATGATTAAAAAGTAATTCTCAGAACTAAAGGAAATGGGCATATTAAGATAACAGTAAGGATCGATGTTTTAACGGCAAGAACGCCCTTGCCGAGATGGCGATGAGAACATGGATTTGGAAGCGGCTACACCTTTATGCAAAGCCCCACTCTGCCCCCTTCTTGCTGGGTTACTCTAGGCAAGTCATTTTACCGCTCTGAGCCTCAGTGTTCTCAGCTGTAAAATGGGGGTAATCGTAACAGCTCCTTCTCCACGAGGTTGTGAAGCATGCAATCAGGTAATGCATGCATTTAAAGCACCCGGAAGACAGTGGGCCCTCGAGAAATGTGGCTGCCTCCTTTTTTATGGGAGGGTTGGGGCAAGGGCTTCTCCTGCAGACAGGAAATCCGATGTCGCTGCTCCCAGGAGGCAGGGATGGGAGAGGTCGCCCCCTTTGAGGCCCCCGAGCCTGGAGCCAGGCGTACCCCTTTCTTGATGTTCTGGGGGACCCTACCCTGGGGTCGGGTCCAGCCGGGGTGGGCGTGGGTGACGTGGGCGCTGAGGTAGGAATGCGAAGAGGGTAGACAGCCGGGGCCGTCCATCCAGAAACATCCATCACAGCAGAGGAAGGGGCCAGGCAGCTCAAGACAGGAGGGGTTTGCCAGGCGGGAGTGAGGAAAATTGATGCCCGCAGGAGACAAAGGCAGCGCGTGGCCCCAGGCCCTGGTGATAAGACGGATGGGCAGATGAAGGAGGCAGGCTGAGTGATAGATAATTTCAAGCCCCCGGTAAACACGGCTGTGGGGACTCGTAGCTTTTCTAACAAGTGTGACACGGTGTGGAGGGGAGATGAGGTGACCGATTAGGAGCTCGACAGCCGGAGACCCCTCTGAGCGGCAGCTGGGCTTGGTGGAGCTGCCTCGGGTGGGGGGCCCATGGGAACGCGGGCCCAGACGGACGGGGCGCCGGCTCCCGGCCTCACGGCTCAGGCGCCTGGGACTTCGTTTGTGATGTCCATTCATTCACTCAACAAATATTTACTGAGCATGTACTGCGTGCTGCGGGCTGGGCGCGGCGCTGCGGCTCCGCTGGGAGAGAGACAGACGTCCCCATCCCCACAGAGCTTCTGTTCTCGTGGCAGACACTCGGCAATCCGCTCAATGCATGAATGAACGAGTTCATTTCTAGGTTGTTAGGGCTTCTCTGAAGAGCACAAAGCGGGGTGGGAGGGAGTGGCTGAGGGACTACTTCGGTGGCTGGGGGGACTTGGGGACAGCTTCTCTGAGGAGTAGACGTGGGGCTGAGGACTGAACGATGAAAAGGAGCTAGTCATTCAAAGAGGTGGGGGGACAGGAGTGTCCTGGAGGGAGGGGACAGCGGGTGCAAAGGCCCTGTGGTAGAAATGAGCTTGGTGTGTGTTATGGGTCTAACTGTGTCCTTCGAAAAGATCCATTATGAATGGGGCCTTATTTAGAAATAGGGTTGGTGCAGATGGCATCAAGCTAAAATGAGGTCATTGGACAGGTGGGTCCCAGTCCAATATAACCGGTGTCCTTATAAGAAGAGGAGAGAGACAGAGGAGGTGGACACACAGAGGGAAGAGGACGTGAGGACACACAAGGGAAGGTCATGTGACCACAGTGGTTGAGATTGGAGCCATGTGTCTCCAAGCCAAGGACTGCCAAAGACCACCAAGGGCGACTGGCAACACCAGAAACAGAGAGGGACATGGAGCAGATTCTCCCCTACAGCCTCCAGAAGGAGGTGGCCCTGTTGACACCTTGACTTTGAACTTCTCCAGAACTGTGAAAGGATACATGTATGTGTTTTAAGCCATTTGGCTTTGGTCCTTTGCTATGGCAGCCCTAGGAAACCAACACAGCACGTTTGAGGAGGAAAAAGAAGTGCAGGGTGTCTGCACGAGAGAGGGGAAGGCCGGTTCCTTGTGGGGCCGTGTGAGTGGGGATCATTTTCAGACGAGGAAACTGAGGTCTGGAGAAGGGACGTGACTTGCTGGAGGTCTAGGGCAGCCCCCGGGGCTCTTGGTGGTCTCCTCCCACGTTGAATCAGAGCTGCCCCGCGTGGCTGGGAGAATACAGCAGCAGTGACGCGTAGCCTCCGAAGCTAGGGCACAAAAGGCGCTGCAGCTTCTGCCTCTGTTTCCGGGGCTGCTCTCCCGGGCAGAAGCCGGCTGCCATGTTGTGAGGACACTCAAGCAGCCTGTGGGAGCCCAGCTTGGAAGTGCATCCTGCAGCCCTGGGGGAGCCTCCAGGGGATGGAGCCTCTGCTGACCTCTGACTGCAACTTCTTGAGCGACCCTGAGCCTATTCCTGTTATTTCTATCTGGCAGATGGGAAAACAGAGGTCATGTGACTTACCCACGGTCACACGGCTCAGGGCTGCACCCGAGAGAGAAACTCACGCTTTTCTGTTCTCTTAACTGCTACACACTGCCGTTCTTGTGAGCAATGCCCACGGTCACCTCCTTGAAGAGATGTTTGTTTGTATCAGTGGTTCTCAGAGTGTGGTTCTAGCTCAGCAGCGGTCACTTGGGCTTATGAGAAATGCAAATTCTCAGGTCCCTCCACAAGACCTGCTGAATCAGGAGCTCTGGGGGTGGGACCCGGCGCTCGGTGCTCTAACCAGCCCTCCAGAAGATTCCGATGCAGTTCGAGGTCCCCTGTTCTGGAGAGTGACTCTCCTCCCGCGCACCCCATGCTGCCACGGGGGTGTTCTGCCACTTCGATGGAACAGTGTCTGTCTCCGACCCGTGCAGGGACAGCTTCAGGCACTGGGTGGCATTTGCTCATCTTTAAGCTTTTCTCCCCCAAGTCCTTCTTGTGCAGATTCTGACCTGGGCTCCTCCTTGCCAGGCAGACAGCTCTCACGGCCACGAAACAAATGACCAGGTGGCAGCCGCTATTGACAGGAGCTTGGCGGCCCTCTGTCATGCTTAGTTTGTTTGGGGGGTTGTGGTTTGATTACCTGTGTGCCTCTGGCTGAAATTTTACATCACAGGAGTGTCACGTCCTCCTGTTTCCTGCTAGAAAAACTGTTCCTGGTTTGCATAGTGGGCTTGAGTGTCATAATGTTGCATGGGGTTCTGAGATGGGATCATTGCTCCCACCTGTGTATGTTTGAGACCTCTAAATTAGAACATCATAATTCTTTCTCCCTCCCTCCTTTCCTTCTTTCCCTCCCTCCCTCTCTCTTTTCCTTCCTTCCTTCCTTCCTTCCTTCCTTCCTTCCTTCCTTCCTTCCTTCCTTCTTCCCTTTCTCTCTATCCCCCCTCCCCAAATCTTTACTGAGCATGCTTTTTGTGTTAGGCACATTACATGAAACCCTTACAAAAACCTTGCAAGATTTAGTTATACTTCCCATTTTACAGAGAACAATGCCGAGGCTTAGAAGTGTTAAAATGGTTTGCTCAAGGACACACAGGATGCTCAAGGAGGACCCTGGGTTCAAGCAGGGAGTCTGACTGCAGCACGCAGGGAGGGGAGAAACCCGCTCTCCACAGCTGGGCTGGAGGGTTGTCTAAAGGGCTTCAGCCTTGAAGACTGTTGCCACTGCCGTGGAGAGAGGGGAAGAATGAACCTTCCGTGAGCATGAACCATGTGGCAGACACTGCACCCTGCAGTCTGTGTCAATTACAGTGTCCTCAAGAGGGCACCATGGGGGTCCCATCCCTCCCATTTCACAGATGGAGAAATGGAGGCTTTTAGCAGTTAAGTCCCTTGCTTGGGTCACACAGCAGTAAGATGGCAGAGCTGGGACTTGAAGCCAGATTTCTAACTCGATCCAATTCCCTTTCCATTGTGTCTCAGATCCTAGCATGGGATCAGCTTTCCTGAACTGGCCAGTGGTTTTTACAGGGCACAGAGAAGCAAAACCCCTGTTGTCCAGAGAGAAAAGGAAATCTCATCCTAGCCTTTCCTAAGGACTCTGATGATGTTATTAGTAGCCACCATCCAATGGGTGCCTGCCTGGATCCAGGGGCTTTACTCTCAGGTGGTCTTCACGACAACCCTGTCAGGTAGGTACCACCATCCTCACTTTACAGACGAGGACGTGAGGCCCAGAGAAGTAAAGTGATTTGCCCAAGTTCTCACAGTGAGCCTGTAGCAGAGCTTTGATTGGATCCAAAGCCTGTGCCCTTTCTAGGATGGCTGTATCAGTCAGCTAATGCTGGGTAACAAACGGCCCCAAGACAAAGTAGCTTAACACAACAACCACTTGTTATATTTCACTTATCTGTGGGTTGGCTGGGTTGGTTGGCTTAGAGTCTCTGTACTAGGTTGGGACACCTTAGCAGTGCCAGCCTTGTCCACTTACCTCTTACCTTCTTCCCTGGGCCAGCAGGCATGTCCTTCTCATGACAATGACAGAAGCACAGAGAACAGGTGGAAACACACAAGTCCTCTCGAGGGCTGTACTTACAACCGGAACACCATCACTTCTTCTTCATTTGATTAGCCACAACAGGCCACATAGCTGAACCCAGGTTTGAGGGATGAGGAAACAGACTCCTTCTTAGAGAAAGCACCAATGACAAATGACATGGATATACGGAAGTGTAAGGAATTGTGGCCAACGAAGTCATCGGCCACATCTGCTCAGTAGTTTGCAATCCGGATGGAGAGAGAACATTGATCTATAGCAAATGAGAGTGCACTGGGGGAGACCACCAGGAGGTGAACACTATCCTGTTTGATTCTAAAAGCTGCAAGGGTTTAGAGGAGGCGGTCTTAGAGGGATTTTTGGAAGAGACCAGTTTTGAATGGCCTCCTGAGGGATGGCGAGGAAGAAAAGAGAAAGGAAATGCATTTAATCCAAGGGAGGGAAGGAACTGAAACCAGCCTGCGAGCTCTCGGAGGGCAGGGATCATTTTTCTTATCATGCAACTTTTTGACTTGAGGCTACACCGGGTGCATAATACATACTTAAATAGGGGGACTGAATACATGGGGAGAGCGAAGGGTGAGTGAGGAGATCATGTTGGGTGTGGGTTTCCTCCTCCCTGGGACCTCAGCAGACTCACTCTGGGCTGGCTTAGGGACAGTCTGGGCCAGAGACAGAGGGATGACCACGTGACATGGCAGGTGTGTGTTCCAGCCCTGTCTTTTACAGCGACAGCTACAAAAGTTCCTGCTCTTATTGTCTGTCTTCTACTAGCTTGTAAGCTCCAGAAGGGCAAGGATTTCTCAAATTTTGTTTCTCACCGTATCTGCAGTACACAGAATGGTGCCTGACACATAGTAGTTGCTCAGTAAATATTTGCCGAACGAGCGAGTGAGTGGGTTACATTCTCACACACCCCACTAGGTAGGGGTTATTATTATTCCCATTTTGCAGGTGAGGAAACTGAGGCTTAGAGAGATTCAGCGACTGAGCAAGGTCTGTGGCTGGGAAAAGGCTGACCGTCCAAGCCCAAGGTTTTCCCTTTGCTCCAAACTGCCTCTGATTTCCCAAGGAATGCCATTACTGGAATGGCAGGCAAAAAGTGAGAAAAAATATCCTTTTTCAATCCCACACCACAATTACTTTTCAAGGTTTCAGGGCAGGCCTTAGCCACGTGCAGATGTCTCGTGCAGCTTACCTGTTGGCGAGAAGCCATCAGCCACTTGTTCCAGGAAGACAGTTAGGAGTTTGGAGCTCAGATGTTGGGAGATGATCTTGGATTGCCCCAAGAAACATCCGAGTTGTATCCACCCAGGTCTCTCTGTGGAAGCATTGGGCAGGCAATTGTTCAAGTTTTTTATCCTAATTCCTTTTCTGGGTGCTACGGGGCTGGGCTATGTCATGAGACAGAGATGCCCAGGAGACGGGAGCAGCCAGAGGCCACACGGGACTCACATAAGCACCTATCTTGGGGCACAGCTTTTGCGTGCAAGTTGGTGCCAGTGGCTGTCTAGTGAACAGCATTGTCACTTTTCATCCCTCACAATATCCTTGCGGAGGAGCAGTCTCGTTAGCTCATAATAATATTAGCCGCTCTGGGCCTCAGTTTCCTTCTCTGTATAATGGGAATAAGAGTAACCACTTCATAAGGTCATTGAGGGATTGCACGGGTCAGTGCTCGGAGGGCACCTAGAACGTGGCCTGGCTCACCTAAGCACCTGGATGGGTTAGTCCCTCTTATCACACTGTCCCAGGGACTGAGCTGTACGTGCATTTCTCGTTGCTTGCATCTGTCGGATTGTGAGCTGTGCACCAGCATTTTGCACGTGACCTCGCTCAGTGCCAGTAGCCTACTCATCGTGACGCTAACGCACACTCCCTGAGTGCTCAGCCCACGCCGGGTGCATCCTGCTAAGTGCTGAGCACGGATTGGCTCATTTCATCCTTCTGACAGCCTTATTATCCCCGTTCTACAAATGAAGAAACTGAGGCACAGAGAGTGTTGATTACTTGCCTAAGGTTGCACATCGAGCGTGTGGCCGGGCCCAGGGCGTGTGCCCCTCGCTACCCCACGGAAGGAGAGAGCCCAGCCCGTGCCAGCCCAGGCCTCTCTCAACAGTCCCCAGCCCTCTGTCCTTGCGGTGTCCTTGACCCTGCACGGCGAGGGGTCACCGTCTCATCTGTATGGCTCCCACAGAAAGCCAGCACCGGCTCCCAATGCATCACGGAGTGGCAGTCACGCCAGAGCCGGGGTGTCATTTCCATCCATCTTCCTCCAACCGCTCCCTGTCACGAAGCAAGAGAGGCCGGGCTTGGGGGAGTGGAAAAGGAAAGATGGATGGGGCGGGGGCCGAGAGGCAGGCGTGAAGCGGGGAGGGAGGATGGTGGAGAGGGAGAAGGGAGAAAAGAGAAAGAAGGAAAAGAAGGAGGAAAGGCCCCCCGGGGGAGAGAGTTTGCTGGGGAAGGGAGGCGAGAGAAGAAAGGAGAGGGGAGGAGAGGAGGGTGTGAGCAAGAAGGAAGTGGTGGCTGAGAGAGAAGACAGGGAGGGGGAGGCTGGGAGGGCTGGGGAGGGAGGCAAGGAGGAGAAGAGGCTTGGAAGGCCGCCAGCCTCTTTGTTTATTTGTTTTCTCAATCCCAGCGGCCAAGCGCAAAATCGAGATCAAGGCAGAGCTGCTGAGGGGGGGGGGTACTCCCAGAAGACGGGGCCTCCAGCGCTGGGCCCTGAACTGTCCCCAGACCCCAGAGAGGGGCCCTGGCAAATGGAGAAGGAGGGAAACGGGGGAAGTACCCCCTCAGCCCCCACTGGTCTCGGGCCAAGCTGGTTGGGGCCCATGCCTTCATCTGGAATGTCTGCTACTTGCCTCCTCCCTTTCGCAAATCCTGCCTGTTCCCAGCCTCTCCTCATTCGGGAGGTCTCTGCTGACTCCTTCTGCCCAGGCAGGGTCCCTCTTGGCCTCAGGATTTAGCTTTTAACTTGTAGTTGTTGGAGGAAGGGGTGTCTCAAGCAGAAATGAGCCAGGCAGGTAACATACACTAAAGGGGCTGGTCAGGTTCCCCTCAGGGCAATAGGGAATGGCGGGGACTGTGGCAAACTAGAGAGTGTGCACAGCTCCCACAGAGTCACAAGAGGAAATGGGTGGCATCCTCAAATTAGGATAATCCAAGAGGGTTTATTTACAAAGGGACAGAGTACAAAGATGTGGGAGGTGGGAGGGGATCCACAGGGATAGACTCCCCCCCACCCTCCAATCTCCGGCTGGTGCCTCCCCTTGGCTGAATCCGACCATAAGCTGGAGAGAAGGGGGCCCACTGGTGAGTTCGTGCAACTCAACCTCCCAGGACAGGGCCGGGTAGAAAAAAGCAGAGACTAGATGCGGGAGGACAAACAGAATATATCTACGATAACATGTCGCACCTGAAGGTGTTAAAATGTATTAGGTTTTAAACACTGTGTCATCTAAGCATAACATAAAATTCATCCCTCGATCCACTAGTTGGAGATTTTTTTCTAGGACCTTGCACTGTTCTGAACTCTCTGCCCAGCACACACTCCATGAATGAGTCAAGGCTTCCTTGCTCTTTTCTAAACTCCTCGAAGGCAAGGATTCAGCGTTTCTCGCTTTCTCTAATTTCTACAACGTCCAACACGATGACAGGCACAGCGTAGGTGCTTAAAACAGTGGATGCGTGGAATTAGCAAATTTAACATTAGTAGATTCAACTGAAAAACCCAGAGTCTTTGCACAACACAAAGTAGTCATTTGTAATTTTATCAAGGTAGGAATTTAAATCTCACATGCATAGGTGAGTGTCACTCAGTTACAGTCAGCCTAGCCACCACCCAGAACTCACATTTCATTACCTTTATTTTCTGCTCAATCTGCTTGATCAATCCACACTTTCTTTGTGGAAAATCACTCCACAAAAGAAGCTGACCTCGAGTTGCTGGTGAGTGTATCAGTTAGCTTTTGCTGTGTAACAAGCTGCCCCCAAAATATGGTGGCTTAAAACAATACCAATTTTATTTATTAATTTAGCTCTTGATTCTGGGGGTTGGCTGAGAGGGCTGGTGTGGGTTTTCTGGTCTGGGCTGGCTCAACCAGGGCTGCATGGGCTGGGATGGCCTCCCTCTCGTGCCTGTCAGGTGGCAGGCTGTTTGACCCAGGGGGCCTCCACTAGGACGGCTTGCTGGTCTGTACTCCATGTGATCTCCCATCCTCCAGCCGGCTTGCCTGGGCTTCTTTGCGTGGTGGTCTCAGGATTCTAACAAGCAGCAAGACGGGGCAGCTGTAACGCACAAATGCACCGGAAATCTCTGCCCATGTTACGTTCACTGCTGTCCTACTGGCCAAAGCAAGGCATGCGTCCAAGTCTAGATTCAAGGGAGGTCGGGGGGAGATGGACTCTGCCTCTGGGTGGGAAGGGTGGCAAAGATTTTTCAGCCATTTCTGCAACTGGGCACGGGAATGAGCACGAGAGGAGGGGTCTAAGCTTGGAGTGGCATTGCACTCGGCATCTTAAGCTGTTTCCTGCCCCAGGCCCTTTGCTCTTGCTGGTCTGTGTCCTGGGATGCTCTCCCCCTGGCTCTTGAAAAGCTGATTTCTTTTCATTTCTCAGCTGAAATATTAGCTTCTTGGAGAGTTCTTTCTGATCACTCTCTTTAAATAAGCTTCCTTTACCATGATCCATCAAAGCTTCTTGCCCCTTTCTCACCAGTGGCATGTCATTCATAATGATCTACTCATTGTCCCTATCTCTGTCCCTCCAACTTACAGCTTCATGAGGTTGGGGACGTTGTCTCCACACTGCCTTGCACATAGTAGGTGCTGAATGATATTGCTGAATGAAATATTGCTGAAATATTTGCTGAATGAAAGAAATGATTTGTAGAAAGAAAAATAGCTTTATCAATGATGTTGCTCTTATATTTATAGAATCATGCAGGATGTGAAAGGGAACATTACATTTTTTGGTTATTCTTAGCTGCATTTTAGGGAAGAAGCAGGCTATGGTGAGAGCTTGAGGGTTTTTAATCCTTCCCCATCCACAAACGTAGTAGGATATGATTCTTTTTTTTTGGTACGTTCTTTGGATCTTCCCTCCACACTTCTGAGGGGTTGAGAATAGGTAACGTCAACCCTGGTTGTCAGGGAGGGGTTGAGGTTTTGAAAGTGTATCTGTTAGCTTACGATGTGTAACAAATTGCCCTAGAATTTAAGGTTTTTAAGCAATGACCAATTATTATTGCTCACTGTTTTATGGATCATCTCAGTGATTTTTCTGGCCATGGCTGGGCTCCCTCATGCATCTCTGGACAGCTGTGGTTCAGCTTTGTTGAGCTGGCCTGGTTCTCTCACGTCTCTGGGCCCTTGCTGGGACAATCAGATTGACTCAGAGCTGGGCTGGTCTACACCGTCTCTCACCCTCCAGAAAGGCAGCCTGGGCCGCTGCGGGTGGCGATGGCAGGATCCTGGAGGCAGAGCAGAAGCCACAGGCCGCTTGAGACCTCAGCTTGGGTCTGGCCACACCTCACTCCCTCCACATTGTATCGGTCAGAGCAGGTCACCAAGCAGCCCAGAGAGTGGGAAGAGGCTCCATTTTTGAGCAGAAGAGCAACATCATGTTGAGAAGGGAATGGATACAGGAAGTGGGGAAGAAATGAGGGTATTTTTGCAAGTGGTCTGCAGTAAGCAGGGGCCAGGGTGGCCTGTGGGGCAGGGGTTGTTCCCTGTTGAAGAGTCGGTGCTGTCCGAGTCTTCTCTTGTGCAGTACTTGGGCATCAGTGCTGTGGCCAGATCTTTCTTAGGACACCCATCCCAGCACGCTGTCATTAACCACTTGTCTGTCTCTCACATGGGCTGCGAGTTCTGTCAAACCCAAACGGAGAGCCCAGCTTATCATCAGCACAGCACTGTCATAATCCTTCAGTGGCTCCATGTTGCACTAGAATTCATTCCTGGCCTCAGCCCTCAATATCCTCTCTTGGCCTGGCCCATGCCCACCTCTTCTTCATTCTGTGCCCACCCACTCTCTCACCCCACTCCCTCACCACCTGTCTCTTCCTGGTGCTCCACTGTGCCAACCTCATTCCTACCTCAGGGCCTTTGTACATGCTATTCTCTCTGCTGGGCCATGTTCCCCTGATTCTGCAGTGTGCCTTGGCCCATGGTTGTCCTTCCAGACTCTAGCCCCTGTGAGGCTTGGGCTTCCTCACAACATGGTAGTCTCAGGGTAGTTAGACTTCTTATGTGGAACTTGGCTTCAAAGAGAAAGAAGTAGAACCTACCAGTCCTCTTAAGACCTGGGCTTAAAAATCTTAAAGCAAACTTTCAACTGCATTCTAGGAGTCAAAGCAAGTCACAAGGTAAAACTAGATTTAAGATGTGGGGAAACAGACTCCTTCTCTTGATGGAAGAAACAGAATGTGTGTACAGGGAGGGAAGGAACCCATGGCCAGCTTTGGAAATGATCTATCACAGTACCTATCTCATAGGATTGTTGTTAGGATTGGATAATGTGATATATGGGGTGCACTTGGTTAATGATTTGAAACTATAAGCTAATTATTGTTGAATGGTGTATCAGGAGATGTGGTACAGGCAGTGAGTTTGTTCCAGATTCGCAAGGCTGCTAGTTTGGATGGGAGCTTTCCCAGGTCATTTAGTTTTTTCCCCTGTCTCCACATGTCACCTGAGCTATCTCAGACTTAAACTTTCAGAGGTAATAATACTAATAATGCTAATTGTTACAGAATGCTTTCTATGTACCAAGTGCTTTACCTATATTAGCACATTTAATTCTCACAACAACCCCTGGAGGTCGGTTCTATTATTGTCCCCACTTTAAAGACAAGAAAACTGAATCAACAAGAGATTAAGTGATTTGCCCAAAGTTACACAGCTGGGAAATGGCAGAGTCATGATTTGAACCCAGGTGGACTGGTCCCATGGTCCATGCTCAACCATTGCACTAGTTACCTATTTCTGTATAACAGATTACCACAAACTCAATGGGTTTAAACAGCAAACATTTATTACCTCACAGTTTCTGTGGGTCAGGAATCAGTTTCTGTGGGTCAAGAATCTGATTCTTAGCCGTGGCCTCTGGCCCAGGGACTTTCGCAGGCTGCAATCAAGGTGTCAGCAGGGGCAACAGTCATTTCAAGGGTCAACCGAGGGAGGTTCTGCTTCCAAGCTTGGTCACCTTGTGGTTGGCAGGTTTCAGATTCTCGCAGGGGCTTTTTGCTAGAGACATTGGTTCCTTGCCACGTGGGCCTTTTCAGAGGACTTTTTACAGTATGGCAGCTTTCTTCCCCCGACGGGAAGGATCTGAGCGTGAGGGAGCAAACAGGAGTCAGCCTTTTTCCAGCCAAATCTTAGAAGTGACATCCCATCTCTTTTGCCATGTTATATTCATTAGAAGTGAGTCACTAGGTCCAACCCACTTTCAAAGGGTGGGAACTACACAAGGACATGATTACTGGAAGATAGGGAACATTGGGCCATCTTGGAGCGGCCATCTTGGAGCGGCCATCTTGGAGCGGCCATCTTGAAGGCGGCCATCTTGGAGGCGGCCATCTTGGAGGCCGCCATCTTGGAGGCCGCCATGTTGGAAGCAGCCATCTTGGAGGCTGCCAGCTTGGAGATTGCCTACCATAACTGCCACGCTCTACTCTTGCAACACCATGGTTGCCCTCAATAATAATCAACAGTTGCTTAAATATTCTGACTTGATTTAGTATAGATATTACAATATCTTCCAAGGCCAGGGCAGATGCCCTGAGTGTTCCACAGAGTTCTCCTGGCCTCAGTCCTTGTCCTCCAGGAGAGCTCAAGTAAATACAGGGGTTGTTGATTCAGGGTGTGGATGGATTGGCTGCTAGTGAGAGTTACCCAGGGTGTGGATGGATTGGGTGCTGTTTGAAAAATTAGTAGCATTTGGAAAAAGAGCTGAGCCTGTTGTTTTCCTCATACAAACTACAGAGTAGAAAGATGAACAGAATCTCTTTGGTTTATGGGGTGCAAGGATGGCAGGGCAGAAATTCTCAACTGTTTATGGGCAGTTTCCTCAGACTCTTGGGGAGGGGAGGAAAGAGATTTTTATGTTGTCAAAAAGCTGAGAAACATGTATCTAACCTTAATTCTTCAAAATGCTATAACGGATCCCTCCTAGAAGGTAATTTTTCCTAGTTCATAGAGAGGTGACCATTGCTCAGTGCAGTAATGGTCACTTCCTGAGTCCCTGAGCCTCTGTATCCTCAGAGCTGGAGTTTCCTCTGTGTGTGTGTGGGAATTGGATGCTGGTGGAGGGAAGGACATGGTTGTGCTGGGGGGATATGCTGGGATGATTGGAGGCAGGTCGCCAGACAGTGGGATGATGGGTGCTGTCTCTGTATTTACTTGTATAAAGTCTCTTCAATCCATAACTTTCCTTACAAATAGAAGAGGGATCTTGAAATGGTTTCTTTTCCCCACTGGCTAGGTCGCAGGAGGGATGTTTATGGAATGAGCTCCTTAAACTGGCACTAACTCTTGCAATTTCTCTAGCCTGGGAGAGGAGATGGTGAAGTGGGAATGGGAACATCGACAGCAGGCCCTACAGGTAACAACAACAACAACAACAACTGCTAACTCTCAGGAGCACATGGCATGCTGGGCATGAAATCCTTACAACATGCCACAGGAAATAACTGTACCGCTTACTGCCCCAGTTCCACCTGAGGAAACTGCACTACAGAAAAGAGAAATGACTTGCTCAAGGTCATGTAACTTTGAAGTATCTGAGGAAGGATTCAAACAAAGCCCCATCTGAATTCAGCACCAGTGCTGCTAACCATGGAACTATACTTCCTGTGCCCTGCTCCTTTCTGGGGTATGTTTTGGTGGGATTGGTAAATCTATCCACAAAGCTCTGTTCTTTTGCAAAACATAAACTCCTGTGGTTTCTGCCCAAAGCTGGGCACTCCCACGTCATTCCCCACTTTTCCCACTACAGCCCTGTCAGTGTTGTAGTTGACATTTTGGGGCACCAGTTTCTCTTCTCTATGTCAGTATCCTTGGGATGGAGCAGGCCAGGTAATATGTCATGTAGGTATACCTGTGTTATGCACAGATGCACACATAGTTGGTGCTACAGAAATATTTGTTCAAGGAATGAATGGAAGGCATCTGCTTCTATCTTCAGATGGGGGCATTTTTGTTTTTATGTTTGGTCATAGGGTTGATTGACATGATGGAGTCATCTCATATGGTGAAGGTGGGCATTCTACATTGGTCCCCAGTTTGGGCCCAAGCTCCTTGCACCCGGGACCCCACTCTCTCCTTCTTCACCCCTTCCTGGATGAGGCTGTCTCTCTGTACCTGCCATGCGGCTTCTTATCTGTCTTGCTGCCCTCGCAGGTGGGTGGTGCAGATGCCAGAGATGGGAAGAGGAGAGGAAAAAATGAAGGATTTTGGTCTTTCCTGGTGGCTCAAAGGGGCTATAGGAAGGGACTTCGCCCCACCCCACTCCCAGCTCTGGCTGAAATGCTCTGACAATAGACCCGGGAGAGAAGTAAACCAAGGTGGTGAGAACATAACAGAGGCCCAATCGACATGGTCTTAGCCCAGTATTTTGGTGAAATATTGAAGATTTGCTGAGAGAGAGAGAGGGAGAAGCAGATAATCCACTGTGGGTCTCTGTCTACACTGGAGCAGTGTAAGAAGGCCCTGAAACAACACACACACACACACACACACACACACATACCCTTTATCTCTACTGCACTGTAAGCTTCAGATATTCCATATAGACATCTGATCTTATGTCTCTTGTAGGGACAGCAATATAAAATATTTGAGACCAAAATAGCTCCAGGAAATATGGGATGTGTGGCTGCTTTTCAGATAGACTACAAACATATTTCCAGAAGAATTTTGCCCTGTGGACAATATTTACTTCTGTACTCCTCACCTGTAAGTACCTTTCTTCCCTCTCTATCCCCATCTACGAGAAATCAGTCTGACTGTTCAGCTGGTTCACATGGACACACAGGAGTGCACACACGCACATGCGTGTGCACTTATACAATAAAGTACACACGGGGACACAGACCCATACACAGCTCACCTGGACACACACACGCCCACACACTTGTAAACACACAGTGAGGATACACAGAGATGCGGGCTATACACACATACACATCTCTGCACAAACCATACACACAACAGCCACGCTCGACACATGAACACACACACACTTGCTACAAGTAATCCTCAGGTGACTAATCACTCCTTCGTGTGCGTGTATGTGCATGTGCGTGTGTGTGTATGTGTTTGTGTGTCCCCGCACCCCCCTGGCAGGCACACGCCGGCCAGCCACCACTTGAATTAGCACCAAAGGATTATGGGACCCTGGGCCATTAATCTAGGTGACAAACAGGACTCAGAAGGCATATTTGCACCCCGAAATTGAAAAGATTAGGCCATATTTGTCAAGGATTGGTAGGGCTTTATCGCCTCCACGGCAGATGCTGTTAAATATTCATGAGCCGCATAAGTGGGAGAAGCCCTAGCTAGACCTGACGACTTTCAGCTGTAGAGAGAGAGGAGGGGGAGATTTATCTGAACTCGGCACGGGATGAAAGGTACGGGATCATATACCCTCTGTCGCCGGGCACAACACGCCACGGTCGGCGGGGGGGGGCCCTGGGCAGGTCCTCCTGAGTTTCTTTGTGAAGAAAAGGGGGCTCCGGGCTGGGCCAGACGGGGCAGGGGTAATGGGGGAAGCGTCTTCTCTGGGCTTTTATCTCGCTGTTTGGTGGGTAATTGTTTACTTGCCTGCTGGCCCCCAAAAGATGGGGAGCTCCCTAAGGGGCACACACGTGACTGCTGAAGCTCCCCACTTGGTCGCTTCCTCAGCGTCCGGCCTGCGCTTGGCACATGGTCAGCAGGGATTTCACAGTGAGCAAATGTCTCCTGATCCTGGACGTGCCCCATCCAAGGAGAAGTGTGAGGGTCTCACCACTGGATCCTGGAGCTGGTTCTGAGATTGTCCTAGAAGCCAGTCTGGGCATATGCATTCACCACTGGGATGAAGAGAGGGAGTCTGGAGTCAGACATGCCCAGGCATGAACCCGGGATCCATCACTTCTCAGTTTTGGGAGCTTGAGCAGGCCACTGAGTGGTCCCCATAATGCCTCGTCTTCGTCTGGAAAATGGACTCCGTAACAATAGCACCTCCCAGGCTTGTTAGAGGGTTAAATCTAGCTATTGGTGCCTCATAAAGTAAGTGCTCAATAAATGGCAGCTGGTATTGTAGGAAGACTGATTTACGGGGGGCTCATTCTGTGCCAATTGACACGCTCAACAGGGAACCCGGGCATAGGGCAAAAATTAGATGTTGCATGTATGCTGTACAGTAAGGTAGATACTGGCTTTTAATTTAAAGTTACATTAATTGAAATGAAGAAATTCAGTTTCCCAGTTATACTAGCCACATCCCAAGAGCTCAGGAGCCGTAGTGGCTACCACATTGGATGGCGCACGTGAAGAACGCCCCCTCGCTGCAGAAAGTTTGCATGGACGGCGCGATGTGTGATCTTCTCCAGCTCGGGACGGTGAAGATTCTAATGAGGTCACCTGGCCCAGTTTTGCTGGATTTAATTTGAACTTTGGAGGAGAAACATGTCAAATATGTTTTTGGCAAACCCTGGGTTAAACAGAGTGAAATTGATTTCTTTCCCGAGGGACTTGTCAGAGCCTTTAACATGTCCTGAGTGTTGTGAACAAAGTGTGTGGGATTTCCTGTGCGATTCGACCACGGAGCATTCCTCCCCCCCATTCAGAGCATGTCATGGGAGTAGAGTTCCCTGGAAAGCACTTTGGGAAACACAGTAATAACACTCATCCCCCAAAAGGTGTTCTTGATGAAAAATTGGTGAATGTCCCCTGGGGGGGTGGACATTTATACTTGTGTATTTCATTATAATTAGCTGTGTGTGTGTGGACATCAGTCTTGCCTGTTGGCAGGAGCTCTGGGCTATCCTCAAAGCCCAGCATGGTGCCAGGCACACAGAATGTCACTCATTCATTCAGTGAACATGCCTGGAGCACGAGAGCGGACACTGTCATGGCCTTTACTTCTGCCTGGGGAAGGAGGTTTGCTCTCTGCCCGAGGGCTTTGTTCCTGGCCGTGGGAGCAGACTGGCTGGACAAGCAGCCTCAACCAAAGACAGACTAATACTGGTGGGAAATAAGCCTGAGGTGTGCGCTCTCTGCCTCTGAGCTCCCCGGTGCGGCTAAGCTCCAGTCGCCCACCGTGGTGGCTGTTCCCTGGTGTCCTCTGCATTGTCTCCTTCTCTTCCTTTTGACCTCCCCACCCCCGTCAAATTTGGACCACCTCCCTCCTAAATAAACCGCTAGCATTTGACTCCCCCAGCGGGGGGACCCCAGTCAAGACGCACCGTGCATTTCCCTCATCCTAAAGCCAAGCCCCGGCACGTCTGCTCAGACATGGTAGCAAGGGTCTCCAGACACCTGTCTAATGGCATCTCCTGCGTGCCTGCTCTGTCCAAAATGGATTATCCAGTCTCTGAAGGATGTCCTCCAGCCCAGCACGCCACTGCCCAGACAGCCCTGCCTGGCACACTGACTCCACTGCTGAAGCCAACCTCAAGGCAGCCTGTCGTTCCCACCACGATCCTCCCTGGATAGTAGATTTTGATGAACGCCCAAACACACGTGCACACATGACCCCCAAAGACTGGGCTGGGGTTTACACCCTCTGTTGAGTTCAGTTCCCGGCACTCTCGTAGTCCCTTAAGGAATGTCTGTTCAAGGCAGGACTTCCGCAAAACGGCGGATCAGGGCTTCAAGAAGGGGGCAGGGCAGGGAGCGTGGAGGCTGCCGCTGGGCTGGTGTGGGGCTTTGTTTGGGCTGTGATCTTGCCCAGAGAAGAGACGGCTGAGGTTGAAGGATGAGTCCATTTCACCGTAGGTGTGGTGGAGGATGGGAAGGCAGCAACGCTGTCTGCTGAGAACCTCAGGAAGTAGACTAGGACAAGAGCAGGGGAGGTTTAGGTTAGACCCAGGGACTGTTTCCCTCAGGCAAAGGATTTGAATGGAGCCTCTTCCCTCAGATAGTTTTAATGACAGGCCAGGCTACAAGTAACCTTGATCCATCCTCAAAGACATTGGATGGGGATCCTTGAGGGCAAATCTGAACATGCCAGACACACATAAATGACTGCAAATGACCGCATCCATGAAACAGGGAAAGAAACAACCTCAGTCAAGCACCCGAGTGTTGGTCAACACAATGTCAAACTTCTGGGTCTTGGGAACATCTGGATTTAAGACTAGGGTTCGGTCAGGTCTCTAGTAACCAAACCCCAGCTGTGCGTCCTTCCAGCTGTACGACCTGGGCAAGTTATCTCGCCTCTCTGTGCCTCAGTTTCCTCATCTGTAAAAAGTGGATAAAAGTAGTACCCACCTCACTGGGGTCTTGTGCCTATTAAATGAATGAATCTATGTAAAATCAGAGCAGTGCCTGGCACATCTTAATACATTTTAACTATTATTATTATTTGCTGGGTATTTGATAGACATGGTTATGATCATTCTTATTTAATCCTCTAGTTTAACCCTCTGGGGGGTAGGTGAGATGATTTGATGCTATAGATGAAAATACTTAGGCTCACAGAGGTTTAGGAAATGTGTGCAGGGTCACACAGTGGGCAATCTGGTGTGCTGACATTCACCCCCCAACCCCCCAGTGCAAAATCCTTGTCCTTTTCACTCCCTGGCTTGAGGCTTGGGGATAGAAGGGAAGGGAGGTGGTGAGGATATCAACAGAGACCAGATCCGCATGGTCTCAGCCCAAGCTTTGGTGACATGTGGAAAGTTTGCTGAGAGTCCGAGAGGCAAAGCAGATAATGCGCTATAGATCTGTCTACGCTATGATAGCCTCCTCTTCCCCCCAGTTTATCTCCTCTACTGGACTTTGAGCTCCAGATAGTCCCTGTGGACATCTGATCTTACGTCTCTTATGAAGGCAATATAGGACATTTGGAACCAAAATGGCCCCAAGAACGTGGGCTGTGCGGTTCCAGAGGGATTTTCCCCTGTAGACAATATTCTTGTCTTCCCCACCGGCGACTGCCATGTCCCCCTCTCCATCACCCCCTATACAAGGGGGAGAATCAGATTAAATATTTAACTGGTCCACTGCCCCGCCCCCCACATAGATACCCATGGGGGGAGGGGAGTCGGAGTGCAGAAGTGGAGCAAGGAGGGACATCGCTAATAACTGTCCGCCACCCTCCAGACATGGCCTCGGTGGCTCTTTCCTCTGTCCACGTCCCCCAGCCGCCGTCCCCTCGAAGTCCAGTCGGGCCCCCCCCACCCTGGGGTCTGTGGGAGCAGGAGGAGCGTGCAGACAGAGCGGCAGTGCAGGGTGGCAGAGATGTGTGTTCTTCCTGGTGACACAGCGAGCTCTCTCCCCGGCAAAATGTCCCTTGATCTATTTCCCCTGGTAGTGATTTCAACAACAACAATAACAGAAAATCCATCATTTCCTTAGCGGGGAATGGAGGGCGGTGGGGGTTTGTTTTTCTTCTGGTGTGGACAGAAAGCTCTTTATTCTGTCCTTGTTTGGTAAGACTTCCTGCCAGAGGAACCGGCTCCGGCTCCAGAAGCAGAGGCCGAGCAGAGGACCGGGGTGAAGGGACGGAGGGAGCAATGGAGCCAGGGCTGCACCTCTGACCTTGGGTGGGGCAGCTCCTCAGTCTGCCCCTCTCCAAAATGGGGAGAACCACCCAGCAAAGCTAGAGGGAGGCAGACAGAACAGGCAGCCTTGGGAGTCGAAGATGCTGTCACCAGGAATGAAAATAATAATGAACTTAAAGCACGTGTTGTGCACAGCGTGACACTTGGGCGCCATAATCACAGATTTCATGTTCGGGGTACTTGCCTGGTGCCAGGCGTTTTTGCATTTGTGATCTTTTGGATCTTCCAGTTAACCCTGCAGAGTAAACCCTTCCCTCCACATCCATCTCCCCCATAATGAAATGATGGTTCAGAGAGGGTAGGTGACTTGCCCAAGATCACACAGCGTGCAAGTGGTATCATCAGGATTTAAATACTGGTGTCTTTAAATCTAGACCTTGCACCCTTAATCCACTCAGCTAATGATTCTCAAAGTGTGGTCCCTGGGCCAGCAGTTTCAGCATCCCCTGGAAACTGATTAGGAGTGCAAATTCTCAGGTTTCGCCCCAGACCTGCTAGGCTGTGGGGTTGGGGCCCAGCACGCTGCGTTTTAGCAGCCACCCCCCCTTCATGTGATCCAGACGCACCGCCATGCTTGGGAACTCCTGCGCTGAGCCAGCCTGCGTGTGGCAAAACGGCACAGGCTGCGCTGAGGACGCCCCACGCCATCGTGCCTTGGCCGCGTTGCAACCCTGTGCGGTGGGGGCTGCGGTGATTCGTGTCTTACAGGGGAAGAGCGGAGGATCGGAGAGGGGAAATCATCTGCACGAGGTCTCTCAGCTGCACGGGCACAGCTGGGCTTCAGAGTCCCTCCTCAGCTCTGCACCACCCTGCCCCGCCCCAGGGCAGGTGAGTTGCATTCAGACAATGGCGCTGTGCAGGTCTAAGAGGAGGGCTCTCCCACCTCCCTGTGGGAGTTAGTGCATTATGGTGGGGATGGCATGTATACATGTGTGTACACACATGTGCGATCATGCTTTCTGATGAACCTGGCTCCCACTCTTGAGGAAGACCAGGGACCCCCAGGGTTAACAATGGGGAAACTGATACACCCATTCTAAGAGCCTCAGGCAGGAAAAGAAGCTAGTTCCTGCCTGGAGTCCCAGCCTAAGGCCATCTCCACGGGCCCTGGTATAGCAGGAGCCGGCAAAGTGGAGCTGGAATAGCCCAGCCCAGAGCTGGGAGACCTGTTCTGCAGGTGACAGTCTGAATGTGGACCCAAAGCCAGGACCCACCTGCAGGCTCAGGCTGGGGTCCCTCGGGCTGGTCACCATGACCAAGCACACCCAACCCCCAGGTCTAATCTCTGTCCACTTGCCCTCTAGAGGGCTGGCCTTCTGGTCAACCTTTGCCCTCAGCCGTCCCTTAGGCAGGGAACACGAAGAGGGAAAGTTCTCTTTGTCCTCTAAATATAATCCTGTGTAATTAAGCAGAAGGAAATCACTGGGGCTGCTGGCTGGAGAAATCTAAGAATTAAGAACCCCCTAGACCAGCGGTCAGAAAATTCATATCTGAGGGCCAAATTCAGCTCACAGCCTGTTTTTTTTTTTTTTTTTGACAGAGTCTCACTCCGTTGCCCGGGCTAGAATGCCGTGGCGTCAGCCTAGCTCATAGCAACCTCAAACTCCTGGGCTCAAGCGATCCTCCTGCCTCAGCCTCCCGAGTAGCTGGGACTACAGGCATGCGCCACCATGCCCGGCTAATTTTTTCTATATATTTTTAGTTGGCCAATTAATTTCTTTCTATTTTTAGTAGAGATGGGGTCTTGCTCTTGCTCAGGCTGGTTTCGAACTCCTGACCTTGAGCTATCTGCCTCCCAGAGTGCTAGGATTACAGTCGTGAGCCACCACACCCAGCTACACAGTCTGTTTTTATAAATAAAGTTTTATTGGAACACAGCAGTGCCTATTCTTTTACATATTGTCTTTCAGCTTACAACAAATGGCAGGAGTTGCAACAGAGACCACGTGGCCTGCAAAACCCACAATATTTACTGTTTGGCCTTTTATAGGAAAAGTTTGTCAGTCCCTGGTCTAGATAGAAAGCTCCCCAACGATAGAGACTGTGCTTGAGGCTTGAGTCAGGCTGAAAGGAGGGGACAGGGTGCTGGAACAGGCTGGGGTTGCTGGGAGCCCGGGCGGCAAGTTGTGCCCTTCCCTAGTGGCTGACTCACTCACTGCTGTGTCCCCAGAGTCTAGCGCAGCATCACTAGCCGGAGGACTCTGTGAATATTTAGTGAATGAATGAATGAATGCATGGATGATCCTCCGCTCAACTAAGTCTCGCTCCCTCTGGCCTCAGTTTTCACGTCTGTGGAATGACCACGAACAAGGTCTCTTTTAGAAGTCCTGTGTCTGTGAATGCTTAGAGGGGTTTTCTGTCATCTAGGGGAGGCAGAGGGGAGCTCAGGGCTCGGGGTCTGATTCAGGAGCAGAGAGGAACCAGGCACAGCGCCCGCCGCCCGCAGAGCGTGGGGAGAAGACAGAGGAGAAGCTACCAGAGAGGACACGGAGTCAAGAGGGGTGGCTGGAGGCGGCGGCGGCGGCGGGAGAAGACAAAGGGGAAGGATTCCGAGCAGGAGGCAGATGGGAAGGAGTGGCCCCCGGTGGGACGGAGGAGGCCGGCCACAATCACAGGCCCAGCAGTGGAGCGTGAGGCCACAAGCTTTCCGTGGAGAATGAGACAGGGGAGCTAATGAGCTCAGGAGGCCTCGTGCTAATTCCTGCTCCCTGGGAGCAGCCGGAGAAGGCAGAGAGGGCCGAGGCCCAGGCTGGGCAGCTGGGCCCCCACTCAGGGGCTCGGCCAGCTGGTCAGCCGCCGGCTGGGGCTTCACGCCAGGCCCGCTGATGCCCTGGCCAGCCTGCTTGCCCACCTCGTGCCCTGCTGCCTCTGGCCTCGGGCGGGGAAAGGAGGGGTCATCCGATGGCTTGGTCCCTGGAGCAAATGCGGTGACAGCCCTGTGCTCACCTGGACGGTGAATCGGCCCAGTGGCTTCCATGAGCTCGGGCTCAGACAGCTGACCGCGTCTCAAGCTTTCAAAAATACCCAGCTCTTCAAAATTGTTCGTGGTGACAGCCACCAGCACGATGAAAAAATAACAGTGATGATGACAACACGCGCTTCCTGTTACCCAGCGCCTCCTAGAACCTCAGTAGCACTGTGAGGTGCACAGGGGTTATTATAGCAAGAGAGTTCCATCCCTGGCACTGTGAAATTTGGGACCCTGTAACTCTGTGTTGTAGGGGACTGTCCTATGCATTGTAGGGTGTGTAGCAGCACTAGATGCCGGTAGCACCCAGTGGTGCCAAGCAAAGATATCTTCAGAGATGGTCAAATGTCCCCTTGGGGGTAGAGGGACCACTGCTTACATCCTATTTTGCAGTTGGGAAAGCTGAGGCCCAGAAAGGCGAACACTGTGCATCTTTTAGGACTGAGCCTCAAACTTCAGCTTTCAGCTTTCTCCTCCCCCCCATCTCCACCAGCTTTTGTTATTTATTTTTCAGACACGGAGCCCCGGATCTTTTTCTTTGCATACATTTACAAAATTGGGGTCATACTGAATATGCCGTCTTATAACTTATTTTTTCTCCTTTAACAACCTAGCACGTACATGGTTGGGTGAGAAAAGTTGCCTATTGGTATATATAGCATGACACCCTTCGTGTCAACTCACACACACACACACACACACACACACACACACACTCTCTCTCTCTCTCTCTTATGTATTCGTATATGCATAAAAACTGTCCAGAAAGATACAGACAAAATTGTGATCAGCAGTTTCTTCTGAGGAGCTGGCCTGGGGCTGTGGGACACTTCTGAGCTGTTTGACTTTTTATATCCATCACATATTTCTTTTTAATTTAAAAAACTAATAACCCAGCACACATATTCCTCTTGGACAGTCGATTGATACCTACAACATGAGTTCTTGCATATTGCAAGATACTCCATGGCATGAGGCACTATCGTGAATTTACCATTGTTAAACCATTGTTAATCATTGGTAATCATCGTTTTGCCATAAACAACGCTGCAGGGAACATCTTCTGCTCATGCATAAGAGTGGAAGCTGGAGCTCAGCCCCTTCGGAAGTGCTTTATAGCATTATCTCATTAATCCTCTCAGCAACACTGTGGGTGGATATTATCGTGGTCCCCGTTGTACAAATTAGGAAAGTGGGACTCCGAGAGGCCCGGTAACTTGTTCAAGGTCACACAGGAGATTAGTCAGCATTAGAGAGGTGTTAAAGAAAAATTAGTTCTCAAATGAGATTTTCTCCTTCCAGTGATCCAAAGGATTGAAAGAAAACGGAAGAGAGAGTCACCGTCCCAGTGTTTGATTCTCAAACTGAACATGCGCAGGAGTCGTCTGGGGACCTGCAGGGAGAGCAGTTTCCTCTAGGGGTTGGGGAGGGAGGGAGGCAGGAGGCGGGTGTGGCCGTGTAAAGGTAGCTCGAGGAATCCTTGTCATGAACTGTTCCGGCTCCTGACTACTCAGGTGGTCACACGAATGTACATGTGACGAAATTGCACAGAACCAAATGCACGCACACATGCGTATAAACTAAAAGTAAAGCAAAAAGTGAAACTGGTAGAATCTGAATCAAGTGGGTGGATGGTACCGATGCCAGTTTTCCAGCTGGGATTTGTACTAGAGTTCTTCTGCAAGATGTGACCGTCGGGGGAAGCTGGGTGAAGGGTATTCGAGCTCTCTCGGTATTATTTCTTATAACTGATTGTGAATCAACAGTGATCTCAGAATAAAAAGTTATCCCCCAAACGATTCTGATTTAGGATATCTAGGGTAAGTCTAGGACTCTGCTTTTCTAAAAAAAACCAACTCCCAAAGGATGCTGCTGGCCAGCGACTAGCTGGGGTCTGGAACTATTGCTTTCCAATATTTGGTGACTACTAGCCATAGGTGGCTATTGAGCACTTGAAATGTAGCCATTTCGAATTGAGGTGTGCTGTCGTGCAATACACACATGGAGCTTTGAAGACTTAGTATGAAAAAGAGAATGTAAAATATTTCATTAGTAATTTTAAATATTTTTTTAAATGTCAAAATAGTATTTTGGAAACATTAGGTTAAATAAAATAGATGATTCAATGTCACCCACCCCATTTTTTCAAAATGAGACTATTAGAAATGGAAAATTATATCTGTGGCTTGCATTATATTCTATTGGGCAGCTCTGGGCTACAGCACTGAGGGAAGATGGCATCAGGGAATGAAAGGGGTAATCAGAGAGGTAGGAGGGGGGTTGTCCATTAGTCAGTCAACAAACAGCTCCTGAACATAAGTTATGTGCCCTGGCTGAGCCAAGCAGCCCAGACGCTGACCTTGTGGAGCTTGCAGTTTAGGAGTGGAATAACCCAGTGATTGTGGGAGATCCCGAAAGCAGGGAGAGGGAGTTTCAAGGAGAAAGCAAAGGGCAATGACAGAGTTGGGGGCTGTGGCGTTTGGCAGCTGCCTTCCCAAGCTGCGTGCAGGCTGGCGTCGGCAAACAGTGAAGCTAATTATTTTCTCTGGCCCAGGCACTGGGCTAAGTGGTGTCTGCATACTGTCTCACTGGACAATCAACTGGACAACCCCACGAGGTAGGTACCGACATTAGCTCCATCTTAGAGCCGCAAAAGAGAGCTCAGAGAGGTGACGTGACCTGTCCCAGCTTGCACAGCTAGAGAATAGCTGAACAGGGATTTGAACCCAGTTCTGCCTGACTCTTGATCTTGTGTGCTGAACTTTGATGAGATGCCACTTGTCCTTGCTGGGGAAATGCAACAGCGCATTGCTTCATGCAAACCCATTGCTGCAGGGCTCTCTCCCACACCAGCTCTCCAAAGCGGAGGAGTGGGCTGCCCCCTCCCTATGACCTTGGCTGGCACCCCCACCCCGCTGATGTCACTGGAAAATTTGACCCTTCCTCACCTCCAGCCCCAATTCCCCTCCCCCACCATGGCTTTTGGCTATCTTTTGGGGTAGGGCTGCCAGCACCCCTTGTCCCCGTGGCCAGAGCAAAGTTGGAACCTGAGTCATCTCCTCCTCCTCCTCTTCCTCCTCCTCTGCCTCCTCCCCACCACCCTCCCAGCCGCCTGCCACGGTCCCCAGGCCTCCCTCAGCTTCAGCGCAATTTAATGTCTCACCGAGCTGTCCCTATTTGACAAACAGGTGATTTTGCTAACGAGGAATAAATGAGATCCACAGGATGAGAGAGGGTGTGTGGCAGCTGGCGTGAGGGCAAGATGCGCCGGGTTTATTAAAATAATATCTGGCCACATGCTCGGTGCTTGGGGTCGGGGGTGGGGAGCACATCGCTTCTCCCTCTGCCGCCTCCTGCTCCTCCCGCTGCCGTCCTGTCCCTGTCCCCTTGCAGCTACAGGAGGGGTCCTACCCCTCCCCAGGCTGGACAGTGGGTGCGGGCGCCTGCCCAGCTGGGGGGAGGCCTGGGGGGTGGCGACGTGGGAAGTGGGGTGCGCGAGCGTTTGCAGGCGCGAGTGTGAGCGCACGCGTGGCGGAGGCTGTGTGATCGCGTGCACAGGCGTGTGTTACGTGTGTGACTGTGTGCAGGTCTGCACGGGAGAGGCATGTCTAACGGAGAAGAGGGGAGGGGAGAGGGGGCGAGGAGGGGAGGGGAGAGACAGAGGGAGAAAAGCAGGGAGCTTTCCAGGAAGCCAGAGTGAGAGAGACACAGAGAGACCGAGGGGGACTTTGAGAGTCACAGAGCTGGGCACGTGCAAAGCTAACAAGATGGAGACTGAGGATTCGAGCAACTTGCACACGGAGGGGAGGAGCAGGAGGAGGAGGAGGAGGAGGAGGAGGAGGAAGGGATCTTGAAGTGGAGGCAGAGGCGACAGGAAGGAGGGAGAGGGCAGGGTTTAGGGCAGGGGAGGAGGAAGGGGACAGCAAGTGGCCAAGGAGGGGATAGCGAGAAACCAGGAGCCTGGGAGCCCTGGGTGGGGCTGGCCCTGAGGTTCCCGCTGTGTCACCTGGGTGGGCCTGAGCGTCCCCTGCCTGCACGGTGAGGGCTGGAGCCGGACGCCTGGTGCCCTGAGAGAAAGGAAGAGCGTGGCATTGGGGTGGCGGAGGGGGGCATTTCCTATGCTGGTGCTGGGGTGCTGAGTGGACATGTGACCCCAAGTCCCCACTGGCAGCCTGGCCACGCTGGCACCAAACCCAGCCGGTGGTTCTCCGCAGATAGGAGTGGTGGCAAGGGCAAGGCTGAGGGCCTCAGTGGGTTGAGGGCGGAGCAGGCAGCGGCAGCTGGCTCTGGCCTGGTGTCCAGGAAGCCGGGAGGTGCGTCCTGCCCTTCCCGACTCCCTTCTCGACTCCCTTCCCGACTCCCTGCCTGCTTTGCTCACATTGTTCCCTCTGCCGGGGTCCACCCTCTGGCCCAGGACACCCCTTCTCGGAGGCTGTCTGAGCACAGGGAGCAAGAGGCCAACAGGGGAGTGGGGCATCCTGGAGGGCTGCCTGGGGGACGTGAGGCTGGAAGACAATGTCACAGGAGGCGATGGCCTCCGACTTGAGACATTCAAGTGCCCCCTTTCGCTCCATGTCCACCTGCCTGTGACTTAACGCTGTTCTCGAATTTCACCAACCCTGTGTACTTAATCCAATGGACTTAGGAAGGCAATGTGTGCATCACAGTGACGAATGGAAACCCATGGCACGCGATGGGCCTGTTAGCATGTTTTCTAACAGAAATCTATTTTCCTGGGTGACTCATGGCATTACAACATGCCGGTCTGGGCACTGCTGGTAATGGTCTTGGCACCGGGGAAGGAGGGACAGGGCGTCCGGGGCGGAGGCAGCGCAGTGGGCGGGGGCAGGCAGGTCTGCGAGTTGGGAAGGGAGTCGGAAAGGACGCACCTCCCGGCTTCCTGGACACCAGGCCAGGAGACAAGGGTGTCCTTCCCTGCTGCTCCCCAGGGGCTGGGATCCTGCAGCCCCCAACGCGCCGTCCCTCACACACATGCACACCCAGACCCTGAGTGCACGAGCTCTGCCCACAGCTCAGGGGGCCCCACCGCAGCCACCTCACCGGGGAACCCACCCTGTCTCCCTGCGGGCAGAACGAGGTTCACCCTTGACCTTCTCAAGGCCCCCACCGGACCCCTGCTCTGAGCCCGGGGCACAGCACGCAGTAGGTTTTCAGGAAGGGTGTGAAGAGCGGCTGGTTTCTGCTTCTGTGCGGATCCACCTCCACAGTGTGGAAGAAGCAGCAAACACACCCTGCCTGCTGCCGCCACCCCCTCTTCCGTGACAGTTTTCCTGTCTCGGGCTGTCTTCCTCTTTCCATCCATCATTTCCTCTTTTCCGCTCCCTCCTCCAGGCGCACACCCCCATCATTCTTCCCGAAGAATGCCCACTCGGTGCCCTCTGCCGACCTCCATCCCCACTGGCCCCAGAGCAAACAGTCTGTCCTCCAGTGCGCCAGGTGATTGGGAAGACGGGACTTGAAAACGGAGACTGGAGGTGACCCCGACAGGCACAGAGCTCGGTCGGTGGGTCGGTAGCCCAGGAGCCTCCCTGGACCCCAGCTCCAGCCACGTGCCCCAGGGTGCAGGGTGGTGGGGGCAGGATTTCCATCTGGGATTTCCCGGGGCTTCCCATCCTGAGCGAGGCCCCAGGACTGGCCTTTAAGGACGATGCTCAGAGTTATACCATAATACTCTATTGTAAGCACTTAGCCACATTCAGATCTTTAAAAAGTAATTTCTAAAATCCTACATGATCCAAACTATGACAAAACAAAGCAAAACACTCAGGCATAGAAAACAGCCTGGGAAGACATGAACTATAACGTTAATGTTGGTTTTCTTTGAGTGGCGGCACTCTGAATAAAACATATATACTTTTCCTCTTTTGTTCTGTAGTTTCCAAACGTTTCTTAGTGAGTATTTTAAAATTAACTCATGGTTTCCAAGTGGCTATGCATCTGCGTATATGCTTAACGGATTAAACACCAATTTAATAGTGCTATTTTGAAAGTTCTTTATGTTCATGTCTACGTTATATTTATTTTTGGAGTGGGTAATACATACATGTGGTTGATAATTCAAAAGGTACCAAAAAAGTATAAAGTGAAACTGCTTCCTCTCCTCCTTCTCCCTGGACACCTGGCTCCCCTTCCCGGGGGGACACAGTAGCACCTGTTCCTTACGTGTGCTTCCAGCTACAGCATCTCATTAGGAATTCAGAAAAATAAAATACATACTCCTTTAAGAAAAGGGATGACTCAAGGACTCTTAGCACCATTGAGTTTTCCTTTCTGCTTCAGGAGAACTTAGTCCCGGTCCAAAGGTTGGAATGTCCCCAGCCTGGGCAGGTGGTCTCTCTGGCCATCGTCCTGCTCCAGAACGCGTCCTGCCAGCCCTCCTGGCCTCGCACACTGGCCAGGACCCAAAGTATCACTTTTTCTTTCTCAAACACTCTATTATCCTGGATTACAAAAAGCAATGCCTAATTTAAAACCTTCTGGAAACACGTAAGAGAGAACATTCACTGTAATCACACCCTCAGACATAACGAATATTTTTTGGTTAATATTTTGCTATAGGTTGAAAGGGTCCCCCAAAGTTAACGTGTTGGGAACCGAATCCCAGTGCAATAGTGTCGAGAGGTAGGACCTCTAAGAGATGATTATTTCTTCGGGGTTCTGCCCTTGTAAATAGATTAATGTTGTTATTGTGCACGTGGGTTTGTTATAAAAGTGAGCTCAGCCCTCTCTTGCTCTCTGTCACTCTCTGTCACCATATGATGCCTTCTCCCATGGTATAATACAGCAAGAAGGCCCCCACCAGGTGTGGCCCCTCAGACTCAGAGCTCCCAGCCTCCAGACCTGGGAGCCAAGTAAACTCTTGTTTATCATAAATTACCCAGTCTATGGTATTCTGTTATAGCAGCACAAAACAGACTAAGACATATTTCTCCAGCTTTTTCTTTCTGGGTGTGTACTTTTAGAAAGTGGAGGTGGATGGAGTCGAGTGGGTGGCATTTTCCAGTTTTTCACTTAATTTATCTGTCATGCCATACAGGGAGATCTATTATGAAGATCCATTTTTGAGATGTGGTTTGGGATAAGAGAAAGGAAAGCCTTTGTGCTCTGATGCACCTGGTTGTTCTCTGTTTTTGGCGGGGGCTGGGACTGGTGAGGTCTAGGCTGGTGATGTTCATGGCCACGCTAGGGTACCCAAGGTACTGGATGCCTCACCTGTAAAAACACAGACCCAGGGGTCCTCAGAGTGGAGCAAGGCCCTTCTGCCGAATAGGGAACACCTACCATGCTAGAAATGATGCAGGGCTGCCCCAGATGGTGGTCCAAGTTCACGCTGGCCCAGTATTGGCTGGAGAGCCTCAAAAAAGACCATGTGGCTCACCTTCCTGGACCTTCCATAGGGTCTCAGATGGATGGAGCTGGCCGGGACCTAGGAAATCCCCATATGAAGACGGCCTTGAAGCCAGGAGATCTGATCTAGTCACAGCTTGGTGTGACTCATGACACGTCCTGCTCCTCCCTGGGCCCCAGTTCCCGTGTGTGGAAAGAGAGAGTAGAGTGGATGTTAGCCTGAAATATGAGTGCATGGAAGATGCCAGGTGCTATGCCAAGTCCTTCCCCTGATGATGCCATTTCACCCCCGCAGCTACTCCACGAGGTCGGTACTGTTATTATCCCTGCTCTGTAGAACAGGATCCAGGACTCAAAGAGATGAGATCATTTCCCCAAATGCACCCGGGTGATACATGCAGGAGCCAGGGTTTGGGTCTTGGATTGTCTCTCCAGAGCCCAAGCTCTTGACTGTCAATGGCCTAAGATTCCAGGCCTTCAGCTGACTTTTCCATGAAGACAATCACCAGTGGGATGGGGACTGTGGGTGTGGCTTTAGTGGGCTGGGGTTCAACCCTCTCTGCCATTGTGTCTCTTGTATTCTTTATGTTCTTCTGACATTCTTGACCTCTTGGAGACCAGGGTTTGGATCTTACTCATTCTTGCAGTTCTAGCATCTTGTATACAGATGCATTCAAGAAATGTTTGCAGATCATTTCATCACACATCTTTTGAACTCCTATGATATGTTGGGTGCTGTTCTAGGTGGTAGGGATAAACAGATGAATAATAGTGAGCAGTAATAACAGTATCTTTTGTCCTGTGCTGGGTAGTTTTCTAAATGTATTCATACATATAAATATACATATAATGTTAACTTGTTTAGTGTAAACCTCAAAACAACTCTAATATGTTCTCAATTTTATATAAGGGAAATGTTCAGAGAGGTCAAGACCTCCATGAAGGCCACACAGCTTATAAATAGTAGTGCTGGGGTCTGAAGATCGGTCTTTAAAGCTCCAAAATGCTATTTGTCACTAATATGTCACAAATCATATTCTTCATACCCTCTCCCCCAATCTCTAGCCTCAAGGTGCTCAAAGCTTACTTCAGTAGATAGGATAGGTGTGCAGGTAACTAGAATAAGAGGTAAGAGGGGGTAGGTACATTTGGAGAATGATAGAGAATGAATGAATGAATGAATGAATGAAAGTTCACAGGTTATGTGAGCTCAGAAGATGGAGAGCCTGCTTGTGGTTGGGGGAACAAGAGTGGTTTTATAAAAACACAGTGGCGTTTGCATTTGTTGTTAGAAAGTAGGTAGGATTTGTACCTGCAGAAACTGCAAGGAAGAAAACCAAAGCGGGGTAAAGATCCAGAAGTGGGAAATTACAGAGTAGGTGCAAGGAACATAGGAGGGGAATTTTCTTGGAGAGAAAGAGGGCCAGGGAAAGAAGCCACAGTGATTTGGACATAATGTATCCTGTTAACTTAAACAGTTTGTCAGTTGCTTCATTTGCATTTTGTAGGTAGATAATCATATCACACATACATAATGACAAATTTGTCTCTACCTTTCCAAACATCATACTTCTATTTTTTTCTTGTCTTATTGCATTGGTTAATGCCTGCATTACAATGTTGAATAACAGTGGTAATCTTGGGTAATGTTGTCCCAGTCCTCAATTTAAAGGATTGTTTAAAATATTTCACTACTCAGCATATTACTTGATGAGTTTTCATCAGGAATGGGAGTTGAAATACATTGTATCTGACACTTTATGAGCCTCATCAGATTCTCTCATCTCACCTGTTTCCCAGACCTCAGCTCTTTGCTCAGCCTCAGCCACCAAGAGCTGCCAACTGACTCTATGTGAGCTCATGCAATTCTGCTGTCTGGGGCTGATCACCTACAAGCCCAGAATTTCTGCTTCTCTTGCCACTTTTGGATTTAAGAGAAAAATCACAACACAGAGCATGACTTCCCAAGCAGCTGCCAATGGAGCTGTATGATGCACCCCAGAAATGCAGGGGGGTTTACCCAGGGGAGAATCTTTGACCAATGGGAATAGAAGACAGGGAGGGAGTTGGGTCAACACAGTCCCTCCTTCCTCCTCTGATGGAGTGCTCAGAGGCACACTCACCTGCAGGTGCCCTGCAGGACTGGGTGGCCACGAGGGCCGAACAATCTGCTACGTTTTTCCAGGAGCAGCGAGCTACACAACCATAGGTCACCTTGCCTTGTTCCCATCCTCTTCTGCCTCAATTCTGTCTCCCTTCGCTCCCACTGCCTTGGGTTTGCACCTTTTTAATGAGCTTCTGTTTTCTGGAACCTGGGCTAGGACCTTTTGCAAATGCCTTTTCAGCATTTATGAAGGCAACCATGTCATTTTCCTTTAATCTGATAATGTAGTGAATTACACTGGTACTTCGTTCCAGAACATCCTCGTATTCCTCCAGTAAACCCTGCTCGGTGACAGGTCTTTCTGCAGGTGTGGAAGGGTCCATATTCCATGCTGTTGCATACCTCTCGAGGGTGTCTGCCTGTGCACACCTGGGCACACAACATAACACGGCCTCCCCCGGCTCCTAGCCGTGTTTCTCCTCTGCAGATGGAGCCGGGCAGACTGGCAGCTGGAGATGACGGAGGTGGTGGCCGCAGCTCTGAGGACAGCGGGGAGGGGAGAGCGCAGAGAGGGAGGTAATTAGGAGCCAGGCGGTATCACAAATCTCCCAGCCACGCTGACACCTGGGGAGAGTGATCACACACTTGGAGGCAGCCCAGACAGGTGTGAAAGCCCTTCGCTCCATCTCTAGGCAGGAGGAGGAAGGGGAAGACAGGGCTTGGGTAGCCACATGACAGCCCCACCCCCAGCGCTCAAACCCAGAGAGTCGTGAGGTCATCCTCGCACTCCCCCCCCCACCCCCGAGCTGTGACCCAGGTCAGGGAGCTGTGACTCAGAGGTGTGGAGGAGCAGCCGAGAACCCTGCAAAGATGAGGCAAAGGTCCTGCGATGACGTGCCCCGGAGAAGGAAAGGTGAGGAAAGGCTTCATCATGGCATCCAATCAAGGCTGGGTAGATTTTAACAAGCCCTCAGCCAACTCGAACTGGCCCTCATCAGCAGTGGCGAAGCGTGCTTCCTGAGGTTGAAAAATTGGTCCCCAAGGAAATCGGAAATTAACATGGGTTGAAAGGCTCCTGTGTACCAGGGACGAGAGGTATGTTATTTCCCAACAATCCTGCCATTTGCTGGGTGAAGAAGTGGCAGCTCAGAGAGGCTGTGTCCTTGGCTCAAGGGCACACAGCTCTGCAGCGGTGGAGGTGAGATCTGCCTCTCTTGGAAGCCCAAGCTTCCATCACACCCTTCACTTTCTTTTCCCCTGAAAAAGAAATGGAAGCTCTCCCTCTATGGGACAGAGATACAGGGTGTTTTCAGAGGCAGGGGATGGGCAGGTAGCCCTTTGATTTCAAGAAGATAAACAGGAATGTGGTCCCCCACCCACTGGGGCTAGCTCTTTTTGGGGCCAGTGACTCTGGTTCCCAAGGAGTTAGAGAACTAGAGATTCTCCCTCTTTCTCTGGCTGTAGCAATTCCCCACCTGGGAAGGTGGCCCCAGGGAGCAACCTTCACTGGCCACAGCGCGTGGCCCTGTGGGTGATTCCGGGGCCTGCCTCCTCCCCGGAGTGGGGAACTGGGGAGATGGGGTCAGCCCATGGAAGGGCCCCAGGGTCAAGCTAAGAATTTGCACTGAGGGTCTGTAGTGAGGCCCCCAGCCCCTCTCCGACCTTCTCACCCATCACTCTCCCTCTTGCTTGCTCTGTTCCTGGAACATTCCAGAATGGCACCTGACTTGGGGCCTCTGCTCCTGCTATCCCCTCTGCCTAGAACACCCTTACTTCAGATCTTTGCTTGGCTGCTTTTAGAGAGGACTTCCCCAACCAGAGTAGCCTCCTATTACTCTACCTTCCCCCCCTCCCCATAGCACTTATTGCTGCCCATAAACAAATGAACAAATAAATAAACACAATAATTTTTGTCTCCTCCCCATATCATCCCCTGTTTTTAGGTGGTAGATTTCAGAAAAGCTCGGATCTTGGCTGTCTTGATCACTGCGAAGGCCTGGCACATAGTAGGTGCTCAGTAAAATAGTTGTGGAATAAATGACTATTGGATTAATGAATGGCTAAGCACATGGGCTTGGGAGCCAGACAGTCTGGGCTCAATTCCATCTGCATACTGGCTGCAGGATCTTGGGCAAGTTACTCAGTCTCCCCATTTATAAAATAGGGGTGATAACAGTACCTTCTTCCTGAGGCTGCCGTGTGTGTTCCATGAGACAATGCAGGCACGTAGGCAGTGCATTCCAGTTGTCACTGATTAACTACCTTACAAAGGAGGAAAGGGGGGCCAGAGAAATGGGGCTTGTCCTGGGCTCCAAACAGCATCAGGTCCAAGTGTCCCCGCTCCTGTCGTTCCTTCCTAGAAGTCAGGACTCAATTCAGTAGATCACAGGATGCCATTTTAGGGGCCTGTGTAAGCACAGGTACGACATGTTTTTTTAAAAATGAAAGTAGAGTTTTAGAAAAAAAAGGATCTGGCAGATGGAGGGATGTGTCCCTAGAGAAACTTGCACCCGGGTTCCAGGTAAGGATGTTTGCAGCCGCTTTATTTGTAAGAAGCAAAACCAGGAAATGATCTGAATGTCCAAAAATAGGAGAGTGAAACTAATGGTGGTTTTTTTCCCACGCAGCTGAAGACTCTGCTGTTGCAAATGGAGGTGAACGAGGGCTCCGTGTGGCAACCTGGATGGATTTCACAAACCTGGCCTTGGGTGAGAAGGGAAGGTTGCAGAAGGAAATATAGAGTAGACAGCGGTCAGTGGTTCCCAACCAGGGGCAGTTTGCACCCCACCCCAGGACACTGGACAGCATCCGGAGAGACTTTTAGTTGTCACAGCTAGGAGGTGGTTGGGGGCGTGCTACTGGCACCTACTGGGTGGGGGTCAGGGACATTGAACAACATCCTACTATGCACAGAACAGCGCCCACAACAAAGAATCATCCAGCCCCAAATGTGAGCAATGCTGAGGTTGAGAAACCCTGCAGTAGAGAATTCCATTTACATAAAGCTCGAAGATATGTTAAATAAACTATATGTTGTTTAGGGATACGTACATTTTTGGCAGAAATATGATAAAATGCATTCCACTAGACTGTTCCATGAGAACAGGACTTTTTTGTGGTTGTGCCAGATGCTCCATCATGATCTGTTAAATGAATGAAATAATGACTGATAAATACCAAATTTAGAATAGTCATTATTTCAGGGTGGGATGGAGCTTTTTTGGTGGAAGCTTTTTTGGTGTGTGTTAAGTATTTCATAACAATAGAAAAAATCCCCTCGGGTGGGGGACAAAACCAAACAGTGTGTTCTTCCTGCTTTGAAAGATAGGCTGTCCCACTGCAGACCTGGCTCCCCCCTACTAGCTAGCTTTATGATTTGGGTATGTTGCCTGATCAGTTTGGGTCTCAGTTTTACCCATCTGTAAACTGGGTTCCTACCTCCTATGTTTACCACTTGAAGATATAGCAGAGCCCCAATGAGATGCTGGCTGGGAAAACACTTGGGAAGATCTGAGGAGGAGGTGGTATTATTGCCTTTGTCCCTCTTGCTTCCCCAACCCCCCCCATTGGCCCTGAATCCCATGGCTCTAAGTCACTGGGGAGGGTCCCCACTGAATCTTCAGTGGAGACTCAGCAGGTGCATGGATGCTACATACATGTGAATGGGCTTGCAAAACTGCTAAGGAAGAATTTTTAGAATTTTTGGACAAAAGGCAGCCAGAAGTTGGGGCAGGGGGTGGGCTGGAGGCAAGCAGGCTTTGCATGTATATGTGAATATGAGGATGTGCACATGTGCACATGTGTGTACATGTGACTGTGAATGACAGCATGTGTGTGACCCTGGGTCTAGGCATGTGAGTATGCATGGGAATGTGTGTGGTCTATGAGCACACCTGTGAGGGTGAGTACGTGTGTACATGTGTGTGTAGTATATGCATCTTTGCATATGTGATTGTGTACATATATGTGGTTCTGAGCATGGAAATATGAGTGGATGAGAGATGCACATGAGCACATATACACATAAATCCTCATCCACACATACAAGCATCTGAATGTGCGCTAGTGTATATGTATTTGTGATGATGTGCATGCCAATGTCTATGCTTTACTAAAGATGTATGTCTGAGTCTCTCTCTTCTTCTCCCTGCCTCCTTCTCACCTCTCCCACTCTTCTTCCCTGCTCCTACTTTTGCCCAGGTGTGCTGGCCTAAGGATGACCACCTCAGGTGAGCCTCCAGCATCCCTGGCTTTGGGCATTCCCAGCAGGTGGGAGGCAGCTCAGGACTGCCTCTTAGCAGGTGAAAATCCAGCCCCAGCCCCTGCTGAGCCCCCATGAGAAAGGAATTGCCTGCAGCCCCTTCCCTAATCCCCCAGCGGACCCTCCCCCACTTACCTCTCTGTGTGGAAACAAAGGACCCTTCTGCACTGGCGGTGTGGCCACATTCTTCCTGACAGCTTGGTTCAGAATAGGGGGAGGGACAGCAGGATTTTGGGTAGTTGGCAATTTCTATTGGCCTCAGTTTCCCCTTCTGAGAAAGGGACACGGTGCAGGGGAAGACACAGCAGAAGGATCCGCAGGCAAAAGTGTGTTGCTGACGTGGCTGAGTGTCATCAACCTCCTCACTCACACATTTCAGACCTAGTACGCTCAGCACGTGTTTACTGAGAACCTACTGTGTGCCGGGCTCGCCACTAGGGGCTGAAAACCCACAGATGAACAAAAGGTGTTTATCTTGCGGGGGCTGCGCTGGAAGTAGAGGTGGGAGGGAACCATAGAGACACGGATCACCTGAGTCCTGATCAAAAGTCCTGTTCTCATGGGACAGTCTAGTAGAATGCATTTTCTTACTCTTTCGCTAAAGATGTATGTATCCTTAAACAACATATAGTTTATTTAACATATCTTTGAGCTTTATGTAAATAGCATTATCTACTGCAGGCTTTCTCAACCTCAGCAGGTGGGGATTTATAGCCTTTCTAAAGCTCTGTTTCACCTGCCTACCTAATTAAGTCCATAATCTTTCGTGTGGCATTCAATGCCCTCTATGATGGGGCGTGGGTAACTGGGGAAGGTTTCTTGTAGGTGCAGGTTTGTGGGAGAGAACGGGGCCATCCAGAACAGGTAAAGTTTTGGGAAGTAAAGATGTGGGGGAGGGGCCTTTTGGAAGAGAGGTTTTTGGCTTAAAGAAGAGCTGGGCAGCTGCACCTCAGGTCTGGTCGTCAATCAACGAGGCTGGGGTGGGGGTGACGCTGAGGTGGGTTCCACGTATCCGTGTTGGTGCTCAGGTGGAGTGTTCTAGCTGGCGAAGTCCCTCCATTCCTGTGACTGCACCTTGTCCTCCCGACCCAGTGAGGATGGTCCTGTTATGCCCATTCAGCATATGAAGAAATGGAAGAAATAGGAAATAGTAGGGACTTACCCTGGGTCCGCACAGGGCGCAGGCCAGTGTTCCTTTCTCTACACACAGCCACCTGCATTGCTCTCCTGTGATGGGAAGGTCCTTGAGACCCCAGTGCTGGGAGAGATCTTGGGGGAAGGCATATCCTTGCTTGCTTTGTTTATACCTGCTTATGTCTTGACTTTGCCATCAAACAGCTGCTCCCTAATGTCACCACTAGGAACATGCTTCTGTTCCTATGAGTTTAGCCATTTATCCAGCCACTGATCCATCCACCCCTCTATCCGTCTACCTTCCTACACATCCATTCACTCTCTCATCTACCTACTGATCCACCCACATGTGCATCCACCCATCACACATCCCACTTACACATTCATCTACCCACCCACTATTCACCCGTTCATTTACTCCTCAATCCATCTATCCTTACGCCCAACCATCCACCTTCCATCTACCCATCCATCCACACGCTCATCTATCAATACCGTCCTATCCATTGACCCACTTATCCACTCACATACCCACCAACACATAGTTCTATCCATCCATCCACCCATTCATCACACCCACCCATCCTCCCACCCACCCGTTCACTCCCTACCCACTATCTATCCTCTTACTTACCCACTCACCCATTTACATACCCATTTAGCTATCCACGCCCTGGCCCATCCACATGTCCATTTATCTACCCAGCCATCCACCTGCACATTTAACCACTCCACACCCATCTACTCATCCATTTCTCCACGACTCACCTACATCAACCACTCCTTTATTTATCCACCACCACCCATCTACCTACCCATCCATTCACCTACCCATTTATCCACTCATCCACACATCCACGCAATTTCTAATCAACCCTAGACTATCCACCTACACATCCACTTGGCCAACCAGTCAACCATCCATCCAAACACTCAACTGAGCTCCGTCCCACTCATTCATTCGCCCACCGACCCACCACCCATCGTTCCTGGGTGCAGGCTCATCAGCCATGGGAGAGTCCAGGCAGGTCCAGGCAGCAGTGCCGCTGCTCGTGGGGCTCTGATGACTCACCCCGCACACGGAGGCCTGCAGGAGGGAGGTGGAGGTGGTGGAGGAGGTGGAGGTGGAGGTGGTGGAGGTGGCAGTAACTTAAAAGGAATCTCCCCCAGAGTTTAAAGGCACCCACATGATCTTACTTCCAGACCCAGCATCGAGAATTTTGGGAACTGAAAGAAAAAGGGAACCAGGGAGAGGGAAACCTCGGGGAAGGGGCGGAGAACGGAGAGGAAAAGGAAGGAACCAGAAATGTATGCAGAGAGAAATGGAAAGTGGAACCGAGGAGAAATGAAGACAGACAAACAGAACATCCATTATTTCTGCGGGCGGGGCGGAAGCAGAGGAGAGAGGGTCGCTGGCGTCACGCCCCGTTGCCCTCCCCGGAAGCCCGCGCGGCCCGGCCAAGTTTCCCGCCTCCCGGGGAGGGACGGGGACCACGAGTCGCCGGGTCGCGCTGCGCTCCGGGACGCACCGGCACCGCGGCTGCGTGGGCTCCGGCAGCCCCGCCATCAATTAGGCGACCGCGGGGCCAGGCGAGCGGCGGCGTCTGTGGAAATTACCTTTTATATTTCTTAATTACATTGTCCTCACCTGCAGCTTAACCCGCCTCGGAGAGGCGCGCGCCGAGCTCGATTCTCCCGAACGGCTCTCCGGGTGCCATAAATTAGGACGCCAATCGCGGGGAGCGCCGGGGGCTTCCAGCGCCTCCGAGCGCAGCCCGCAGGCTATTTTTATCTCCCTCCGCACCTTCGAGCAGCTTCTGCTAATTCGCTCTCCCCTCCCCCAGCTCAGCTCCCCCACAGCCAGACCCAAGCCTGTTCCCAGGCGCAGGGGAGCCGGGATCCCACGGACCCGGGTTCCAAACTCAGCCTCTGCCAGGCCCCGGCTGCGTGAGCCCGGGCAAGCGCCTCCACCTCTCCGAACCTCAGTTTCCCCATCTGTAACATGAGAATGAAAAAATAGCTTCCCTTTGTCTGAACTGTAAGGCTTAAAGGGGCTGAACCTTGGGAAGCGCTTGGTCCCAAAGCTCCGCTCTCAGGATGTGAGCTATTGTTCATCCATTCCTGTGGTGGGCGTTCACTGGGCGCCCACTGTAGATCAAGCCCTCTTCTAGGCCCTGCAGATAAGGAGGCGGACAGAATGGTGTTTGCCTTCCTGGAGTGAGCAATGGCTAGGATTCACCATCATCATCATTTTTGATATTATTCTACTCTCAAAGGGCTCCAGGATTTGAGAGACCCTTTGTGGATGCTGTGGCCCATGGGTCCGTGGAGATAGGGAGGTGACGTTGGGGAGGGCAGATGAGGATTTCGGGCGGAGGAGCTGTCTGTCACATTGGAGTGGAGTTGGGCCACGACACAGATACAAACGCAACCTGGAAATCACATCCCTGGGGTTCAGCAGATGGGGCAGTGACTTCCCCACACCGCTCGGGCACTGGTGGCACTGGTGGCACTGGGCTCTGCCTTCTTCAGTGCTTTCTTCCCCCAAAGCTCAGTGATGCACCAAGTGTGGTTCTCAGACCAGCAAGATCAGCCTCAGCGGGAACTTGTTAGAAATGCGAATTCACAGGCCCTACCCTGAGTCCTACTAAATCAGAATCTCTGGGGTTGCAACTGGCCAAGGAATCTGTGTTTTAACAAGCTCTCCAGGTGATTTTTATGCCCAGTAAAATTTGAGAAGTGCAGTACCGCCATAGCAAATGCAGGGTGTCTGCTGTGAGCTGCCTTTATCTGAACAAATAGATACGGGTACCCCCTTTTATATGAATTCAGGTTGCACCCCGGCCTAGACATTCCACATGCTGTAAACATAGACTTTTGGCATTCCCAGACCTATTGATGCCCAGGTTAGAGCCTGTACCATACCCCAGGCTTGCATTGGGATAACTTGGAAATCCTGAGAAAGTCCAGATTCCAGGTCCCACCTCAGACCAGTTCAATCTGAATCTCTGGGAGACAGTCCCGAGTGTCAGCCTTCCAAAACTGCCAGGTGATCCCAATGTTCAGAGACGGTTGATGACAACTGCTGATGTGGAAGCAGGTCAGCATGGGCAGTCAGGAGTCTCGCTTTCCAAGCCTGGTTCTACCACTCACTCACTATTTGGGGCCACGTGTATGATGCCCCTTCAGCAGCCATCAAGGTCAAGTTCAGTCCATTCATTGTGTGTCAGAAGCAAGTGGAGGAATGTGAATAAAATGCAGATCCTATGTGGGGCCCCCACTCCTAGAGTCTGATCCCCATGTAGGTTTGAGGTAGGGCCTGAGAACGTGCATTGTAAAAGAGCCCCCAGGTAACCTTTGCTGCAAAGGTCCAAGCTTTGCGAAATCCCAGCAAGGGGTGTCAGAGCAGCCATGTTAAGTACCTGCTTGAATCCTACCCATATCTTGCATCCCAATCCTGATGATCTATCTCCTTCCCATCATTTTCTCTCGCCTAACTTAGAGTTACAGTTTCTTCCTCTTTTGAGCATATTTATTTGAACTCTTTTAAATCCATGTTTCATGACCATTTTAAAGTATTCATTGAGGGAGATACTTTTGATGGGTTGGGGAGGAGGACCGTCTCCCCCTCCCACTGTATATTATTATTGTTACTATCAAATTTTTTGGAAATGCCCATTCCAAGGTCCTGCTTCCAGAATAGGTAGTGTAACAGAGACCGGATCTACTGTCCTGCTTTAAACAACCAGAAAACCAGATGAAATATTGAAAAGCAGCAGTTCTGGACATTGGCCAACAGGCAGTCCGGATCTATGAGCAGTGGGAGGAGGAAAGTGAACACGAGGACTCTTTGAGGGTTTCCGGGCCACAGCACAGGCAGGGGAGACCTGAAGAGCTTGTGGGTTTCTTGAGTGAACTCAAGATAGAGATCAGAGTTCAGGGAGTCCCAAATGGATAGAATTTATAGGACAGAGTACTAGAGAGGAGAGATTTTCATAAGGAGAAAACTCCAGAAATCCATAGAGGAGTGCTCTCATGCCTTTGGCTCTGTTCTCTGTGCTTTGTGGGTGGTAACTCCCTGAGGCCAAGGAAATAAGGCGTAGGTAGAACAACTTGATCTACACAGGACTGGGAGTAGCTCACGTAACCGTGGAAAGACCTCATCATAATAGCAAGGCATGGGGCAGGACCCTCAGTGGACTACTGCCGGGACAGTGGAAATACGTTATCCTTAGATTAAAGGCTGCTTTGAAATTGCCCTAAAAAAGCTTCAAAACAAGATTTGGAAAGTTACAACCAATTCTAAGTAACTTAACTATAGGCTAGGACAAAACCCAACACTATTTACAATAAAACTGAGGAACCTCCAGTTACACTGCTTTTCTTACATGGTTAAACACAGACTTATTATACCTGACCCAGCAGTCCCACCCTTAGGTAGTTACCCAAGAGAAATAAAAGTGATGTGCCTACAAAGACTTGTACTTGGAATTTTTATACTGGTTGTATTCATCATAGCTCCAAACTGGAAAGAACTCAAATGTCTATGGGTTGGTGAATGGACATCACATTGTGGTATATCCACATATGAGGGATTGCTACTCAGTAGTTGCGAGGAATTTCCTACAGATGTGCACCAGAGTGTCGGTGAATCTCAAAAGCATAGTGCTGAGTGAAAGACGTCAGAAACAAAAGGTTACATACCATATGATTGCCTTGGTATGAAATTCTAGAAAAGGCAAACCTATAGCAACAGAAAAAAGAACTTGGTTTCCTGGGGGACATAATGGAGTTGGGGGAGGGAACAATTTCAAGGAAGCATTTTTTCAGGTGAGGGAAATCTTCTGTATTGTGATGGTAGTGGTGGTGTATAATTTTTCAAAACTCATTGACTTGCATGCTTAGAATTGGTTAATCTTATTGTATGTAAACTATACCTCAATAAAGGGGATTATTAAAAACGCTCATACTCTTTGGCTCCATAACTCCGCTTCTCAGAAGGTACCCTAAGGAAATATTCAGAATGTAGACAAGGATTTATGAGCAAGGATGGCCTTCAAAGAATTGTTTATTATGGTGAAAAATTATATACAAACAAAATGTCCAATTGTAGAGGCAGGATGAAATAAATGATGATATGTACATAGGCTGAACCGTTGGGCAAATTATAAAGATAATTGAATGATCTGGGAAAATATTCGTGATAAAATGCCTACTGAAAGGACAAAAGGTGAGTTGTGGTCTCTGGAGGCCAGATACCTGTGTTGAATCCTGGGTCTGCCAGCTGCATGGTGTTGAGAAGGTGTGTAGCCTCTCTAAGCCTTAATTTTCTCATCTGTAAAATGGAAATGCCAATAACACCTATCGTACAGGTTGTAGTCAGGACTAAAATAAAATAACACCGGTAAAATTCTTAACATCTGGCACATGACACACACATGATAAATGCTAGCTAAGATTAGTTGCTGTTACCAAAGCTTATATACAGTGGGACAGTTCTGTTTAAAATTCTAGATAAAAGACAAGGCAGAAATAACAAGCATATTTATAGTGGTCATCTTTAGCCTATGGGAATGCAGTTCATATTAATTTTCTTCCTTATTTTTGAATTATTCTGTTTCTACAAGTAATGAGGGTGCCTGTCCTGATTCTGCAAGTAATGAGGATGCATTACTTGTAGAATCAGAATTAAACCAATAAACATTGTAAGGAAGACTGTCCTTTGCATTCCTGAAATTCAACACATGCATATGGAGCATCATTCTAGATGTAGAGTATTGTGTTAGGGGTACAGGAGGAATACAAACATGGGGGACATGTGATGCTTGCTTTCATAGTGTTTACAACTTACCTGGGAACATACAATTGTAAAACATAGAAAGAAAGAATTCTAACACAAAATGGAAAGGACAGGAGATTAGATCCGCAGAGTGATGAACAGTACGGCAAAGGTGCTGTGGAAATTCCAGAGAAGGAAATGTCGGTGTTATCTGGGAGCAGTGGGAAGGCTTCCCAGAGCGTGAGTGATCAGGCTTGGCTGGGAGGTGAGTGGCCCTCCTGGTGGAGGGCGTCGCCAAGGCGCGGGGTTGAGAATGTGCAGACTGCCTTTAGAGAAGACTGTTGAGGCTTGGTAGGGGTGTGTGTGGGATGGAGGACGGTCGGGGGAAAGGCTGGGAAGGTAGAGGGAGGCAGGTGAGCTCACAAAAGGTCTTAGTTACAGTTTTGGAGGGGTTACTATATGCCGACACTGTTCCAAGCACTTTACGCATATTAACACACTTAACTTTGTGAAACCCTGAGGTAGGCACTATTCAAGTCCATTTCATAGAGAGCAAACCAAGGCATAGAAATATGAACAGATTTGGTCACAGTCCCCACAGCCAGTAGGTGGTGGAACCGAGCCCTGACTCCTCACCACAGCCCTACATTGTGAAGGTCAGGCTAAAACACGTGAACATCGTCTCTTTGCAATAACAAGCCATGGATGGTTTCATAAAAGAACCAGAGAGTGTCATGAGCCGAGACACAGTCCTGTCTCTATGTCAGAATAGTTGGTTTCTCTTTCCTTCCTACCCCAAAAGATAGTCAGGAAGAAACCAGGAAGGTGATCTATTGGCCAGGGGATAGGAGATTTGGATTTAACCCTTCAACTCTGACCCTCTAGGAAAAGCAAGACATTTCCATTCTGTGCTGCAGATTTCTTGTCTTAATAAAGATGCAGTTGGGAGGGGGAGGGGAAGAGAAGGAGTGCTTCTAATTGGGGACACACACAGAGAAAACAAAACCCTGAAATTTTATCTCAGCCTCAAGTGGAGATTAGCCATGGCAAAATATCTGTATTATTGATAACAATAACAATGACGATTATTATATTTTATTTTTCAATCCTGGTAATTATTGTACATTAAATCATTAGCATTCATTATTCCTACAATGTGTAATTAGGACAATGGTGGATAGATTGCTCTTGACTGTAATGAAGTTTTTATAATTGTAATTTATTGGCATCAAATTACCTTTCTTAAAACGAATCTGAACATCACACTCTTAATTCTGGGGAGGGGGTGGTAATTATTTTTAATTAATGTTTCTTGTTTGTGCCACACAGGGGGAGCTGTCTGACCAATCCAGTTCTCTGTGTCTGTGAGGAAGTTAACCAAGAATATCAAAGGCATTTTTGAATCAGTCATCTATCATGAAACATTTTCCTCCTTCCCATCCCCCAGCCCGCTTCCATCTCCCCTCCTCCTGGGCAGCAGCCACGGGGGAAAAATACCAACCATTTACCAACATGATTAGCTTAGGAGACAAGAGACGGTGACGCAGATTATTTAAGCCAATTTGTTGCCAAGTGTGAGAAGCATTTTTTTCTTTCTCTTTCAAAAAATGGCTGAATTGTCAGCCTCTGTCTTGGAGAACATGGATGTTTGGGGTGGGGCGGGATGTCTTGGTTTTGTCATCAGTAAATGATTGGCTAAGGTGGCCTTTCCAAAGATATGAATCTACATCTTTTTCTGGAAAGGCTGAGTGAGAAGTCTCAGGGCATTTGTTGCTTTTGTTGCAATATGAATTTGCCTGAATTTGACTGGGTTTGACCTACAAAGATAGCAGTTTAATGGTTCAGATGAATCTCTCCTCCAGGATGGTAGTCAATAATCAGGAGGGACAGGGAGGCCACTGGGTTTTAGGTGACTGAGTGAGCAGGAAGTGTTAGGAGCATCAGGAGAGGAGAAGAGGGGTCAGACTGAGGGATATATGGAGAGGTACTAACTTACTCATCACCCAACACATGCCAAGCATAGGCCAGGGCCTTTCTGTGCACCTGCTCAAGGTGGTGAGTGGTCCCACCCTGGATCTCTCTGATTCCCCAACAGTCACACTTCCTTCTGTTCCACTCTGCCCAGAAATGAATTGCTATCAGTCATTCACACCTTAGTCTAGACGCAAGACCAGCTTGATCTTTTGCCTCCTAAACTTGACCTTGGTTTCCTGGTAAGGGAACATTAAGCTTTATTGAGCTGGAAGGGAGGCATTTTTAGATCCTGAAGTCCTGAGACCCTACTGCCCCTACAAGCAGACTAAGGAGGCAGATGGCTACTTCATTTATGCGTGGGGACTTCTTCACCCTGGTTTGAACAGGGAGACTTTTGCCTCGTCCGAGAGGGATCTGGTGTCATGTCTGCACTGAGTTTCCAGGTGAATACACAACGTCTGAGACTCTCTATGCATAAGGGGATTGTGAAGTTACCAGTTGCCTGGTGAACATTAAGGTGGACTGAATTTAGGGTGGATACTTCTGTGGTTGGTAGATGCTGGGGTAGGGCTTGAATTTACGGTCAGGACTCAAAGAGTCCTGGAAAATTCCTAAAACCAGCATTTTGGGTCCAAATTCATTAGTTGTCAGGACCCATGGATAAAGTCATTGCCTTCTAAGAGATGCTGAGAGCCCTCTGGCCCCATCGAGATGTGGTTCTGAGGGTCTGGAATGGGCGCCGGGTTTTTCAGCACCAAGGACAGAGGCCAAGCCCGGCCAGGACTCAGGACCTTCTGAAGTGAGCTACACATAATCCTAGGCTTTTTAGGGATCTCCTGGGGCCATTGTGTCCAATCCCCTGGGATTTGAATCCAGGTGGGTACAGAGCTCATTCTTATACTATTATGCCAATGGCCTCAATAACTTAGCTACGAGAATTCAACAACTGGAAATAATAATAATTATCATCATCATCATCATCATCACCACCATCACCAACGCCAGTACCCTCGTTGTTTATCTACCACTATTATTAATTAGTTTGCTCCCTTTCCCCACCTATTTCAAGAAAAGAGAGTTTGATCAAAAGGTAGATGGATTAAGGAGGAAGGTGCCACGAGGGAAGGAAAGGGCCCCCAGGGAAAGGCACGAAGCACAGGGCTGGGCACCCTTGGAGGATGTAAAGACAGGTCACAGATTTTGGGGAGCTCCAAGGCAAGTAGGGGAGGTAGACAGGTACATAAGTAACCATAGTACTAGGTGTAAACTTCTACAGGTAAGATAGCAAAGGCTATGGGAATTCAGGGAAGAGAGGCGTGTTCAGCTAGAGGATAACTTTATGGAGGTATTCGTGGAGGAGGGAGTCTCTGAACCAAGCATGAAAAGATAGGTCAGACTGCGACATCGTGCCAATGAAGAGACACTGGAAACTATGCAGCACACACTGGGCCTCTTTCGCTCCTCCTCTTCCTTGCTTTCTGTGTCCTCTCCATCTTGCCTTCCTCTTCCACCTTCTTTCTTCTCTCTGTTCTTACTCTTCTCTTCTTCCTCCTCCTTTTTCTCCTCTTTTCTTCCTCTTCTGTCCCTCTCTCCATCTCTCCTTTCCTCTTCCTCCTCCTCTCCTTCCTCTTTCTCTTCCTCCTCCATCTGCCCTCCTCCCCATCATTTCATAATAACCAATTGACTCACCATATTAAGGAACCAGCCAAAGGCTCAGAACACAAAGCCTAGTAAACCTTCCTCCCACCTCATTGTTTCAAATTGCAATCTGGGAGTTGAAGTGCAAGTCGAATGGAAATTGGGGCAAATTCTGTTGTGGGGGGTGAGGCACAACCTTTGTCAAAGAGGACAAAGCTCAAAACCCAGCCCCAAGAAAGGCAAGTTGAGGAATAAAACTGGCCAACCAGACCTTGGCACAGACCCAGTCCTGTCCTGGGCTGGCTGTGGAAACTTCAGCAAGTATGAGAGCTGTGCATGTGTTTCCGCCTCTGTAACACGAGGGCAAACTGAGATTCTCTCTTCGTGGGGTTGTCATGAGGCTTAAATGAAATAATCGATGTGAATGTATTTAGCATCGTGCCCAGCACATAGTAGATGCTAAAAAAAAGTTCACTTCCCATCTCCTTTAATTAGCGAATCTCTATATTTAAAATGGGGTCTGTGGCTTTGGAGCGGGAGCAAGTCGTGACGAGGCTGTGCTGGCAGAAGAGGCGGAAGGCAGGAGAGAAGATCGCATTCTTGATGAGGTGAAGGTGGGCAGTGGAAATCTAATTTCTCAGCAAAAGCTGCAATTTGCCAGCCCTTTTAATTATTATTTTTTATTATGGATACAAATTAAAAATAAACTGTGTGTCTCAATCACAGCAGGGATTAAAATTGTTCCCTAATTGTTATCTTTGAATTAATCTAGCTCCCATTAGCTCTGCTTCTCAAGGTATAATTGAGGTGTGTGTGTGTGTGCACAAGTGCGTTTCCTTGTTTTGTGGGGAAGGCACCTACCTCCATCAGATGCATGCAGTCATCTCTTTCAAACTCCAGTTTCCTTTTTTCTTCCTCTTTGCAAAAGACCTTGAATGGTGGGAGAGTTGAGGGGGCTTGAGCAATAGACCTCTGCCCCATCCCACTGTTCTCAAAATTTTTATTTCAAAAATCAACGTATTGTGTAGCATACTGAGGTGGATTTTTTGATTGGGCTGGGGGTGGGAGTAGTGACCTAAAATCAATACATCGGTAATTGCTAAGCTCAATTTCTTCCTGAATACGGAGATCTACGCTGTGAGCGCCATGAGGGCAGGGACTCTTGCTTGTCTTGCTTGTTGCTATCTCCTCAGTACCTGGAACAGTGTTTGGCACATGGCTGCTTCTCAATTCAGGAAGTTTTATGTCGATGCACTACTGTAGGTTTGGAGTAATCTGTGAAGGTCACTGGGCTGTCCCTGGATGTTTGGTTCTCTGCCTTCCACGCACGTGGCAGGAATGTGTGTCTATGAGCACTTGAGAGCAGCCGCAGCTGTGTGACTAGCTTTGACCAATGCCACACTCAACATTCTCAACACTCTCCCCTTGATTATTTCTGGTCAAATAGATCACATGTAGGCTGAGTCTTTATGAGCACTTACCTTTGCAATCATGGAAAGTGGGTCTGGATGGTGCCTTCAACAACCTGGGAACTCAAGTGACCCCCAAGGGTCAAAGCCTCCTTGCTAACCCACAATACAATGAGACTGGGTGAGAAACATACTGCTGGGGATGTTTGTTACTGCAGCATAACCTAGCCCTCTCTGACACATACAACAGCTCTCCCATTTCAATGCACTTAGCCACCAGCTGGACTTGTTTGGGGTGGGTTGCTTTGTTATTGTTTAGAAATCTACCCCAAGGGAAGAATTTGAAATGCAAACCACACCGTATACAGAAAGATTTCATTTTATTATTCATGATATTGAAACACCAGGAATGATCTAAATAATTTTCAACAAAGGACTCATTAGGATGGAATGCTCTATAGCCACTGAAAGTAAAAGGATAAAATATTCAGAACTTTACATATGGATACAGATTTGTAAAAAAATTATACATATACACACACAGGCAAAAGACAGGTGTGCAATGCACTAAAATATTACTAATGATCTACTCAAGTGAATGGGGTTACAAATAACTTTTGTTTTCTGTGCTTCTTGGTACTTTCTAAATTTTCTGCAATGAGTATATATTCTTTTGGAATCAGTAAAAAGTATCAGTATACATTTTAAATGATTGAGAAGGGGTTTTAAAATAAGATAAAATAAGTTTTACATAAAGATTTTTGCACGCCAAGTAAAGAAAAGCAAGGTACAAGATTACATATAGAATAGTGTAAAATTTGCATATATGTTTGCATGAAAAAAAGACTGGAAGGAAATACGCTATTGATAAAACACCAATAGCTGTGTTCTCTGTGTAGTGTGATTTAGAAACTTCCTTTGTTTTCCTGGAATTTCCCCATTTTCTACAATGAGTATGTATTAGTTTTATAAGAAATATAATACTTTAAAAACTGATGCTAGTACCAATATCTTGATAAATTGTAAAATGCCTCTTCCATCTCCACTCTACGGGAGTCCTCTTTCTTCTCATCTATTTTATCACCATATAAACCTGTCGTTCTCAGAAATTGAATGGGTCTAAAATGGAATCCTAAGTTTTAGTGGCTCTGTCCCGGAAAAAATGGTGCCATCCTCCCCGAAAAACGTCCTTACTAGGAACCATATTGTTTTAACACGAAGGGATAGAATGAGTAACAACACAGGCACACACACCCTGTTTCACAAAGAACTGTCACCAACAACGACAACAACACACACATTCCAGGAACGACTATAACCCGTTGCTGTCACTTTAGAATAGTTCTTTCAAAGATGCCAACTTCTTTTCAAGGATGCGATCGTGCAGTTGACCTTCCTAGGCTGGGAGAGACCATCTGCAAGAATGGGTATCTACGCGTGTATCTCCACTGGCTGACGGCCGGGTCCTTCATGTGTGCTGGAGGTGACTGGGCTAAACTTTCTGCAGCCCCACATCTTGCTCTGGCCCCTGCCTGAGATCTTCGCCACCCTCTCTCTCCGGTGGCTCCAGCCCCATCTCTGTGCCATGTTCCTTCCAGTCCCAAAGCCTTGTACACGTGGTTTCCTCCAGTTGGAACAACCTTCTTTCTTGTCCTTTGGCAGATCCCTGCGGCTCCTCTGGGTCTCAGTTTTAACGTCTCATCTCCCTGTTTGAGGCGTCAGAGGACAGGGGACCTTCAGAGCGCTTACCCGAGTTTGTGATCACATCTTTATCAGTCCGTGTCTTTGTCCAATATCTGCCCTTTTCATCTGGCTGCTAGCTCCGGGAGGGCAGGGATTGGGGTTGGTTTTGTTCCCTGCTGTGTCCCCAGGGCCTAGGAAAGTGCCTGTCCACGTGACACACTCATCTAATGTTTTTTTGAATGAATTAATAAATGAATGGAAGAAGCCTACGTGATCTCGAATCACTCACTCCACCATGGCAGAAAGAGGAGCCCGGATTCCATTCCCTCTGCCTTTGGCCAAGTCGCCTTTCTAGCCTAGGGTCACACGATGACTTTCAAGTGCCACTTCTTCCATAAAAAGAAAAAAAAAATTAAAACTTATATTGTATGACTGTGTCGGTATAAACACGAATATAATCCAGGTTGCATTCATTAGTATATACACATTATTATTATATTCATGTTGCCTTTTGATTTTAAGAGAAATTAACACTGAAACATTTCCATGGGCCCCTGAAGTATTGTGGTCCCCAAACACCATGCTTACTGTGCCTAATGGATGAGTCGGCCCTTTCTGATCCAGTTCCCTGTACATTCATTCATTCATTCATTCAGCAAGAACTTACAGAGCAGTGTCTCAATGCCAAGCCCAGCACCAGGCCCTGGGGATGCCATGGTGCAGAAGTAACCACTGCCGCCTGCCAGGGTGTCTTTGCTATGCTAGAGGGGAGACAAACATTGAGCAAGTGCAACCAGAAATAAATGTGTAATTTACTCACACATAATGTGTTTACACATTTATTTATAAATGTATTTATACCTTATGAATTATAAATTATAATGTTTCACACATTTATTGTGAATCATGGAGTTTCAAGGTCTTTTGAGAGCCAAGAACAACGAAGTGTGGGGTGGTCTGGGGGAGAAGGAGTGTCAGTTAGGGAAGCCTTCCCCAGTCTGAGCTGCACCTTATCTCTGCCGAGAGGGTGGAGAAGGACACCCCAGGCCAAGCCCTGGCTTGAGCAAAGGTCCTGGGGCAGGACACAGCAGGGCATCTTTGAGCAACTTGGACCCTGGAAGGCCAGTTTCATGGAGCAGGAGGGATGGACAGGAAGCTTGATCAGCTTCCTGAGTATCTGTAGGAAGCCACAACTATCCCTTAGGATTCCTCTCTTTCTTTCCAAGCCCCATTCTGCTCCGGGCATGGGGAGAGTTGGGGAGTGCTGGTTTGATTAGATCACTGTCATCTAGGGATGGAAGGTTAATTGCTATTCTCTTTGTGAGTCGGACCTGGAGCTCTGCTCACGGCTGTGTGCGTGAGTGTGTGCGTGTGTGCGTGTGTGCGTGTGCACGTGTGTGCACGTGTGTGTGCGTGCGTGTGTGCGTGTGTGTGTGTAGGGCAGTTTGGCCTCCGGCTGGGGGGAGGCTGAAGGGGCAGGCGAGTGGGTTGCACAAGATTTCTCTGAGTTCTGAGCCTTGTCCTGTCGGGTGTGCAGCAAAGAGGAGTGCTTAACAAGCATTAAGGGACACAAATAATTCCCCTTTTCTCCCCTCCGCCTATTCTTCCCTCTCTCTTTTCTTGTAAATCCTGCTTCTTGCATGTGAATAGCGGAATGGCTTCATCTGGGACCTTTAATCAGATCCCTGGTAGGCTCCGGGAGGGCAAAGTGCCGCAGGGATTACCTTTTATTTTAGGTTTCTCCCCCTAGTTCTGCCATCCCCCTCTCCTCCTCCCCCGGCTGTGTTTCCCTCCCTGGCGTTTGTTCTCGGCAGAAGTAAGTAAGGAAGGCTTAGGGCGCGGGGGAGGGGGGCTTACAAACTTAAGGGGATCGGGCCCTATTCAGCGGGGCTTGTCCACAGACTTTCTGCTTTTGTTCTCGGGCCATTCTTCAGCTGATTTCTTCACTCCAGTAAAAGCACTTTAATTCCCTTTTAGATACGGAGAATCCGTCCTCTTCCCCTCGCCGCCCCCCTCCCTCTCCCCACCCCACACACCCCATTTCACTTTCTCAGACCCTTTATGCCGCGTCCTTCGGCCGCCCCAACAAAGACTTAACATCCTCGCAAAGTATTTCTTTCACCGATTTGGGGGAGGCCGCAGAGAATCCGGGGGAGGGGGAGGGGAAGAGGAGGGGAGGGGAGAGGGAAGGGGGCTTCTTGGGGACAAGACCCCGCCCCCTGCCCCCCCAAGCCAGGCCTTGGTGGGGGGGACACTCGGCTTCAGACTGCACCCCCTTGGGTCCCTGCGGCGCCTGGCTCGGAGCGGAAAGGCAGGAGCATGGGGGGGATGAAGCGGTGCGAAGGTGTGTCCGCCACGGTGACAGGAGCGATGGAGACATCCCTAGAGACATCGGAGACCCGGGCGGGCTTTGTCAGCATTCCTGAAAGGAGCCAAGGGGTCCCGGAGAAAAGTCCCTGCTGGGAGAGGGGGACACGGGCCTTCAGCCTTGGGCTTAGCGGAGCGGAGCATCCCCGGCCGGGCCACAGGCGCTGGGCCGGGCCTCGCTAGCGCTCGTCGGTACCCAGGGACTCACTGCGGACCTGGAGGAAAACGGCTGGCTGCTAATTGGGAAGAGAAAGCCCCCAACTCGAAATTAACAAATGCTGGATTTCAAGTCGAGACAACACATTTTTAAAATTTCAAGTCTACACACACTATTTTATGTCAACTGCTCTAATTGTTCCATTCGACGTTCATAAAATTTTCATTGCACATAAAAACAAATCGTGGGGCAGATTTTCTTTTTCTTTCCATTCGTGACAAGCCTCCCTCCCTCTGTCCCTCCCTTCCTCTCTCCCTAATGGCTTCTGTCCTTCCCAATAGTATAATGAATACCTATGAACCAACTGCCCATCCAAACACTAGAACTTCCCCTCACTCTGAACATTCCTCTTGTGCTAATGCTCTCTCTCTCTGCAAGAAGTAACCATTCTTCCTCATTTTTGTCTTTCTCTTTCAATAGTCATTTTTATCCCATATTTATATTCCTAAATAAAATCCCCTTTTGTTTTGGTTCAGATTTTCTCACTTTGCCAGACATTCGCAAGCATGCCTTGGGATGACTGAGCCATCCCAGCAAACCACTGATTCGAGTTCCTTATAACCGAATTGCAAAAGGAAAATATGTAATGTCCTTTCCAAAGTTTTTGCAGCAAAAACCAGCTCTAGGTGATGTGCTAATGTCTGAAAATGGTTCTGCCTCCAATCCCACTTTCATCATAGCATTGAGTGGTCCAGTTGATTCTCAGCCTCGGTTTCCCCATCTATGAAATGGGAACAACAAATTGGCTTGGCGTTTCTTTGAAAAAATAAAAAGTAAGAGCACAAGAGAGAAGCGATTTCACTGCCTCCCATCCTAGGAGGATAAAGCAAGCTTTCCTATCTTCTTTCTGTCTGAGCCTGAGAAAGAAAGATGAGTTTCTCTTCTTCAAAATGTCGAGAAATCGACGCAGGGCCATTTAAGAGAAAGTGGGCCCGGGCAGTAATAGCCCAATTGGGAGTATGAACGGCGGAAGGGCTGGCTCTCTCTCAGTGCCAGAGGACAGGCAATTACCGCCAGGCATTTTTCGGGCAAAATAGAAGGCAGAGAAATAGCAAGTAGGAGCCCCAATTATCGGGAGTCATTCTCAGGACGGAAAAACGCTGTCTCATTCTCCTGCCACAAAGTGTCGGGGAGACGCAGGGCAGTTACAGAGTGGTTAGGAGAAGACGGTGGAAATTCAGCAGGGATAATGTCTGGCCTTTCCTAGCCCAAAGGCTGGGCTGGGGAGAGGAGGAAGATGGATTGATGGTTTGGGAGCCAGTACAGACTGCTTCTTCCTCTTGGTTCGTGTGGGACCCGAGCAAGGCATGTCATTCTCTGCATTCTCAAACAAGGGATCTTTGTCCTTTCCTACTTCCAGCTATGCAGACAAAAGGGACAATGTGTCTGCAGCCACCACGAGGGTTTTAGGCAGTGGTGTGTTGGTAAATGTTTAACAACCGGCTCTCAAAAAAAAAAAATCCCTGATTTGTAGTTTGTCAATTTCCTTGGTGTAAACACTCCCACCTGCTATCACCAAACAGAGTGGGGAAAGGTATGCAGTAGCATACTGTCATATAGTGGTCCCACCACACAGGTAGGACAGATGTAAATAACCTCAACAGCAAAGATAATAGTAAAATATAGTCAAATAATCAGGAAGTGGTGAGTATTTATTACCTTTGTTTTAATATGATTTATTTCACTGTAAGTTTATTTAAGTTAATTTTTAATGGGTGGTCGAACATCCGGCTTGCCAAATTCCTGTAAAGGTGATAGTCTGCCCTTGGGAACCAGTCTGAGCCAGCTGTAGCACACGGCTGCTCGTGGGATATTGTCTCTGTTTGCTCAAAGCCCATCCACTCGTGTGCACTTGTCGTTGTCCCATGATGTCAATCAGCAAATTTATCACTTTGTGATAAAGGAAAATCAATACGCAGTATCTACTCCTCTCCCTGAAAAACAGCCTTCCGGGGAACCCCGAGAGATTGTTGTTTTCAGGTCAGGAAAGTGGACTTCTCTGCATTTCTCTGCCTGGAGCTTGAATTTTAGATCACAAGATTGTGGCCTCATTACGTGCCCATGTGTTCATTTAATAGCAAACCATGAATGCCTAATACGTGCCAGCCTCTTGGGAGAGGGAGGTTGTTCGAGCCCAATTATAGGCATTTGTCCCTCGGCAGAGAATCACCAACCCAGGAGCAGATGGGGACAAGGAGGCAGCAGCTTCAGCCTCAGTGGGTCCCTGTACTTCTCTACTGACCAGGGTTCTCTGGAAAGCCTCCCTTTTGGGGGGCTGGGCTCCCCTCTTGCATAGTCCATCTTCTGACAGTGTTTCTTCCCTTTGCTCCCTAGCGTCCTCCTAAATTAGTTGATAGAGTTAAGTATAAAAAGCCTCCTGTAACCCAATTGCAGACTATTCTTTGCCGCCCATGAGATTGGCACAAACCAGAAAGATGAGAAGTACAAAATGTCGATGAGGTTGTGGGGATACAGGAACCCATCGGCATAGCGCATTCCGGCATGACTTAGCCAAATTAGCTATCGAACGCTCCACGACCCCATAATTCCACTGTTGGCGTAGAGGCCAGGTGAGTCCCCGCACAGGTCCAGAAGGGGATGTGTCTGAGGATGTTCCTCGCAGTGTTGTTTATGGTGGGTGAATTGGGGGCAACCCGGTGTCCTCCCAGCCAGGCAGATCATTGTGGAGCCCCCTCTTCCCTCCACCCCCTTGCCCCTGCAGGAAGCTCTCTCTTCTGGGAACCCCTACAGCCCGCCCCAGCTCTCCCATCCTCTGCGCACGAGCAGCGCTGTGGAAGGCGCGGGGGCACTTGGCAGCAAACACGCCATGTGTGCTCAACACTCCGCCCGCGGCTTCTCCCCGCCCGGCAGTGTTTGCTCAGCAAACATCACTAATTCCCCAGTTGCTCGGGCTGTGCCGGAGCCCCCAGAGCAAAGCTTGTTGTTCTTCAGCGTCATTGACAGCTCCCTGTCCTCACGGCCACCAACGAGGCCCCGGGGAGTGGAGCCGGGACCTCCTCCCCAACACCAAGCCCCAGGGAGACCTGTGATGGGACAGAAGGTTCCTCTGGTTTGGGGCACAACGTCTTTAACCAGAACTCCTCGAGTACTGAGATTCTGGGGTGTAGCAGAGGGGCTTCAACTCTATTTTTTGACCCAGTGTGAGTTCGGGGAGTTCTCCTGGCTTGGGGACTCTGTCCCATGCATCCGCCAAGATCCAGGAAGCCAGTTGGTTCCAGCTCTCATTCGCGCATGCATTCATTCAGCTATTCTTTGAGTGTCCGCTGTGTGCCAGGCGGGGTGGGAGCCGGGGACACTGCAGCGCATGTGACCAACTTCTTGCCCTCCTGACAGTATAAGGCAGGGAGCAAATACGTTGGCAAGGCCGTCTGAGAAAGTGAGGAGAACAAAACGGGGTGGTAGAGGGGTGCGGCTAGCAAGGGCGGCCAAGAAAGAGAGGGGTACGTGAGCTCACACTCGAAGAGGGTGGATTGTTACAGATCCTGCCTTTATTGACAATGTTGCTATCTCGTTCCTCATCAATGTTTAAAATGTAAATAAAGTTCATCTAATGTAAAACTCATTCTGACCATTTCAAAGTGAACCATTCAGCGGCATTCAGTACCTTTATGATGTCAACATGCGACCACCACCACTCATTCCAGAACTTTTGATCATCCGAAAAAATACCTCCCACCCATGAAGCAGTCACTCCCCAGGCCTGCCCCCCCACAACCGCTGACCTGCTTTCTGTCTCTGGACTTGCCTGTTCTATATAAATCCAATCTGTGGTCTGCTGGTGTCCATCATCTGTCACTCAGCGCCATGGCTTCAAGGTTCAGCCCCATTCATGGCTGAGCACTATTCCTTAGCATGGACAGATCGCATTTTGCTCACCCATTCATCTGAGGATGGACACTTGGTTCATCGTAATAGTTTTGTATCAATCATGATTTTTAAAAAATATCATACCAAGCTTGTATTTATCTGTGGAAGAGGGTTTCAGAGAGAAGGTGGGGGCATGTCAGGGCCCTGAGAAAGGAATGAGCTTGAAGTGAGATGTTCCTGGAGAGGGGGCTCCAGGCCTGGGGGGCAGCCTGGGCAAACACCTTGAGGTGGGAGCATGCTTGGGGCGTGGTTTGAGGAGCAGAGAGAGGCCCAGATCGGCTGGAGCAGAGTGAGCCAGGAGGGGGACCCTGAGACTAGGCAGGGGTGGAGGGATGTGGGGCATGGTGGGAAGTGGCTGGACCGGGTAGGCCCTACAAACCAGGGTGAGGGGTGTGCATGCTATTCGGAGTGTGATGGAAGCCACTGCTTGGTTTCTGAGTTGGTGAATTTGCACAATGTAGTTTCAGTTTTCAAAGGTTGCTGGCTGCCAGGTGTAGGTGTGGACACACAGAAGACAGGTGTCTTGTGAGGGCTGTCCCAGGTGTCCAGGTGAGACACGATGCAGGGGGAGGGCCACGCCAGGGTGGAGGTGAAGGCAATGGAGTAGAGAGAATTGTCAGCCTCCAGATAGATGCTGAACACATAGTAAGTTGATCCATTCAATTACTCCTTCGGCAAACAATTATTGAGCACCTACTGTGTGTATGGCAGGCAGTGCTAGATGCTGGGAATATAGTGGGGACACAGCCAGACAAGCTCCCAGCCTTCCTGGAGCTCACAGACACCAGAGAAGAATTGACCGACATGCTCAGGTGTGAATATCAAGGCGCGCCATTTTGGTTTTGGTTAACCTGTGGCTGTTTCCAGAAATGGAATCCATCGGTCCGAGGAAGACCCGCCACATAGTAGGGAGATGTGCCAGAGAAAAACCTGCTCTCTCCGATGATGCCCCGCCCATGGAGGAGGTGTCCTCAATGTCCTGCACCATGGCAGCATCCTTAGGATGAAACTGTGGCCTCCCCAAGATGACTGCCTTGAAGAGGGGACAGCCCCCCACGGACCGCTGGGTTCTGGGCTGTGTTAAAAAAGAGCTCTCAGTCCGTCAGCCCCTCTCCCTCTCTGGTCTGTAGAGGGAATCTCGAGGCCTGCAGGGAAGCTGGAAGAGCCCCATTAGTTCTCCCCGGCCCCCTTCCCTCGGCTCTCTCAGGCAGCGGCCGGGTCCCCCGTGACTGGTGATGAGTCATGGCAGGGGGCTGATTTGGAAGAAACGAGGCCAGGAGACCCCTCCACTCTCGCTCGGGAGACACCCCATTAATCTTTAACAAACATGAAGTTCCATGAGGATGGGCTCTCAGCTAATGAGGCCTAGATTCCCAGGGACTCCCCCGGGGAAGAGGAATTAACCACTGAAGGTACCCGTGAGCAGGGAGTCGATCTCAGTGAGGGAGGGAGAGCTGGTCCCTTGCCTCCCGCGTCGGGAGCCACCTTGACTGTTCCCCGTAGACTCAGGCCATAAATATCATCATTCCCTTAATGTATCTCTTTATACACACTCACTTTGGAAAACAGCCTCTTGGAGGTGTAATTGACATGCAGTAAATTGCACATATTGAAAGTAAACCGTCGTCACAATTAAGATAATGAACTTACTCATCACCTGCAAAAGTTTCCCCTCTGTGATTCCTCCCTCCCATCCCCAGGGGGCCACCAATCTGCCTTCTGTCACTATGGACAAGTTCGTGCATTTTCTAAAGTTTTATGTAAATGGAATCACACTCTTTTTTTTTTGGGTCCTTCT
>VBSM01003044.1:4278217-4291792 GCA_008086735.1 Cheirogaleus medius
CCCTCCCTCCCTTCCTCCCTCTCTTCTTTCCTTTTGTCCTTCCTCAAACAATACACCTTGAGTTTCAGAACGGAGGTTTAGTTGTCACTTGGTTTGAGCACTGGCTTTTGTAGGCTATGTGACACTGGGCAAGCAGCGTCACCTCTCTGAGCCTTTCCCTTTCTGTAAAATGGGGACATTAATAAAGCCCACTTCATTCTGAATTATGAGAGTTAAATGGAGAAATTGACAAAGGAAATTGATGGAGAAATTGACACGTTGCTCGGCACATACCCCCGGTAGTCAAGGTGGAATCATTGCTACCTGTCATTGCACGTGTCGCGTGTCCCAGTGGGGCGCAGAGCTGGCTCACTCGGCCCCTTCCTGCAAAGGTGCTCCCTGACATGAGAGGGTGGCCCTCGTAAGCAGCCTCAAGTCAGGCTTTCGAAATAGTATCTTATTTCTGGACAGGAATGCAGACGTGTTCACAGCACTCAAAAGAAAAGTGATCCTGAACTTATGAAGCAGATAAATTAGGGGGTGATTATTCTCATCACAAAAGGATGCGCTGCAGGGATTCTGTAAGTGGTGAGTCCTCTAACACAGAACCGGTAGCTGGAGCTCTCTGCCCTGGCTCCCCCACGGAGCAGCTAATGGGGGCGAAATGAAACAGAGACTGGGCTGAGACAGTAACACCCTGCATCACTGACCGGCTGGGCGGCCCAGGGCAGGCGGCTGCCTCTCTGTGAGCCTCAGTTTCCCCACCTGATAATTGGACTGGATCACATCTCCACAGTGCCCTGTCCTTACCCTAGGCCAAGCCCCCATCGGTGCTCCCCTGAACAACAACTTCCCCCCTGCCCCCTCTGCTTCCTCTCTCCCCCATGCCCCTTGTCCATATCACAGCTGCAGGGATATTCCAAAAACCTAAATCAGTTTCCCTTACTTAAAACCCTCCAATGGCTTCCCCTTGCCTTTAGAACCTCACCCCCGCCTTTGAGGCTCTGCATGACCTGAGCTAGCTCATCCCATTTGCTCCCCTGCCCACCCTGCTCCCCTCCAGCCACTCTGGAGCATTCCTGCCCCAGGGCCTTTGCACTCGCTGCTCCTTCCCGGAACACTTTGCCCCAGACCCACTCTGGTTCTTTCTTGCCATCAAGATTCTAGTTGAAATGTCACCATCGCAGGATCACCCTGTCTAATAGACGTCTAGTACTCACTGGATCATCTTTGTTTTATCTTTATTATCTTAATTGTACTTGGCACCATCTGATAGTATCTTGTGTCTCTGCTTGTTTGATGTCCGCCCTCCCACTGGAGTGTCAGTCAAGGCCAGGGTCTGGGTCTGTCTTGTCTCTTGGCTTCTCGGCACCTTATACAGGGCCTGGTGCCTAGCAGGGGCTCAGTAAGTATCTGGCAAAGGGATCATTGGCCCTCGATGTTTCAGCAGACTTGTTTTAGGTGTGTTTGAAGTTAGTTGTGAGTGAGTGAGCGAGCGACTGGCTCCCTAACTTTTGAAAAATAAAATGTGGTGTGACTCTAGTTGTATAGGACGGTCTCCTGGCCCCATCTGCTTGCGGGCTGGTGTGCCAGCTTGTGTAGAAGGCCAAGGGAGTGGTGACACGTCACCCTCTGGTGCAAACAGCGTCGGGATCTGGACTTGCTCGCTGTGAACACCGTGATGGGGACATGGTCACCGGTAACTGGCCCCAGCAGTTCTCACAAGCCATCTCAGCCCTGCGGTCTGGGTCTCTAAGAAAGCAGAGCTGCAAAACGAAATAAAGACGCTCGGAGAGGTGCATGGGAAATGCCCAGGGGACATGGAGGAAGGGCAGGATTGTTCTGATGGGAAAGATCTGGAAGGGTGAGGCTGGAGTGAAGCTGAGCGGTAGATAGCAGGTGGAGGAATTGCTTGCCGGGGGTGAAGGTGGGTCTCCGCTTTCTGATTCCTCTTGCTTGGAATTGTCTCTGAGACTCAAAAGATGGTTCACCTGGGTCCCTTGGAATGCTCATGATGAAGTGGCTGCTGGAGGGAGATCAGTATTTATCGAGAGCCTACTGTGTGCTGGACTCACGTAAGACATTTCCCCTGTGTCATTTTATCTACTCTTCACAGCAGCCGATGCCAGCCAGGCGGTGGTATCCTCATTTCAGCGATTAGGAAAGAGAGGCTCAGAGAGGTTGTGACTTTTCTCAGGACACACAGCTAGCTAATAAGTGCTGACGCTGGGATTTGAACCCGGGTCTCTGTGCTTTCAGAGCCAGTGCTTGCCAGAGACCTGGAGACGTCTGCTCGATTCAGGGATGGAGATGTTGGGAGGGAGGCGGCACCACTGGGTGCTGGGAGAGAAGGGATGAGATTTAGGAGCAGAAGGCGCAGTGAGGAGGGGTGGGTGAAGTGGGGGTGCAGGGTGAGAAGGAAGAATGTTCTGGCCGGGGAGAAGGTTCCTGCATCCATGCTCCCCCGCCCTGCTCCACCCAGCCCTCTCTGCCCTGGCCTGGAGCCCCGGGGGTGGGGGGATGTGGGGAGGAGAACTAAATATCATAGAATTGCCCTGGCTCTTCTGTGAAATTTGTTTCGGGACACATTAGTTCCAGTGAATTTAGCCGAACAGCGGGGAGCTCTGAGAAATGATTTGCAATTAGCCGCAGCCCCGCGGCCCCCCGGTGGGACCGGAGGCTTGGGCACCGAGTGGGGAATGGCCAGGGGGTGGAGCCGCCGCCCGGTGCCTGCGGAAATGCCAGCAGCAGGCAGGGGTGGCTGGACCCGAGCATCTCAGACCTGGCTTCTCTCAGAGCACGGCGGAGCTCAGTGCGGGCTGAAGCAGGGGCACTCGGTCCCCAGACCGTCAAGGCCAAGACTTGGCCAGGCCAGAGGGGCATTAGAAATCATCGAACCCAGAGGGGATCCTGGATCTGACCTCCCCAGCTCAGCGCTCTGTTGCACGCCCCACCTCTGTGGGGCCAGCACCTGGGGCATCTCCATGCGGTCACTGTGTCCCCTGTGTCCCCAGTGCTGCGCTGGGTACTACTGCTCTGATCACAAATCCTCCCCACACTCAGGGAAGCGGGGTGTGGCAGGAGGAGGACCTGGACCCAGGCCGGTTGGACTCTCCAGCCTCACGGCTCCCTCCTCTAAAGGAGGCAGGACAGGGTGGTTGTCAGGGCCCTGGAGCCAGACACACCTGGTACAAGTCCCAGCTCTGCCACTTTCTGGTTGTGTTACCTTGCTCAGGTCACTCTGCTGTCAGGGACTCGCGCTCTTCATCTGAAAAAGGAGAATAACACTACCCATGTCATGGCGTTGTGTCCAGGATTAAATGAGGACATAAAGTCTTACGGCAGCAGGAAGTGCTCATTAAATGATAGCATCATTATTGCTATTATTATTGCATCCCGATCAAGCTTAATTGGAGAGGAGAGAAGAAAGTGGAGAAGGATCCTGTGGTCCCAGTGGGTGGGCTTCTTGCCCGCAAGCATAGCCTTTCCCGCAGAGTCAGTCCCCTCTGCCCTGGACCAGGCGTTGGTGGGGGTGGAGATGACCTACACACAGTCCCGGCTTCACACAGATGCTCCCTAATGCTTCTGGAGTGAGCTGGGCAGTTGGAACTGCGGGCTTTCATGGCACACAGAGGTCTCTGTACACTGGGGTAGTCAGGGAGGGCTCCTGAGGGGAGGTGACCTTGTCCCAGTATCGTCCCTGCTATGGTTGGTGGATGCACATTGCACAACCCCAGAAGGTGCCTTTCGCATTGTGTTTGATGTCGTGCAACACAACAGCTCTGATGCTGGTAAAGATGGCTGAACACTTGCTATACACCGCACACTATTCTAAGCACCTTACAAATATCATTAGCTCATTTTCCCTCACAATAATCTTTCAAGGTAGGCCCCTATTATAATTCCCACTTTTCAACGAGGAGGAAAATAATGCAAAGGTGGCTTTTGTACCTTCCTTCTCCCTGGTCACATGGTGAAAGATATTGCTGAGACTCAACCCATGGCTAGCTGGTTCTCAAACCATGCTAACCACTACACTGCCCTGCCTGCTCCCCTGTACTTTTCTGCCTCCTACTGGTCACTTGCTGTACCCTGTCTCTCCATAAATAAAGCAGGTAGGACAAGGATGTCCATCTGGCTTCCCAGGTGAAAACCTGAAGGGCTTTGCCCAAGGTCCCATGTACCATGAGACTCTCAGGTAGTGACTCAGGAGTGGCAGTGACCCCATCCTGGCGTCTGATCTGAAAGCCAGCCTGCTTCCTTTGTGGGGTGAAGAGGTGGCCAGGCATGTAGCTAAGGGGACCCAGGGTCCTGAGGCTGCTCAGGGATTCTCCAGTGAGGAGGAGGAGGAGGAGGAGGAATAGAGGAAAAGGTGGCCTGTCAACTGTCACCCCGCTGGCTTCTGGCACAGTGCCTGGCACATAACAGGCCTTCAGTAAAGTGAACTTGGGAATCTCAGGGAAATAAATCATTTCCCTGGCATTTCAGAGACTTGCCCAGCCCTAGCTGGTAGCAACAGATAGGAGCTCCTGAGTTCAAAGCAAGAGTGAAAGATGGAATCTAGCATGTCTTAACCTTGTTTAGGAGTTTATATATCACTGGGTTCTAGAAGAAAGAGCCAAACAGCTGGAGCCATGGGCCTTCATGGCCTGCAGAGGTCTCTGTGGGCTAGCGTAGTCAGGGAGGGCTTCTGGGAGGAGGTGGCTTTGTTCCAGAATTTTCCCTGTTATGGTTGAGGGCTCCACATTGCATATCTCAGAAGGTTTTCACCTCCCTCTACCAAGGCCGGAGGTAGGTTTCATCTTTCTCAGTTCTACAGATGAGGAAACTGAGGACCAGTTGCCCAAAGTCATGCAGCTGAAATGCAGGGTGACCTGGGCTTGGCTTGCCTGGGCCTGTCTGATTTTAGCACTGAAGTTCCACCATCCTAGGAAGTCCTTCCATCCCTGGCAAACCAGAATGGTTGGCCACCCTATTTTTAGGGACAGGGCTGGGATTTGAGCCCAGACAGGCCAATCCCCAGGGCTCCTTGTCGCTCAGCACCATCCTGCTCATTTGAATCCACTCTTCCTTCCTCTTCTGAATTTATCAGTCCAGTTCCCTTGGTCCCCGGAGAACTGCCCTGTCCCATGCCTTCTGCGGATATCCCCAATGCCCGGGGCTGGCTTTCTCTCCCTCCGCCTCCTTATCTTCCCTTGTCTTCTTGTGGAGGAAGAGATAAAAGTAATTCTTATGGCCGCTTCTCCACCAGCGACGGCCAGGCCTGTCCCCCTCCTGCCGCATTTCCCTGGTCCGGCCAGATAAAGGGTTAGGCCTAAGCACATGTCATTTTCTTTGTGTGAAATCAATATTCAGCAAAGTTTATCTGCCCGACATAGCAGGAAGTGCTAATTTCATCCGCGTCAATTATTGTGATGAATGTTCATAATGCCCAGGGTGTGAGCAGAAGATAAAAGAATTACCGGAATAACGCATGTGCACGCCTTGCACACACACACACGAGCTCACGGACCAGTTCACACGGGGCACACACAGGCCTGGCCAGGGGAAGGCGTTGATTGAGGGCTTCCCCATCGTCCCCGGTTCAAAACATCTTGGGAAGGGGGAACAGGAGGCGTCTCTGCACGAAGGTGTTACCCGGTCTTGATTTTTAGGATAGAACAGTGGTTCTCAACCCGGGGTGATTTTGACTCCCAGGGGGACATTTGACAATATCTGGAGCCGTTTTTGTTTGGGAAGGGAGTCGCTGCTGGCATCTAGTGGGTCGGGCCAGGAAGGCTAAATGTCCTACAGTGTGCGGGACGGCCCTTCACAAAGAACTGTCCAGCCCACATGTCAAAAGTGTTGAGGTTGAGCAATATTGGAATAGAGCTATTTTTAATTTTATTTTTAAAGTGCTTCCCTGAAAATATACGTGTCTAATTTCCAGCAGTAGTGGCAAGGAAGCATTTGTGGGTTTGTACATCTATATTTTTAAAGACAGGGTTAAGAAACAAGAAATTGGATGCTAACTATGAAGATAGAAATGTATATTTACTTAGGTAGTTCCACCTCCTGGTGAGTCCCTGTGATATGATTAAAAATCTCGTTGAAGAAAGACAAATCTGAGTTTTTAAAATACTCATGAAATTCTCATGGCCTGTAAGCCCCTGGCAAGTGGCAGCCAAGTCAGTAGGGGTGCACAGCGCCCGCTGGGAGCCAGTTCTGGAGGGTCGGGGAGTCTCCCTCGGATGCGTGTGTGCCAGGCTGTGCCCTGCCCACGTGGGTAGAGCCAGGTATCGGGCACACGCGTGCCATCGTAGGGCGTGCACACGGATGGGGGGACCCCCGCCTTCTACTTAGAGGCAGCCAAATTTGAGTGTCTCGTTGGACAGCACTTTTTACACTGGAATGAGCTCGCAGGTCCCCTGGACATCTTACCAAAGTGCTGGGGTGGGGCCTGGGATTCTGCATTTCCGACCAGTTTGGTGCACACAGCCAAACGCTTTTACTATTTGTTTGGCCTCATCCGTGTGTCATGGATGAGCCGCTACAGGCCACACTGTGTCGGTATCTTCCTACCTTCCTTCAAGTCGGCCCCCAGAACCTGTGAAAGACCAACCAAAGTCAGCAGCACATATATATATATATATATATATTTTAAACAAACATATCTGATGATGCTCCTTCTTCTAGGAGGAAATGCTGAGTGTCGATCACATAATATATAGTGTTGTGAGCAGATGTCATGATATTATATGATAAAATATTATGAGCAGATGATATGCTATTTATTATGAGCAGGTGATATATGCCGCCATATTACGATTATGGATGATGATGTATTGTCTTTCCTGGCACACGCGGGAGATTATGCATTCACACGCTCTGGCGCCAAGAGCCTGATTTAAGAACTTCCTTCAACTCGCCTACCTCTGGCTCTGCCAATCAAAGTCTCTTTGCCCGAGCGGGACAGAGGATCAAAACTCTTCAATCCTTGGGACTAAGCCGTGTGTGGATTTGAGATTTCCGGGGATTTTAGGCCCATGGGGCAGAAATTCTGAATATCCCACAACCTGCCCAGGGCTCAGAGCATGAGGAATATTGAGAATAAAATTTCTGTGGGCCATTGGCCCATCCAAGATATATAAAGAAAAAGCTAGATATACTCGTGATCTTGAAACTAAATTATGAGGAGCAAAAATTAAGCCGAGAGGGAGTATCTGAAGGGAATGACAGGAACCCTTCAGAGCTCATTTTATCAGAGCAAACCAACAGGTGGATCCCAATGCAAATACCTTGTAGATAAACAATCAGTCCTTGCCAGTTTGGGGGGACGGAGGGAGCAAAGAGGAGTTTGAATGGATAGCAGGTCTGAAAACTAAATATCCTCCAGTCAATAAAAATCCACTTCCTTCGTATAAATCCTAAGGTCTTGCATTTTTAAATGCAGAGATAAAATTCACTGGCAATTGACAATTGCAGAGGCCATAGGATGCAGCGCCTTAAGGTGCAGACTCTGGAGGCAGCCGGCCGAGGTTCAAATCCAGGTTCTACCACTTCCTGGCTGGGCCACCTCAAGCAGGTTACAGAACCTCTCTGTGGGAGCGTGCCCAGAGCACTGCTCTCATCACTGGAGTGGAGGTGGACCTCCCTTCATTCCCCACACGACCTTTCCATGCCGTCTCTCCAGCAACGTGGCCAGACTTCTTACAAAGCAGCTCCAAGAAGGAACATTGCAAGTGTAAGAGAAGGAAGCTGTCGATCTCTTAAGACCCACCCTTGGAAGTCACACGGCATCACTTGCAGCCCATTGTGTTGGTCAGAGTGTGTCATGGGGCCAGCTCAGGTTCCACATAGGTGGGGCCGGCACAAGTGCATGGCGACCAGGAGGCATGGCTCACGGGCACTGTGTAGGAAAGGGTTAACATGCTATGTCAACTGATGATAGGGCTGGTCGTCGGCTGGCATTTGGGAACTCGGCTGTTGGCAAGGTTATTTTGCCCAACACTCATGGCAGCTTTCTTTCTGAGAATCTGGAATTTCGATAGTCGTGGCTGTCTACATGATGAGCCTCCAACAAAAACCTGGGCTTCGAGTCTCGAATGGATGTCTCTGGGCAGAAACAGCACACGCGTGTTGCTGTACCTTGCTGCTGGAGTGTCTCCTCCTGGGTGTGTGTGGGGAGCATCGAAGCTTGAGCGTGGAGTCCTCCACAGGCTGCCTGATGTGTCTTTCTCTCTTGCTGATCCCGCTGTGTGTCCTGTCACCGTGATGAACTATAGTTGCAAGTGTAATGGCCTCTGTGAGTCGTAGCAAATCACCAAATGTGTGTGTGGGCTCTGAGACCCCAGGAGCCATCTTTTGGGGACTAGCCACACAAATGGGGTGCTGCAGGGGCTGTAATGGGAGTGGGGAGTCCAGGTGCCAACACCAGGTATCGTCTTACATCTCTGACCCCCCTCCTCCCAGCTTCCCACAATGAGTGTCTACGGGGGTGGATGGAGAGAAAGGGGGCGTCCTGCCTACCCCTAGTCCAGGACACAGCCTTTACAAAGGTTGTAACAAAACTCAAGTTGCTTCCAACCCTTGCAATTAATCACAGTGCAGTTAGTCATGGCTGCATTATTCACATGAGCAAAAAATAGAAAACAGCCTAATCTCCAATGGTAAGGGATTGGCTAAGTAAACCATGGCACATCCATCAGATGCAGCCATTAGAGTGAGGTTCATGGAGAGTTAATGGCAGGGATGTGCCTATGGTAATTTTAAAAAAGATTAAATAATTGCTTAAGTGTACTATTATCACCGTGGATCTCTGTTGATGTCCTTCTAATTAATTAATTATAATTGCCTTTCTTTCCTACCAGGCTGTGAGCTCTTTAAGGTGGAGATTTTGATTTGCATGTTAATGGCAAACATTTATTGAGCACTCATTTCGTGGGTCCCAGCCACTGAGCATTTTACATGGTCTAATCCTCAGAACAGCTATGGTGGAGTGACCGCACCAGTGGCCCCATTCCTTGTATCCACATACTTTGCAGGGAGGACTTTGTGCCTCCTCCCCTCGAGGTGAGAAGTTGATTTCTCATCCCTGGAGGCTGAGGTGGCCTGGTGACTTGCTTTGGCCGATAGAATGCAGCAGAAATGAGGATATGCTGGTTCTGAGCTTAGACCTCGAGAGACCATCTGAACGTCTGCTCTCTCTTAGAGCCGTGTCTCTGCTGTGAGAGCAAGCCTGAGCTAGCCTTCTGGAGCTGTGGTCTCCAACCCCTGGGCCATGGACCACTGGTCCCTGGTGCCAAAATGGCTAGGGACTGCTGTTCTAGAGGATGAGTGATCACATGGAACAGAACAGTCATTCCAGCTGAATCAGCCCCCAGCCAAGCCACCCGTTAGTTGACTGCAGAACTTCCCAACTGACCATAGCCTTGTGGGCCATCAGAAATAGTTATTGTTTTAAGCCATTGAATTTTTTTAGAAGGGGATGGTTTGTTACACAGCAATAGCTAACTGATACAACAGCCAACATACCAGACTTATGGATGAGGAAAGTTTCAGAGATATTAAGTAATTTGTCTAAGGTCATGGAACTATTTAGTGGTGGAGTGACGGTTTAAAGTCATGCAGTCCAACCCCAAAGTCCTGCCTCTAACCCTCTACACATACTGCCTCTGCATTCCCATGACAGTACGGGACTTGGCATGTAGTAGGTGCTTAGTTAATGTTACTTGAATGAATGCTTTACTATTTTAAACAGATCTTTACCAAAGTGTTAACAATGGCAAGAGCTGAGTGGAGGGATTGTGGTGTTTTTTTTTTAAATTAACCTCCTTATGTATTTGTTTTAAAAAGAAAACCCACAGAAGTATTATTCATAAAAACAATATACAGAGCTCAGAAGAGTAGAGGATAAGGCTGGTCTTGGGTAGGACCAGAACTGATAATTCCTCCCATGATGATGTCAAGGGCAGGTGGCAAGGCTTACCTTTCTGGAATCTTCCTGGTGCTCTGTCTGCCCCTCTCAAAGGCTAGATTGTCACCCCAGCCTCTCAAGATCTCTGTTCTAGGGCTCCAGAAATCAGCACTCAATTTCCCCGTAGATCCAAGAGCATCCTGGGAAGTCCAATGACCAGGGCATTTAGTTTTTGTTGTTATTGTTGCTCTTTTTTTCAAATAAAGGAATAATAAATGTCATATAAATTACACAATTAGTACAAAATATCATTTTATCCCCCAAACAACAGCTGACAAAAGAAAAAGAAACTCAACAGTCTACTGAAGAGCAATTTCATTTAGCAGATAATTTAGAATGGCGTAATTATTTTCTTAGTTTTCTTTAAATCAAGAAATGCGAACAGTATTTCAAGGATCTTATTGCTGTTACTAACTGAGAAAGTCTTTGCATAATTAGCAATGTGGCTCTTTGCAAGAGCAACACATCCCTTTTATTTGGAAAGAGGGGAGTGAATTCTCTGCAGTGTCTTGTATGTGTTGATGTAGGTTTTTTTGTTTTTTTTTTAAAGTATCACCACTGATATGTTTCTGGACTTGAGCCAGATCATGTAATGTTTGGCAGGCATTTGGGGCAGACAGGGAGGAGGAAGTTTGGTGAATGGCAGGAATTATTTCTGTTAGTATTGATATAAGCCTGGGAGGTCTGAGTCTTAGTTTCCCAACTGTGGCCTGTGTCTGATCAATGCGATGAATCACAATCTGGGTATGAATTGAGGTTCTAGGGGCAGAGGAAGATTAATAGCCTTGGTGGCTCCAGAGCTGATCATCCAGCAGTGGTGTGAGGTGCAGGCATCAATTTAGTTGCAAGTCTAAATTCTTCTTCTAATATACAATCTTTGGGAAAGCAGTAAATGGATTGTATTGGTCAGTATAGGCTAGGTCATGCTGCGTAACAAACAGTCCCAGGATCTCATGGTTGAAAACAAAGGTTAATTTCTTGTTCATCTCACTTGTTCAGTGAAAATCAGCAGGGGCACCTCTGTTCACTGAAGTCCCTCAAGTTCTCAGCTGAAGGAGCAGTCATCTTTATAGGACATTGCCATCTCAACATACGTTTTCACAATCCATGCAGCAGAGGAAGACAGGGCTGGAGAGTTGAGCACCATCAACTAAATGTTTGGCCAGGAAGCATTGCAATTACTTTTACAATATTACTATATTACCATGAATCCCTATTTTACAGACAGAGCAACTGAGGCTCACAGAGGTTAAGTGACTTGCCCAACGTCATGCAGCAGTAAGCAGCCATGCTTCCAACTCTGGCCATACTTTATTCTTAAGGAGGTGTGAAAAAATGAAAAGTGACCGGATAGGGTCAATTTTGTGAAACGAGTCACTTAAGTCAGCAGGACAACCTTCGATTTGGATGATCAAGTAGACTCAGTGATCCCTTTGGGCAAAATCTGTGATTTCCAACTCATCTGCCTTCTTCCCTTCCCCCAGATGTATGTTGATCTGTCTTGGAGACAGCCATCGATGAGCAGAACAGGGGTGCAGTGCGGCGGGGAAGGGGAAGGAGTCTTGAAATGATGCCAACCGCAGGGGCACAGCAGCAAGGGGCCAGAGGCGGGAGGGGGTTCTTAGTGAGCTTAACAAGGCAGAGGTGATGGCCCATCTGCCTCACTGGGGCCTCAGCCCATCTGTTTCCCTGCTGTCTCCAGGGGCCGCTGACCTGACCCCTTTCAGCAGCACTTAGAGGAAGGAGTTTTGAGACATGCTTGGGTCATAAGCTCCCCCCAAAACTCCAGATCAGAAGGAAACATTTCAGAGCAGCGTTGTTCAATAGAACTTTCTGCAAAAGTGGAAATCTTCTGCACCATCCGAGAGGGTCTGTCCGTGAGGGTAGCCGCTAGCCGTGGCTGGCTACTGAGCACTTGCGATGTGGCTAGTGAGACTGAAGAACTGAATTTGTCACGTTATTCAATTTAAATTCACTTAAATGTAAATAGCCACACATGGCTATGGCTACCCCATTGGATGATGCAGCTTCAGGAAGCATTTCCTAAAGACCAGGACGCATCTTTAAGGAGTTCACAGACAACAGTTTAAAATAACCTTGAATCACATGGTGATAAATGATTTCCTTTTTGTGTTTCTTCCTCCAATCTTGGGATTGCAGCCAGGAGAAAGTCTCCATGGCTGCCGGTAGATCTTTAACACCTTTCTAAGATCTACGATCACTTACCTCCCTTTTCAACAAAGACAGCAGAAGCAGGCCTGGAACCTTCCACAGGTAGATGCGTTGGGCTTCAATTTAATAGCATCGTTTGTTGTTTTTACTTGTATTTATTTATACGGTCACCACCAGTTTGTGGCAAGAGAAACTGATTTCCCATTTATGGTAGTGATATAGAGTTTCGTTTTAAAATGAACTTTTATTTTTTTTCTTTTTGTTTTTAAAAATGAATTTTCTATTTTCTTTTTTTTTAAATTTTAGATCTTTTCCACATTGCTGTATTCTGCTGGATAAAAGGAACTTTTAAAAGCAGAAAAATGAATTCACTTAAAAATATTAAGTCAGTGGGAAAGCGAGCATATGGTATATGGATATGAAATGGGTTAGGGTGGTGGTACTCTAACGGCAAATTTCTTCCTGAGCCAATGTTGTTTTTTTTAGCAAACTTTTTTATTTTGGAATAACTTCAGATTTACAGAAAAGTTGCCAAGCTAGTACCAAGAATTCCCATAAACGCTTCACCAAGATCTCCCCTAGTGTTAAGATCCTACGCAACCATGGCATATTTATTGCAACTTAAGGAATTAACATCAGTGCAACACTATTAACTAAACTCTAGACTTTGTTCAGATGTCGCCGTTTTTTCCACTAAAGTCCTTCTTTTGTTCCAGGGTCCAACCAAGGGCACCACGCTGCACTTTAGCTAAGACAGTGTCTTCCCGCCTTTCCATCACCAGGATGCGAGGGCTGTCTGGGGAGAAGATGCTGGAACAGCCCAGAAACTTCCCAGAAAAGTCCTACAGTCCCAACCTGGACATCGTAATGGAGGATTTCACGGAACACAAGCTCTGACACTCACACGTGAAAATGAAAAACCTGTGCCTTTGGGTTTTGCCCATGGGCTGCCACTTGGCACCCCTATCTGTCCCATTTGGACCTGGGGAGAGGTTGGCTTGGTTTGGTTTTCTTTCTTTTCTTTCTTTGGGACACATTGGTTTGATGGGCCCCAAGGAAAAGACCTTGCATTTATTTTTCTTACATTTTGCTTTAGTATTAATAGATTTAGCTTAAAGACTTCAAGGAAAACCCCGGGAGCTTTTTGGTCTCAGTGGGAAGTCGATAGGAAACCTCCTGGGAAGAAAACAGCACTGTAAAAGTTGGGTTCTGGGCGGGGCGCGGTGGCTCAATGCCTGTAATCTTAGCACGCTGGGAGGCCGAGGTGGGAGTATCACTCAAGGTTAGGAGTTCGAAACCAGCCTGAGCAAGAGTTAGACCCTGCCTCTACTAAAAATAGGAAGAAATTAATTGGCCCACTAAAAATATATAGAAAAAATTAGCTGGGGATGGTGGCACATGTCTGTAGTCCCAGGTACTCGGGAGGCTGAGGCAGGAGGATTGCTGGAGCCCAGGAGTTTGAGATTGCT
>VBSM01003044.1:4291892-4309361 GCA_008086735.1 Cheirogaleus medius
CCCCCCCAGTCTGCCCCTCCCCTCCACCCCTACCCCTCCCAGGCAGTTGAAACTGGGGCTGACTTCGAAAGGGTCCCAGATCTTCCCTGCGGCCCCAGGCCTCTCCCCAAGTCCGGTGGGCTCCTCCCCTCGGCCAGCCCCCACCGCCCTCAGGTCAGCCTTGCAGCCCCCCCTGCTGTCGCCAAGGTTCCCTGCACCTCCGTGGGCCCCTCCCACCTCCTCAGACTCCAGGCCTCTCTTAGACCCCCCGCGACCCTCTGCGATCACCCCCAAGCAAAGCTCGGACCCCCCAGTGAGCCCAGGCCCTGGGAGGTTGCAGGCTGTCCCCTGCCCTGGCTTCCCTGGGATCTCCGGGCAGGGCTGCATCTCGCCTACCCCACCGCCAAACTCAGGAGGACCAAGGCTGAGCAAGAGAGCTCTCAAACAAGGCAATTTGTGGCTTTCTGTTTCTGGAGTTAGACTGGCCAGGGCACAGACCTGGATGATCTGTGCGTGGACTCCCACCTTCTTGGTGTCTCGATGTTCGTGTCTGTAAAATGGGAATAATGGCACCTACCCCTGAGGATAGGGGCGCATGCCCAGGCAGGGGGAGAGAAAAGAGAGCAGCAGGGGGTCTTTGGGGACAACAGGAGAGAAAAGGGAAGAGGTTTAAAGAAATAAATAGCCCAGACAAAAGACCACTGGAAAAAACTCCCAGGAAGTTCGGAGAGGCCCAGACAGAGAGAGGGAGAGAAGTCGGAACCAGAGAAGATGGGAGAGCTTGGGGTGGCCTCGCAGGTGTTTGGGGTTGGCCCATCACCGCGGAGGAAGCTCCCACGTCCTTGTCCTCCATTCATTTCTTCTCTGGTGGGGCAGTTTGGGAGCACCCAGGGGACACTTGGGGACATGTGGGGAACTTGGATCCAGAGGCTGCAGGGTGGCTCCTGGCTCTCCTCCAGCCCCTGTGCTCATCTGACCACTGCTTGCCTCCTCTGAGAAATGGGCCAAGGGCGAGACCCCCCGCGGGGGCTGCTGCCAGGATCTAGGAGGCAGTTGACCAGGGGAAGTGCCTGGCGCATGGGCGCACTCCCCGGGCGCTGCAGAATCTGGCATAGCGTGAGCGCTCAGTAAATAGCACCACGAAGTCACGGCTACCACAATGCCACGCCTTCAGCGGGCGCTTCGGCATTGAGAGCAGTCACTGCTGTGGCTCAGTGTCACAATTACTAACACTATTCTCATACTTGTAGTGCGACTTCGGCTAGGTTTCAACGCCTAGACTCTAACAGGTACTTCGTAAGTGGTAGCTAACATCATGTTACTAATCAAGGTAGCCAGGAAAACGGCCCCCTTCCAGGATGCGCTAACGCAGGGAGAGATGACTCAGGATGGGGAGGCAGTTTGGCTGCAAAAGTTTCCCTGGGATGGGCACATCGCAGCTGGGCCCTGCAGAGTGAGTAGGAGTTGGCAGGCAAGGGGAAGCAGGAAGCCTCACTGATGTGTGCGGCTGGGAGGACAGAACAGGGTGAGGTCACCTGGAGGGGGGCTGAGGGAGCTTCCACCGTGGCTGGGGAGGGAAGATTGTGCCCCAGGCCGCTGGGGAAGCCTTCTAGGCAAGGAGGGCCTCTGCTTTTTGCAGTGGCTGATAGCCTGGGCTCTGAAGTCAGGCACTTATTGAATGACTTAACCTCTCTGAGCCTCAGTTTCCTCACCTGTGAAATGGGGATAACAGGACCTTTCGTATAAGGAAAGAGATTGACAGAGGTGCTGCATGTAAAGTGTGAAGCACAGTGTCTGGGCCCAGCAGGTGCTCGAGGAATGGTGGATATCATAACTTTGACCGTGACAAACTGTCCCTTCCTGCCTCCACCTGCCCCGCGAATATCCCATGGGAGCATTTCTGTGCTGACTTAATTGTGAAGAGCTGGACCTTTTCTCTCCTAGGCACGAGCCCCGTTGTCAGGCTGATCTGCAAACCTCGGCCACTGCAGGGACCTCACGTCTTTCTTGTCCCCAGCTGGCACCCTCGGCATCTCCTCTCCCCGCCCCCAGCCGTAGTCCCCCTCTTCTCTCTCTGGTTTGCTGTGTCTCGTCCTCTGGGTCCCGGATGCGATGCCACCTCTCCACCCTCCTTCCCCGGAGCCTTCCCATCTCTGCAAGCCGGGTCCGGGGCCACTCTCGGGCGCCCCTGCGGCTCCCTGTGCCTTCTCGTCAAGCACGCGTCACTCTGTGTCAAAACCGTCCTCTGCTGGAGTATAAGCAATACAAGGGCAAGGGGTACGTAGCAGGGGTCTGGCACACAGTAGCTGGTCAACTAAAAACTATCTACATGACCAACCGATCCCTGGGGAGCATTTCGAGCTCTCTGAACCACCTCCTACAGAGCCCCTGCTGAGAGCGCAGATTAACCACCAGAATGTCTTGGTTCTCTCTTCCCCAAGTCCTGTCCAGCCAAACGAGGTGCTACAGAGTCCCCTGCTTGACTTAGACATCATCTCCAGGGGTCCCCATTCAGCCTCTCCTCCTCTGCCTCCTCCAGGAAGCCTTCCCTGGTACCCTCAGCCCCATGTGCTTGAGTTCTCCTGTGATGCCAGAGTCCGTTGGGGTGGCTTTTCCATTTGGATGGTGCGAGTTCTTCTCCATACCCTAGTCAGGGGCCTCCACAGCTGACCTCCCCTTGCTAGACAGCAAGTTCAGGCTGAGCAAGAGAGCTCTCAAACAAGGCAATTTGTGGCTTTTTTGTTTCTGGAGTTAGACTGGCCAGGGCACAGACCTGGATGATCTATGTGTGGACTCCCACCTTCTTGGTGTCTCGATATTCTTGTCTGTGAAATGGGAATAATGGCACCTACCCCTGAGGATTGCTGGGGATTAACTCAGCATACGCATGTAAATGCTTAGCAGAAAGAGGGCTCCCAGCAAAGCTCTTTGCTGCTACAAAGCTGTCCTTACCACAAAACCTAGCACATAATAGGTGCTCAATTAATGCCCAGAGAATAAATGAGGACGAATACATTATTTGCTAGCTGGTTGATCTTGGGCAAGGTTCTGAGTTATAATTTCTGCATCTGTAAAATGGGGATAATAATTGAACCTATCTTGCTGGGATTTGTTGTGGAGGGTAAATGATATAATGTAAATAAAACACCGGCTCCAAGTAGGACTGGAATGAATAAAAATATCTAGTATTTTTATGATGAGCCCTAAATGCCAGGCGCTTCTATTATGCATCGAATCCTCCTAGCAATCCCACAAGGGAGGATTGCTAGCATTGTCACAGATGAGGAAACCGAGCCGCAGAGAGGTGAAGCCACTTGATGAAAGTCACTCAGCTGGAGTGGCAGAATGTTGGGCAAACTTGGCATTGGCTCCAGAGCCCCTCCTCCTATACACTCGCCAGGCAGCTCTCTTGCCTACCATCGGGCAGGTTAGAATAATGCTCCCTGCTCAGTGTCTAGAACATGTTTCTGCAAATATCGGACTACCACCCTGTGCCCTGAACGTGCAAAGCACTTTGCCACCCTGCAAAAGTAGGTGCCAGGGAGCAGCCTGGGTGGCGTTTTAAGACCACAGGCTCTAGGGCAGATAAACTTGGGTTCCAAGTCCCAGTTATGCCTCCACTCTGCTGTGTGACCTTGGGCAAGTGACCTCCCCTCTCTGAGCCTCAGCTTCACATCTGTACAGTGGGGTAGAATAAGCCACCCTCCCTGACAGGGCTGGAATGTAGATTAAATGAGCAAGAGCCACGGGACCCTCAGCACGTGGGAAGAGCCAGAACGAGCCCACGCCGCGGCCTGGGGTCCCCTGTCCTGGGTCCCCATCCCGCGTGCTGGCGAGGGGACAGTGGAGACTCTGAGAACGGCCCGGCGGGCTTTCCGGCTGCCGCCTGCGCGGTGTCAGGCGGCGGGTGATGGATCTGCGCGGACACACTCCACAATAGCTCGCAGACACTCTATTACTCGGTGATTGTCTGCCCGGCGGCCGCGCTCGGGCCGCGCTGCCACAGATAATGGCCCGGAACAAAGATGGCAGCTGCTTTGTAGGGGACAGGTTTGTGGCAAGTTGAGATAAAATAAAGAGGAAGGAGAAAGGGGAGAGGAGACAGCAGCGGGGGGTGGGGCGGGGGGACAGGAAACATAAAAGGGAGAAAGAGGGAGCGAGGGCGACAGAACGGAGGGACAGAAGCCAAGATGTTTCGGGGAGAGAGTAGGGCTCAGGGCTGTGGAGGACGGAGGTGGCTTTGTCCAATAATAACGATGATGATGGTGGCGGTAATAATAATGATGATAATGCGCCGCAAGCTCTTGGTGCTGTCAGTGCAAAATGCCCCAATCGCCGAGGCCGAGCGGATAATCTTTGTCCCTGCCCTTACTCACAAATGCCTGGGTGCCTGGGTGGAGGGGGTTGTGTCCCATGTCCCTCTGTGTCCCTGTGCCCAGCCCGGACTGCACAGCGCTGGGTCTGCAGAGGTGGAACAGAGTTCCTGCTATATTGTGGCTTAGGGCCCCGCTGTGGCTTCCCTTCCCAGCTGTAGCCCAGGGCCGGACTTCCCAGGCACTAACCCCGCTGGCAGGGTGGCCTCGGGCACATGGCTTCACCTTGCCAAGCCTCGGATCGTGATCGCGCCTGCCTCGACGGTGAGGCTGCTGTGAAGATAAGAGAGGATGCATGTGGAGAGGCAGCGCAGAGTCGGCACATAGTATGTGCTCAGTAAACATCTCCTCTCCAAGCGCTCCTTATCTCTGCTGCAATGTGGGGACGAAGCTGACCCTGCCTCTCAGGGCATCGAGTGGCTACACGAGGCCCCCTAACAGTGTGCTCAGAGCGAGGGTAGGTGCTGTGGGGCCTGGCTGTAGCATGTGGGTCTACAGGGAAGAGACCCAGGCCTCACCTTGTTGGCATTTTGCTAACCTTCTAATCAAGCCGGCCCTTAAAAGCTGGAACAGATTCCACTAATTTGCTCCACTCCTAACCAAATAATTGGATTCCATGACTATATAAGCACCTACTGTGTACAAGACCCAGGGTCTACTGCTGGGGCATCAAGTAGAGCTATAATGGAAGTCACATATATCATTTAAAATGTGTTCATATCCATGTGTGAAAAGAAAAAGAGGCCAGGCATGGTGGCTCCCACCTGTAATCCTAGCTCTCTGGGAGGCCGAGGCGGGAGGATCACTTGAGACCAGGAGTTCATGACAAGCCTGAGCCAGAGCCAGACCCCCATCTCTCCCAAAAACAGAAAAATTAGCCAGGCATGGTGGCGCGTGCCTGTAGTCCCAGCTACTCGGGAGGCTGAGGCAGGAGGATCGCTTGAGCCCAGGAGTTGGAGGCTGCTGTGAGCTAGGCTGACGCCACTGCACTCGAGCCTGGGAGACAGAGCCAGACCCTGTTTCCGAAACATAAATAAATACACAAATAAATAAATAAAATAAAATTGATGAAATTAATTTTAATAACATGCCGTATTTAACCCGGCATATCTAAAATATTTTTCTTTTCCATCTGTCATCGATATAGAAATACCTTTGGAATGGAATAGTTTACATTGAAAAAAAATCCTACTAAGTCTTCAAAACCCAGTGGGTTTTTGCATTTACGGCAAATCTCGATTCAGACCTGCGACCGTCCCACCACCGAACAGCCTCGAGTGGCGAGCGCCTACCTTGTTGGGCAAGACGGTTTAGATGAAAGTGGTTTTTATTTCACTGGGCCATAAACCAAGCCGTTTTTTTTTTAAATTTAGATTTTATTTTTAAAAGAAAGCAAGTGCTCTACGCCATTCTATAGCCCATCCATCTGTACCTCTGTATATTTTAAGCTGTCGATCCAGGACATTCTTTGAACTGACCCTGCATTTTGGGGTGATTTCCTTGTCCGGAGGACCCAGCAGCAGGGCCACATTGGAGAGAAACTGGGGCGTCCTTGTCACCCCGAGCCCGCGTGCCGCGCCCGCCTCCTCTCTGGAGAGAAAGATATATAACGCCGAACGCTGTGAAATTTGCCGCTGCGAGAACAGCTAATTTTTCACACCCAGACGAACTGGCTGGGTTTGTTAAAGCCCAAGATAATCAAATAATCATTATAACTCATCTTCGCCCCTCCTGTCTTTCCCTCTTTGTACCATTAACGTCCCAGTGGGGTGCAGCGCTGGGTGAGTTCAGACCTAGCCTATTTAGATAACCTTCCGGTTGGTCTTCTGAGAGCAAAATATCCCTCCTGGAGTATCTTACAACAAATGAACCAATCCTTTCTAATCTCCTTATCGTTGTAGCCTCTGCTTCAGGCCTGGTTATCTCTCAGGCTTGCAAAAGAGAGAGAGAGAGAGAGAGAGAGAGAGAGAGAGAGAGAGATTTATACATATATATTTATGTCGCATATACAGTTGCAGAAATATACGGGTGTGCAGGAAATAACAAAAGGGGTCGCCAGGCAAGAGCCTGAGTGCTTTTCTGTGTCTCCCGAGTGAACGAGGCAGCCCGGCTGCAGCTGCCGGCCCCTCCGCCCCGCCAGGGACGGCCGGAGAAGGGGCTGTCGTCGTCCTTCCACCTGCTGGACACGGGGAGCCGCGGGAACTGGGGGTGGGCTGGCCTGGTTTGTGGGGGGGCTGGGGAGCGGCACCCAAGTGGCCGTACCGTCCCCCCACTCTGGGGACCCACCTCCATCTGGCCCTGAGGTTCCCTCTGCCTCTGTCTCAGCCTCTCTCTGCGTCTCTTCTCTCTCTGCCCCTCCATCTTTCTCTCTGCCTCCACCCCAGCCTCCCATTCTCTCATTTTCTCTCTTCCCCGCTCTGTTTTCTCTCCTTCCCTCTCCACCCCCTCTGCTCACCCTCCATCCCCACCTTCCGGAGCACCCAGGCCCCTGGGGGGCTCCCTCTGCCACCTGTCCTGCGTGGCTTGTCACACCCCCGTCTCTCCCTCGCCTCCCTCCTCACCCTCTTCTCTCACCTCCACCCTCCCTCAGCCTTAATTTCTGATTAATATGTTCTTAACCAAGGAATGAGAGAGAGGGAGGGAGGGAGGGAAATCTTCTAAATAAATCATTTCGTCATGTGAAGAGCTAATCTGCAAATGATGGTCGCTGTTTATCGAGTTTTTAGCAGTGCATGTTAAATAGTGATATGGAGGCTACGTTTTTAAAAAAAACCCCATCAGAGCGCCGGGAAGGGATTTTTAACTTCATTGCCCAGAAAGAAAAATGGTGAAGACAGAGATAAGGCTGCTTGGACGCTTTGGCCCTGAACCGCTAGCAAGAGCAATTAAGCAGACGGGGGCGAGGGGCTGCGGGGCGGGCTGGCAGGGACCCAGGCCCCCACCCACCGTTCCTCCGTCGGATGCGGTCCCCTCTGCCACCTCCACCCAATTCGTCCCTTTCTCGCCACCCACTTCTGTTTGAGAGGTCTCAAGTGGCACTGGTGGGATTTGAACACAGCCGCTGGCACCAAGTGTCTTACTGGGCAAGACACTTAGCCTCCCCGGGCCTCAGTTTCCCCATCTGGTTTCTTTGAACGGGAGTGCTTGACATCCAAAGAGGGAGAAAAAAATGATTAGCTCTAATATATAAAAAGGAACTTCAGGAATCAAAATTGAGAGTAATGTCCAAAGCAAAATTACAAAATTCCTTCCAAATTATCTTTCATAGGAAATTGTCTTTAATGCAGGGCGTGGGTGCATTTTAGTGTATGGAATACGCCGGGGGCAGAGGGCTTTCAAATATGAGCATGCGTAGGGTCCCTGGAGTTCTCCAAACAGTCCTGCTGTTGCTACTGCAGATAATAATACTAAAAATCATAGTGGTGGTAATATCCGCTCCCCTTCTGCAGAGTGTGTGGCGAGCACTGGGCACCGTGATCTGTACTTTGCATATGCTATTTTATGTGATTGCAGCTTATTTTCTTGTCTTTCTGCCTGTCCCCTGAAAGATTAGGTTGAGTTTTTATTGCTTCAGAGGACAGACCAAGACTGAGGTGTGGAATTACAAGAGGAGAGACCGTAGCTCAAAATGACCCCACCCGTGAAGGCCGGGCCGGGTGCTGGGCTCTGAGGACTCTCAGCTGAGCAGGACCCAGGCCTGCAGCTTGGAACACTCCTGCGGGAGCAGGGAGGACGCAGCTGGGGCTGCCCAGCAGTGGACCAGCAGGCTTTGTGAGGTGAGGAGCTCCCCGTTGGCTGGAGGCAATCAAGCTCAGACATCCTAAGAGGAATTCCTGCCTCGAGAGTGAAGGGTGCATTAGATTCTGGAGTCACACTGACCTGCATTTGAGTCCTGGCTCTTCCACTTGCGTGGGGAAGACTGTTTACCTCAGTTTCCTTGGCTGTAAAGTGGGTGGAGTTAATCCTCATAGGGAAGGTGTCTTCAAGGGTGAGATGTAGTTTCTGCAAAAGGCTCTGGCAAATAGTACTGCTCAGTAAATGGCTGTGAGCATTATTTATTTCATCTGCTTTCCGGCCTCCAAAGAGCTAAGGGAGCACGTGTCCTGTGATCATGCACCCACTGGGCCTCAATTTTCTCACCTGTAAAATGGGGACGATTAGGGTAGGCATAGAGGCTGTACTCACACGAACGGGCAGGAATAAAATTAACAGCTACCGTTAATGACACAGGGGCCAGGGATTTGCAGGCGAGGGGGTTAAGCAGGTGGGCCCTGGGTTCAAGTCCCAGCACTGCCACTTACTAGCTGTGTGACCTTGGATAAATCACTTAACCTCTCTGTGCTTTTGCATCTCATCTGTGAAATGTACCCTGCTTCATCAGGCTGTTCTGGGTGTTTCAGCTTGGGCTCCTTAGCTAGACCTTTTGCTCCAGGAGGGCAGGGCTGAGGTCTTGGGCTTCTCTGCAACCCTCTGAGCTCAGGGCTGGAGACATGGTCAGGCCAAAATACCAAAATCTCCACATTTTTACGTGGACAACTCCGATCAGCACTCTGAAGAGATACGAGGTGTGCTGAGAACTTCTAAAAGGCAGACACTCCCTGTCTCAGCCTGGAGGTGGCTCTTCCAAGGAGGTGACATTGAAAGGAAATCTGAAGAATGAGAGTTTACAAGGGGCTGGGGCGAAGGGCATTCCAGGCAGGGAACAGCCTGTGCAAAGGCCCCGTGGCAGAAAATGCATGGTGCATTGCTGGCAGGGAGTGAGGGCGGCATGTGTCCCCCAGTTTACTATGGGACCCAGGAAGTCACATCACATCTCTGAGCCTCAGTTTCTCAACCTCCTCCCACCTGTCACTTCTGCGGAACAGGATGTGGGAACTTAGAAGTTCGAAATGGTGAACGTGACCCAGGGACAGATGCAGTAATAACATATTCATGTATTCTTTCAACAGCCACTGGTCGAATACCTCCCGTCGAGACCTCCAGCAAGGCCTTGTTCTGTTCATTATTTTTTTCTCCAAAGCCATTGCCCTCGTGCAGTGACATTCTAGCAGGAGAGAGTGTCAACAGGAAAAAAAATACACAGATATCTGCAAAGTATGATATATGCAGTGATAAATTTTGTGAAGAAAAATAAAGCAGAAAGAACACACGGCGGGGGGAGAGGGGACATGTTTTAGGTAAGAGAGCAGAGTTTTGAAGCAGGTGGAGAAGCCCACCATAAAAATACCAAGGTAGGAGTGAGCCGGACAGAGCCAATGGCATGTGCAAAGGTCCTGAGATAGGAGGGACTTGCCGGAGATGTAGCAAAGAGGCTGGGGTGGCTGAGACCCAGTTGGCAAGGCAGGGTAGGGGGCGACAGGAGCAGAGGTCAGAGGTTGCGGGGACTCAGATCCCACAGGGCTTTGTGGGCCCAGGGTGGGATGTTTGGCTTTTAACCTGAGAGAGCAGGGACCCAGTGACGAGTCAGAGCTGGCACAGATGACATCATGTGATCTATATTTAAGGCTCATCCTGGCTGCCCTATGGAGAACGGCGCAGCAGGCCCACACGCACCCCCTCCAGTGCCCGATCCCCGGCCTGGCCAGCCAGGGAGCGACGGGCTGCCACTGAGAGGGCGGGCAGGCGCCTCTGACTTCCCCCCGCGCCGTGGGCAGAGGCTGTGACGGCGCGCAATTAAGCTCTGAGCTTCAAAAACACGGTCATAAGGGCTACGGGCCGAGGAGGCAGCCTGGTAATTTAAATGATATCCAGCTCGAATATGGAGTGTCTAAATGTTCTCTTCCAGAGATTTATATCAGCATAGACCTGCCTCATTCATTTATTTAGTTAACTAGCTACTTATCGGCTCGTCCTCCCAGCCGCTCTCTGGTGGGAGACACAGAGGCCTGGGTGGCCGTTGGGCGTGACTCGGTGGGGGGCTGGCCAGAGGGGAGTAATGACTGCAGTCAGCACCGGCCTGTCCTGACGGCCTGCTACGAGACTTGCACGCTGAGGACCTACTGGGGGAATTAGAAGCGACGCTTGCACGAGTTCGTATGATGGACCTTACTGTGCACGGGAGGAAGCTGAGGCTCGGGGACAAGAAATGACTCGTTCAAGTTCACGCAGCCAGTGACTGACATGCCTGGGATTGAGCCCAGGTCTTCCGTACCAAAGCCGTGACCTAACATTGTCACGTGACTTTGTCCGTGACCTAACATTGAATACAAGTTCCTGGCACGCACAGCTGTTTCCCATCTAACGGTGTGCAGCCATCAGACTGTGTCCCGAGAGTCGTGTGCACAGACCCATCCCTGCATTCAGACTCTCCAACGTGGGTGGGACTTTATAAATCATACAGGCCAGGACTCTCGCACTCGGATGCCTCCAGGGGGAGCCGGGTGGTGAAAGGAATCTAAGAGGACCACGTGCAAAGAAAATCAGCTTGGTTTTCTTTTGTTTCTTGCTCTTGTTAGAGGCATGGATGTAAGAACCACGTCAGTTTCATCTTTACAAAGAGAAAGACAGTAGCCAAAGTGCAACCACGAACAGAACTCACATTCCCCTTCCGAGCTGGAGACGCTCCAGGGAGCAGTGGGGACTGGGGCATTCTGGAACATGCATGGGAGAAGCTGCAACTCAGCTTTGGCTGATTGTTGCCCCCCTGAAATGTGGATCCACAGCTGCCAGCACTTCATGTTGTTGGAAGATGCTAGAAGTCTAAAATGGCATCAGAAAAAAATTCCTCTTCTTAATGGTGAGATCGACTTGTTTAGAGACATTCACAACAAATATAGGTCTGCGGGCTGGATTCTGCTCACTCTTCCTTCCAGGTCCAGGTCACTCCCTTCTTCTGCCAGGAGGCCACCCCAGCTTGTGCCCCTCTCCGAACTCCTTCATCAGTGCTCCCCAAACTTCAAACCTCATGCCTTTGGGTACCTCCTACATGAATTTTGCTCTGCCTAGGCACTACCTATACTAATATTTACTGAAAATTTTCTTTAAACTAATTCCTTTTTTTTTTTCCCAAACACATTATTTCAAAAGAAAACTTGGAATCAATACTATGTGCAGAATATCTCTTTGCCATAAAGTAACAGACACACTCAATACAGTCAAAACAAGCCAATGTTATTACATCCTATCAAGATGCAGTTTGGCAAAGGCTCCAAACTTGAGGCTTGCTCTCTCTTTGTTCAGAAGGGAGCCAAGCACATGTGTGCCCAGCCAATGACCAGCAATTCCACACTCGGGTATACCCAGCTGAAATAAGGTCATCAAAAGTATGCACAAGAGTATTCATGGCAGCTTTATTCATAATGGCACCACAGTGGAAACTACCCACATGTCCAACAACAGGACAATGGGTAATCAACAAGGGTGTGCACGTGTGATGGAATATTACGCAGCAATGAAAAAGAATGAACCGTGAACACACTAAAGTATGGATGAATTTTACAGACTTAATATTGAATGAAAAAAAAGCAGATCTAAAAGGTATTATTTGTCCATCCACGGATGAATCAGTAAATAAAATGTGGTCTATCCATACAGTGGAATACTAATCGGCCGTAAAAAGGAATGAACTCCTGATACATGCTCTGACACGGATGAACCTTGAGGACATTATGTTAGCGACAGAAGCCAGACACAAAAGGTCGCATATGTATAAGTCCATTTGCATGAAACTTCCAGAATAGGTACATCCACAAGGACAGAGAGCAGATTAGTGAATGCCAGGGGCTGCGGGGAGAAGGGGGAAGAGATTGAGGAGTGGTGGTTGAAGGATTCTTTTTGAGGTGATAGAATATTCTAAGATTGATCATGGTGATGGTTTTACAACATTGCAAATATACTAAAAGCCATTGAATTGTATACTTTAAATGGGCAAATTGTGTGGTGTGTGCATTATATCTCAATAAAGCTGTTTAAGAAAAGAGTACACGCTAAATCATTCCATTGGATGGAAGTTCAGGAATAGGCTAAACTAATCTTCAGGGAGTAGAAGTCAAGGTAGCGGGTATGCTTGTTGGGGGTGTTGACTGGGGGGCTGGCGGGGGCCCTGTTGGGGCCGGCAATGTTCTAGATCTTGATGAGGGTGGTGGACATGTAAAAACGTATTGAGCTACACATTTAAGATGTGTGCACTTTAGTGTATTTAAGTTATATGTCAATCTTTCAAAAAAGGAAGAAAACGAGAAGGTGTTAAAGAGGGACTAGCACCAAAGTGAGCCCTTCTCAGTGACGGTTCCAGGAGGGCCAAGGAGAATTGAAAATGAATAACTTCCTCACTTTATTGCTTAATATTAGTCAGTGCTGTCTCTCTGTACCCCCTAAAATGACCTCGAGTGCTACAGGGAGGGTCCCTGCCTTACACTCGATAAACAGTCACACAGGAAGGAGCCTGGGCCCTGCGCTGAGTGTCATTTCATTGGAAACACACACCTTTGATCATCCCCATTTTGCAGACGCGGGAACTGAGGCTCAGGGAGGTTAGAGAACTTGTGCCGGCCTTCCAGTTACTGAGGGGCAAAGCCGGGATTTGAACTGCCTGGAGCCCGGAATGCCTTTGTCACTCTTTTTCCTCCTCTGGAGCTTGGGCACCTCACACGAACCCCCCCCACCCTGTGCTAGAGTGTCATCCAGGCTCTTTGAATACTCCTCTGGGCAAGGAAGCTCACTACCATTCCAGGAGATTCGTTGCATAATTGGGTACTGAGTGTTTGCCCTTTGAGCCTTAGCCCTGGTATCTTCTGTGGCCACTCTTGATGATGTGACCAGCATGGTGGTCCCTGAGGTCACCAACCCTAACAGCTCAGTGGAGGAAATCCCTCCCACCCGCCCCGGCCACACCCATTCCCTCCTCCCACCCAAGGGTGCTGCCACCCTGAGGGTCTGGGGTCCTCGGCCTGAGGGGGGCCTTGTGTCGTGTTGGAAATGACCTCCCCGTGGTCTCTACCCGAGGTCCTCAATCTCGGGGACACGCAGAGGAAGTAGAGTCTTGTCCCGTACCTTGAAACCCTCTATGTGTCAGATAAGCCCTTTGGTTTGTAGAGAATCGCCTCCCCTTCCTGAGCCTCAGTTTCCCGATCTGGAAAACGAGGGTGACAGTGGCAGCTTTCTCAGGGGCTGGGTGTGGAGGTCAAAGGTGAGGCTGTTGCAGCGGCACCAGGAGAAAGTTGGAAAGGCCCTGAGACTCGGCGTTAAGACAGACCTGGCTCCGCACCCTGCGCAGAATCTGGCGTGCAGACGCTGGTCAGCGGCGGTCTGCTGCGGAGAGGCCTGAGTCAGGGCTCACTCCTCACCATGTGTGACCCTGGGAAAGACCCCTCACCCGCGGAGCCTCAGGCCCCCTGTGTCAAGTAGAGATAATGGTACCTCCCCATCACTTTGCGTGACCCGTAAACGTGATCATGCCTCAAAGTTGCACTTCTTGAACTTCAATCTGTGCGTGAATCATTTTTTTTTGATGCAGCTTCTGATTCGATAGACCCTGGGTGGGTGCAAGAGCCTGCACTTCTAACCAGCGCCTAGAAGATGTCGGGGCCGCGGGTCTGTGCGCCACATCGTGCGCAGCAAGGCATGAAAGCGCTTGGTGCATTGCAAGTGCTCAGTACATGAAGGGATTTTCAGCAAAGACTGAAATTTCTGTCTTTCCAAAGTTCCCTTCTCTTGCCCAGCCCCTCCGCCACCCCTGGTTCCTTAATTCCCCTCCTCTCCCTGGCAGGCAAGGGCACCGGGGCCCCCTTCCCTCCTGAGAGTCCCTCAGCCTCCTGCCTGTCCCCACCTCTCCAGCCACTGGGGCAGGTTCCTTCTGCCCGGAGCTGCCTTGGGTAGGCTTTCAGGCACAGACGCCAGCAGCTGAGCTGTAATGACTGCCCGGAGAGTCGTTAGGAGATAATTAATATTTGCAGCATAGAGCCATGACTGTTAAGCTGCTCCCACCCACGGAACTGGGGCTAGGGGGCCTCTAGCCCTTCGAGTCTGGCCGAGGGCCCCAGACCCTAAGGGCAGCACATCCTTGGGGCAGGAGGCGGAGCCTGGATGCGGGCGCTGTGGCTTAGCCATTGGGGTCTGTTGGGGGGGGGGTTCTGCCTCCACCCGGCTGCTGGGGTTGGTGACTTCTGGAGGCTGCCAGGCTGGACACACCATCGAGAATGGTCACCGAGGGCTTAAGGCCAGGGCTCAAGGTGGCCACAGCCTCTCCTTGCACCTGAGGCCAGCTGGCCTTTGGCGGTTGCCATGGTGATGGTTGTCCCCAGCAGTTGGGCAAGGACGTTGCAGCAGCAGCAGCAGCAGCTGTGAGTGTGAGAGAGAAAGGCTGTCCTTAGCAGCTCCCAGCCCCCCTCTGGCTCTCCATCTGTGAGGGACAGACATCTCAGCCACCCCAAGTCACCCCCCTGGATGCTTGTATCAGAGACAGCCCTGGTTGGGGGTCTGGGCTCTAGTCCGCCACAGGGTATTGGGTTTAGTTTGCACCGTGACTCAGCCAGAGCCTGACCACTTTCCCAGCTCAGATGCTTAGCAGCTGCCAGGCCCGTGGCAGACCATCACACTCTCCAGAGCCTCAGTTTTCAGGTCTATACAATGGGCTAATCACATCCAGGGGAGTGTGGTTAGGATTAATTGAGATATTGTATGTAAATGCTTAGTTCTCTTTGGGAACAGGACTTTGTTGCTCCCAGAGGTTTAAGACGGAAGGGAGTCACACCATTTATTGAGCACCTACTATATACCAGCTCTCTGCTCCATTTGTGACATACATTGCTTTATCCGCTGATTCCTTCCTGAACACCAGCTGACTCATCTCATTTAATTCTCAGTTTGTTCATGCACATGTGGCCTTCTCGTCCCCACTCTGGGATGAGGACACCAAGGCTCTGAGGGCCAAGGTCACACAATGAGAACACTGCAGAACCAAAGGTCAGATTCCCAAGCCCACCTTTTCCCTGCCACATTCTAATTTGCCTTCTGTCTGCCAGGCAGACCCGCATGCAAAGCTGGCTCTGCATGCTCTTGCGGTACGACCTTAGCCGCATGGACTCCCTGAGATTCAGTTGCTGCTTTGACAAATGAGAATCATAGCAGAATCTGCTTTGTAGGCTGCTGTGTAGATTAAATTAGATGTGTAAGTGTTTGGTATACAGTAAGTGTCCACTAATGGCAGCTATTATTTTCACTGTTGTTATCATTATTATTTCTCCACCTGTGGGGGGTTGGAGCTTATAATCTCAACTTCCCAGCTTGGGCCCACGGCAACACTGGGGATGGAACATTTCGGGGTTTGGGCTGGCTCAAGTGGCCCGGGGACGAGCCTTTGGGGAAGGGTTCAGGCGGGAAGATCTGCATTTCCGGATTCCCTCAGCCTGCCTGCTAATCACCCGCCTGTTCCTGCCACGCAGCATTAGGCCGGGTGTGTGAGCATAGAGGGGGGCCGGGGAGAGGAGGGGGGCGCCTTTCCCTGGGAGGTTGCCTTCTGTCGCTAGACAAACAAACAAACACGCAGCACCCACGCTCGCTTGGAAATGGAGCGAGGCGTTAAGTACAAGCAAACAGCGGAGGCCGAGGCGGAAGGCCAGCTTCCCCGGGCTTCCTCGGACCTAGCTGGCCACAGCCACCCGCAGCGGCTGCTCAAGAAGCAGCTCACGTTCCCTGGTGCCTGCTGCCTGCAGCCTGGGCGGCCCCAGCCCTGCTTCAGAGAGCAAGCGGAGGTTCATGCGGGCTGCAGTGTTTGCCTGGCGTCTGCCACTCCCCAACCGGAGGACAGCGAGGGACCTCCAGAGGTCAGCATGGTGGCCCCCACTTCCTCAGGGCATTTCCAGGCTGAGGAGTGTCCACTATGCATGCCTCATGCTTGCATAGACCCTCCAGCGCGGCTGTGGCCTTGCCACTACTTGGGATACATCGTGGGGCAACCTGGGGAGAGACCCTGGCTGGGGAGATGACAGTCTGGGCCCACACCCCTACTCTGCCACTTGGAGACTGTGTGACCCTGGACAGCTCACTTCACTTCTCTGAGCCTCCCACCCTCCCCCCATTTGTAAGATGGCCAGTGAAATAGTATCTTCTCACTGGGTAGTTATAGGGATTAAAAGACAAGCATACACGGTTCCTGGCACGTAGGTGAGCTTGATCAATGATGTCTGTTAGGTTGGCTGTTATTTTTACTACGTGATTTTGCACAAGTGACCCGAACCTCACTTTCCAAATCTTGCCAATGAAGATAATTACACGCCCAGCCCGGAGGTTGGTAAAAAGAGAATGATGAACCCATGTGGCTGAATATGTTTTCGTTTTATTCCCTCCCCCTCCTTGGACAAGTAGCAGGGTAAGAATAATAATGACAATAATAGCTAACATTTCGCAGCACTTACATTGATCTCGGTCTGTGCTATCCAACAGGCAGTCACCGTGGCTATTTAAATGGAAGTGAAATAAAGTGAAAAATTCAGTTCCTCGGTCACACAAGCCAAATTTCAAGGGCTCAACAGCCGTTATAGCCACAGGCTACCATGTTGGATGCGCCGGTTTAGGCCAGTGTCTCTCAAACCTAATGTACACAGGAATCACCTGGAAATCGGGTTAAATGCAGACTCGGGTTGGGGAGATCCGGAGTGCAGCCCAGGAGTCTACATTTCTGAGGATCTTCCAAGGTCTGCAGAACACAGTCTGCAGAGTAGCTCCGGCGTGGAGCTGGGCTGTCCGGGACGATGGCCACAAACCACATGTAGCTATCGAGCGCTTGAAATGAGGTGAGTCCAAGTTCAGATGTTCAGGAAGTATAAGATACACACTGGGTTTCAAAGTCTTGGTACCAAAAAAATAAAATAATAAAAAAGAATGTAAAGAATCTCTTTAATACCTTTTTAAAATTGATTACACGTGGAAACAATATTTTTAGATATAGAGTGGGTTGAAGGAAAATATCTTTAAAAATGAATTTCACTTCTTTCTTTTCACTTTTTCTGTTTAATATGGCCAGTGGAAAATTTAAAATTACATGCGTGGCTCACATATTTCTACTGGCCAGCATTAATCTCGGCCAAGTCTGCATGTGATTTATGAACTCGCTTCAGATGTACAGACTTGAGCGAAGCGTCTTCACCCTGCCCTTCTTGTTTTTGTTTTTTCTTTTCTG
>VBSM01003044.1:4309461-4357603 GCA_008086735.1 Cheirogaleus medius
ATGGGGACGAGACCCTCCGACGGTCTTAACGTGGAAGCCGCAGGCGAGGGGAGGTATCTGTGGGCGCCGGGAACACCGGGAATGAGAGAGGAGCAGAGTCCTTAGACAACCAGCATCTTCCTCCCTCTTGCTGAAAGGACGTGTCCACCATTCTTCCTCCCTGTGAGCGAAACAGGACAGAAGAGGGAGAACCGAGTGCAGCTGAACTCGGCTAGAGGAGGTGAGCAAAGCTGCTGCCTCTCCTTCCTGGGCCGCTCGGCGTCACGACCTCTCTCTCTCCCGGCCTGGGTCCCAATCTCTCTGAGAGGACTTCATCCAGCTGATCTGACGGACTGAGTGGACCCCGGAAATCATAACCACGACAACAGAGAACATTTAGGAGTCTCATAAGTGCGAGGCACTGCCCTAAGCACTTTGTACTACTAGCTCATTTAATTCTCCCAGCAACCCTAAGAGGGAGGCACCATTGTTATCCTCATTTTACAGACAACGAACCTGAGTCTATTTCTGGGCAGGGCCCTTCAGTTTCTTAACATAACACTTTCTATGAAGGGACACATCACAAACATTGTAGGCTTTGCGGCCACTGAACGGGTCTCTGTTGCAAAAACTCCCCTCTGCAGTAGTAGCGACATGGCAGCCATAGAAATAAATGGGCGGGTGTCTGCTTATGGGTTATATTTAAGAGTTTGCCGACTCTTGTCTTTACCCACAAGAGTGGTTAATGGTGGGGTTTTAGGCACCAGAGTCGATAGTTTAGTGGGAGATATATTCATTTATTTGACCATGAAGTCATTCGTTGCATGCCATGTGCCTGGCTGTGTGCTGGTGGGAGAGATAAACCTGTGGACAAGACAGACCTTGCTTCAACCCCTGGCGTTTGCTAACAAATAGATGGGGAGAAACTGGGCAGCTATAATCACAGGGAACAAGCACAGGACACTCTATCCCATGTTGTGGGCAGGGAGGGCTTCCTGGAGGAGGTGATGTCAAAGCTGCTACTCCACAGATAAGTGGGAGAGGGAGACACTGGGGAGGGGATGGGGTTACAGGAAGTACCCCCTGCAGTAGGGACAAGAGGACAGGCTAGAGGTCAGATAGGGCTGTGGAAAGCGCATCTGACGGGAGATTTGCGATCTAGGTGGGGCCTTGCGGTCTCCAGTATGGACTTATTGGGGGGGGGGCAGTGGGGAGGCGTGAGGGATTCAGTGGGTGGGTGGGTGGCCACTTCTCTCGCTTCTGAGAGAGGCTGCTCTGGCTTCCAGCCCGGGTCCTGATCTCACCCGACGCATAGAATGTGACCATTTAGTTGCTGTTTTACGTCTTGTTGCACCCCTGTACCTGACATTTCCTGGCCCAGACTATACCTTAATGCACATCAGGAGCTAGTATTAATAGCACGCACTTACATATGTGCCCATGTGGCCTTTGTCCATCTCCACCAAAAGAGTGTCAGCTCCAGGAGGGCAGGGAGTTTGTCTGTTCTGCCCATATCCCTGGTGTCTCGCACAGCCCTGGGCACGTACGAGGCACTCAGTCAATATTTATTGAACGAGCGATTTTACGTCCTCGGCGGAGTCCTGACAGATCATGGCTGAGATCCTTTGGCCTGTCCCTTTAAGAACCTCATCTTCCCTTCCCCCGTCTTGTCCCAGAAGTTAATTAAGTGCTCTGCCTCCGCAGGGTTAATCCCATTATTAGCTGCCGGACACACATCAGCTGTGTGTTTATTGTTTATGGTCGGTCACCCTCCACCCGCGATTAAACTCCGGGACCTGCCGTCTGATGCATTGCTGTAGCCCACAGGGCTGACGCATAGTAGGTGCTTCATTTGAGTACGTCCAGTGCATGACTTGACATCTCCTTGATGCACACCCACGCGACGAGGAGAAGACACAGGGCCCGCTGTTTCCAGGCCGGGACTCAGGTGCGGAGACGGAATGGTGTGGCGAGTCCCCGCAGCAGGCTGGGCCGGGGTCGTCCGCCCGGGAGTGGGGAGGGCCGATGGGACGATGTAAGCGCCGTCTCCCCTGCCCCGCCACCGCCACCCCGTGCACAGTGCTCAGACGCAGACCTATGGGGAGGCGGGCGTGTGTCGCCATGGCCTGTGGCGTCTGGAGCATCGTGTTTGGGACACGGGCGGGGGAGCCTTGCTCTCCGGATGAGACCTGTAGAGACGCGGCCTCCGAGCGCATCCGGGCGTGCTCGGCGCTCGCAGACGTCCTTGGCGCAGCCGGCCGTCTCAGTGGCAGCTGCCCGGAGCTGGAGGAGAACAGGTCTCAGTGTCCCCATTATCGCTGGAATGCCGAGTTCCCCTAAGTGGAGGTGGGGCTGGCGGCTCAGCCACCTGAGACCCCGGCGGACGGGGCCGAGCGCGGTGGTGCTGACGTCCGTCCTCCGCCTCCCTTCATCTCGTCTCTCCTTGCCTGCCCCTCCCCAGCCGCCGTGTGTCCCTGCCTCCCCGGTGGCCTCTTCCCAAAGGGCAGGTCGTGCGTCCTCGCTGGCGAAGGGCTTTGTAACCCAGGCTCCGTCCCACGCGGCCCCTGCTCGGCTGCAGTGGGCTGCCGTGGAGGCCAGCCAAGCCCGGGTGTTTTCTGAGACAGACCTGGGTCCCACCTGTGCCTCTGGTGACCCTGGGCAAGTGACCTCACCTTTCAACTGTAACAGGGGCTTGTCACAGTACCAACGCTGTAGAGCAGTTTCGAAGATTGTCCTAGGCCAGGCCCCCCAGAGCGAAGCCTGGGGACAGGGGTGCGAGGCGTGTGATCTTTGAGGAGTGGGCTCACAGGGAACCCCAAAGGGGCGGGGCCGGGATAGGGGAGGGGCTGAGGGAGGGCGTGGCCTCTGGTCTGGGCCTGACCCCATGGGCTGGGGGTGGCTCTGGAGTGTCAGTTGAGCAGGGCGGTCCCACCTTAGCAAGGGGGCTAGGCGCGAGTGTGCCTGTGCCGCTGGTGGCCCCCAGGGAGAAGCGGGGCGTGGACACCAGGGGTCAGCTCACGTCAGCTGAGGACAAGTCTCCGAGAAGAGGGCAGCGTCGCCGGCAGCAGCTGGGGTCAGGGAACCCCAACAGTGTCTACTACAAGGACAAAGTGAGACAAGCCACAGTGCTGGAAAGCACCCTTGTCACCTAAGGGCACCATGGTGGGGTCATCCCCTGCTGTGGTCGCCTGTTCTCCTGAAGTGGGGTTTGCCTCCTGCCCAGAAAGACGGCAGAGCCTGTGGGTGGATCTCCGCTCCTGCTCCCATCTCCCAGTCCCCTCCCGGCTATCTGCTGGGGTCCAGGAGCAGGGGGCAGATGGCCCTGTCCCCACAGGGTCACGTACCGATGCCTGGTATTGCAGCCAGTAGGATGGGCAGGGACACCCTACATCCCTCCACACACAACCGTGGGCTCCTCTGTAATTGTCCTTTGTCTTGGCCTGCGTCATTCCTCACGGCCTCCTTGATGGAGCGTCCTTTACAGGTGACACCCGAGACCCTTCTCTCCGCAAATCACTTGCTTAGGAATCCACTTCCCGGGCTCTGCTTCCAGGGAATTTGCCTAAGTTTCCCTAAGACAAGGACTTGAAATAAACTGTTGGAAACGAACTGACCTGATCGTTTAACCATAAATTGAGTCCGATTACCCTGTTTTGACCAAGCACTTCAATGTCTTCTCAAGAAGCCCCGAACAATGTCTTGGAGATGGAGAAGCAGCCGTCAGATGTTACTGACAATTGCTATTAGGTCTAGGACAGGGCCTGGCATATAGTAAGGGGTTCAGTAAATATTTGTGCAGTGAAAGATCCGAATGAGTAAACATTTCTGGGGCTGGGGAGATGGGGGTTTCTGGAAAGAGAGAGAGAGTGAAACAGCCTTTGGGGGCAGATCTGCTGGACGCACCAGGCTCTGGGCCCAGCCTGGGCACATTGAAATGCAGGGTCAGGTGCTCATATATTCATAACTCTGTCAGAGGCTCAGGCTAAGAGGCTGCAGGCCCCAGAGGAGAGCACAGACCCGGGAGGGAGGAAGTCGTGATCACAGCAAAGATTACAAGAGCTTGTTAAAAAGAAATCCCTTCTGGCAGATGGTCAGCTGGCTCCCAGGGCCCAGACGGGGGAAGGAAAAGCCCTTTCCTACTGGGAATCCCAGAAGCTTTGAAACCAGAGGGGGGAAATTATATCTTTGTGACTTAACAACAGCAATAACAACAATAATAATAATGAAAATGACAAAGCATTTATTTAGCAGTTACCAAATCCAGGCACTCTGCATGCGTGGCGTTATTTAAGCCCCAGTAACCCCTGCAAGGTGCACACTGTCATTCCCACATCACAGATGAGGAAGCCAAGCATCCGTGAGTGGAAATGATGTGCCCAAGGTCACACTGCCAACGGGTGGTCTTTGAACCCAAGTAGCAGGACATCAACATCTCTACATGATTGGCTGGCACTGAATTTAAGAGGATAGTAAGGAATGAGTTGGGCACAACTGAGGCATAAAAATTATAAAAAAGTTGTAAAATCATATAATATCTCTGGGTGGATACAGAAGAGACCAATAATAGTAGTTGGCATGAGTTAGAGGTAGAAGGGAGATGTTTTACCATAAACCTTTTATGTTCTTTGAGTACTAAACTATAATCCAGTGTGCTAGATTATAACACCACCCCCCGCTGTGCACCTGTGCCCACATTCACACCCTTTGCTGGGGACTTTGTAGTCCTCACGCACTCCGGCTCTGGGCTTGGTGGCGTTCACTGGCTTTGGCCAATGGGATGTTAGCAAATGTGACACAAGCAGAGGCCTGAAAATGGCTCGCACGTTGGTCTTGCTCTGCTGTTGCCCTCTCTTGGGGGTATGCCCAGGTCACCCTGCTGGAGGACTTGTGGAGCGGAGCTGAGTCACCCTCATCATCCCAGTAGAGGCTGTCCCCGATCAGCCTACAGCCAGCTGACCCAGACACATGAACCGGCCAAGTCAAGAGCCACCTGGCCTGCTGACCTCCATCAGGAGGTTTTGGGATTGTCTGTTACGCGGCGTTATTGTGGCTGTAGATAGATGCTACACAGGGAGAAGCATTCATTACCCCTTCCAAGGTGCAAAGCATCCAACTTTAAGTTTGGAAGGTAGATCCTAAAGTCTAGAGGCTTCCCTGCTCCCCACAAATATCTCTTCCATTCTGACTTTGGGGCTTCCATTAAAGCCATTTCTTCTAATCAAATTCGCTCACTCCTTTCTCCAGACCCCACTCATTTCTCCAGCAATCCCTCCGACCCCCACAGTCCCCGCGTGGCCACCAGGCTGATTTCACTGACATGTAATATCACTACAAAGAGCAGCTCCCGCTCAGTTAGTGCCGACCGTGTGCCGAGCACTGCTCTGGGTGGTCTGCCAGGCAGCGCCGGGCATTCAGCCACCGCCGTGCCCCGTGAAGGGGGCGCTCCCACTATTACCCGCAAGTTGCAGACTGCAGGGGACTGAGACCCAGAGTGAGCGAGTCCGTTGCTCAAGGTCCCACAGCAAGCAAAGTCCAGAATGAAGATGCAACCACACAGCTGCCCAGCTGTGGCTTCCTCCGCTCCAGGCTGCAGGAAACTGTCCTTTTATTATATATCTGCTTGGACAGCGGGGAGCCTAACGCTCTCGTGTTTTGGATCGGCCTGGGTTTGAACAGTGCATTTCCCCATCTCATCCTCAGAGCGGCCCCACGAGGCAGGGAAATGGGGGAAACTGAAGACCACCTTTGAGAAAGAAACAGACTTGCCTAAGGTCACATGGCTGGTCCCAGAGTGGAGGCGGGAACTCTTTTCTCCCTCTCGTGCAAGACTCATCAGTCACACACCGCATGTGAAGGTGTGAAGGTCCTTATGTGTCCCACACTCCCGACCTCTGTGCCTTGCTCGGAATCTTCCCTCCTTAGTATATGTTCTCCTTCCCTCTCTCTTTCCTTTCCTTCTTTCTTCTTCCATGCTTCCTTCCTCTCTCTTTCTCCCTTCCTTTGTTTTCCTTCCTTCTTCCTTCCTTCCAAAGTTTACAAACACGCATCGTGCACCCACTCGGTGCCGGGCACCCTGCTTGACCCCGGAGGTACAAAGGGAATGACGTGGATTTTGGCCTTGAGCTCAGAAGCAGCAGGGCAGGTGGGGACTTCACTAAGTCGTGCAAAGAATTAACTCATTGCAGGCGGGGAGCCGGCTGGTGCCTACCAGGAGGCGTGTCAGGCCTGGGCTGTGACGGAGTTCAGCCTTTCAACGAGCAGGGCTGCCCCCACTTGCTACCTCGTCTCCCTGGGTCTCGGTTTCCTCATTGGGGGATTAGTGTTTATCTTTCAGGCTTGTTGTGAGACTTAAGACGAGACGTCGGGCTATGGCGTTTAGCACGGAGCCGGGCACGCAGCGGGCACTGTGACAGGGGGTGTCTTCATCACTGCTGTCCTTGTTTCAGCTGCCAGATCCTCGCTGCCCTTGACCGGGGAGTTCCCAGCCACCACCCGCACAACCATCTTATCTTCGAGGGGAGGTGGCTTCACTCACCCTTCTCTAACCCTCTGAATTATAATCCACCTTTAATGCCTCTAGAGGAAGGGGCTTTGAACAGGAACCAGCTCCCACCGCGTGCTGCCATCCAGACAGCGAATCCTTGCCTTTCAGAGGCATGACGGGGCTGCCACATCTGCCCCGGGGACCTAACGCGATTGTCTCGCTTCTGTGACTCTGCTGGGCAGCTGAGCTTGGGGTTTCTGGCTGGGCTTCCCGAGGCTCCCAGGGCCGGGGGAGGCACAAGAAGGCGCTTATGGGGGACTTCGGCTAGGGGACCTCTCCTGGGAGGAGCACAGCCAGGGTGCGGGAGCCCCGTGCAACTGCGCACCTGCTACGCACTCGGCAAGATGCCCTCTTCCGCTCGGCCCATGGAGAGACCCTTCCTCAGTGTTGATGGCGGCCAGGTAGACGCAGTCACCTGTGGTGACAAGAGCATGGTACGGGGAGTCCCCATGCCTTGTTCAATCTTGCACTGAGTTAGTGCCCTTAGGACTAACACGCTCTAAGCCTCACTTTTCCACAACCGTACAATGTGTATACTTTTCACAAGGCAGCACAGTTTGGTGTTTAAGAGCTGAAGCTCTGGATCCAAGCTGCCTGGCTTTCAATCTATTTAATGTCTGTGTGACCTTGGGCCAGTTGCTTAACCTCTCTGTGCCTCTGAGACTCTGAAACTGTAAAACATGAAAAGCAATAAAACCTGGCGGTGTCGCTTACTGGCTGGATGACCTCAGGCTCTCTGAGCCTCAGTTTCCTCCTTTTGAATCGGGATCACTGAGAATGCCTACTTCATAGAGCTGTTGTGGGGATCAGATGAGATGGCCCGTGCTAAATGCCTGAAACCACACTCGGCACAGAATAACCGTGTTAGTGCTGGTTGAACAGCTGCTATTTTCTCCACTTCCTTTTATTCCTCCTTTTCTCCCTCTTTTCTTCCCTGTTTCTCCTCCGCCCACCTCCTCCTCTTGCTCCACAATCACGTATCACACACCTGCCACGAGTCAGACACTTTTCTAGGCACTGCCCGTATCTTCGGGATTATTTTAAGAAGCAAATGTACCTAATGGGGAAGTGCATTGGCAAGATCAAGGCTAATCTGTCACGGAAGAGAAGAGGTGATAAATTCACACCGTGGCTTGTGGCGACTTCTTTTTATGCTCTCTCTCATCTAGGGTCATTAATTTAGAGCCTTGACTAGGATTTCTAGCTCATGTGGCCTGCGGTGACATTAATTTGGTATTCACCGGCCTCGGTTACTTGTGTGTCCCATCACAGTGACTGTTATTTGCCATGGCCCCACACTGCGTACAGCTGGGCTGTATTTAATATTTTGTTTTGAATCACTTTCTTTTTTTTAAACTTAAATTCAACTTTAACTTAAACAATACCACCCATGAAACCCAAAGTCTCGGTGCACCGGCACACATGAAACACTCAGCTACTCAATGCAATTCTAGAAGTTCATGGATGATCCCAGAGTGTCTCTCTTCGTGCCGTATTCTAACCATGAGCTGCTGCGCCGGGAATTCCCTCTTGCCATCCAGCTAACTGGAACCCCCTTGAGTCATTGCTCCGTATTTATAAAGTGCTAGCTCCTTGTACCAAGCCTAGGGGTTTCCGTCATCTGTGGCTATAATGACATTGATTTGAAAGTCACCAACCTCAGTGACTGGCATGTCCCCATCGGAACACTCACTGTCATTCCCTTTGCCGTAGCCACCTGCCACGCACAACTGTGCTTTGCTCAACCTTTTGTTTTGGATCACTTTCGTTTTTTCCGACTTGAACTCAGCCTCAACCCAAGCCATCCTATCTACGAGATCATGGCTTCGAGGAGCTGCTTGTATATTTCTTTCTAGCACACAAGGAAGGAAACACTCAGCTATTCCATAAAATGAAGTGTGTGTCACCAAACACGTCTCCATGTGTGCCACATTCCTACGGTGGCCGGTGGTTCCAAGCATCATCCTGCTAGTTGGGAAACTCTTAGGTTCGTTGTTCCATACTTTCCAAGGGTTATTCCTTTTTCCAAGTCGTGAGTTCCCATAAAGTCATCGAGAGGTCAGAGCCATTGTCCTGGGTGACAGAGCAAACCCCAGAACCCAGGAGTCCTGGTCCCCGAATCCGTCTTGAGGCCACGGGATGCCACCCTTACTCTGCCCCGTCTCTCCTGGCTCCTTAAGGGCCCCAGGACTGGGCTCAGCCCCTCTGCATTTCCAGCCTCAGCTCTGTCCTCTCTAGCACTCGAAGACGCACAAAGGGTTAACATCCATCTCCCACTCTTCCTGACACATCCCACCCTGGGTTCCTGTGGATAATCACCAGCTTCCCTTGAGGAATGACCTTGCCCCCACCACGGGGGCTATCAAGAGACAGATATAAACACCTCAAAGTTCCCAGCTAGCTTCCTTAATTGGCACCTTTCTGTTCTGCTTTAAATTAATCAAAGCCAGTCCGATATTAATACTGTAGGGGGAATTAAAATCATGCAACGCATTAAAGATGTAATTTAAAATTAATAACTCATAATTATTTATCATGGCGTATCAGTGGAGCTATGAATTTTCCCTTCTCACCCAGCGCACATTCTCCTGCCTTTGCTTTTAATAGCATCTGGACCATTACTGCACCCAACCTTGGTTCCCACAGACACCCAACCTAAGACACGTAATTCATTTAATTTAATTTTGGGGGGCTTAATTGTGGTAAATCACTACTTAAGAAAAGACATCTATTTGAAAGGACAAATTGAGATAATTTAATAAAAGCCAGAGTGAGGAAGCCAAAAGACTTAATGATGCGCTATGGGTTTTGACCAGAGGAGCCCCTACTCTTTGACTCATTCATTGACAATTGCCGGGTTTGGTTTCCAAATCTTTAAAACAATGGCAGCATTCCAATGGTTTGACAAGCAATGGGAATGACCCTCCTGTCCATCAGTATGGGATTGAGCAAATATACTATCGTCTACCCACCCGATGCAATACTATTCAGGCATGTAAAAGAATAAGGACAGATCTTATGTATAGATATGGAAGATTTACCAGGATATATCAAGTAAAAAAAGGTTAGAAGAGTGTATAGCATGCTGTTATGACAAATACATATATAAAATATATACACACACACACAATTATTTATATTCCCAACCAATCCCCAAGCCCCCAGAGGCAAAAATTCTTCCATTTTTTTCTACCACAGATAAATTTGGTTATTATAAAACTTCATATAAATGGAATTGTACAAACTTACACTTTTTTATGAGGGTTGCACTCAGCACAAATCTTGGAGACTCATCCAGGTGTTGTGTATAACAGTAGTTTGTTCCTTTTAACCCAAACAACTCAACAATAAAAAAATAAATAACCCCATTAAAAAGTAGGCAAAGACATGAATAGACATTTCTCAAAAGAAGACATACAAATGGCCAACAGGTATATGAAAAAATGCTCATCACCACTAATCATCAGGGAATGCAAGTCAAAACCACAATGAGATATTATCTTACCCCAGTTAGAATGGCTACTATTAAAAAGAGAAAAAAATGACAGATGCTGGTGTGGATGTGGAGAGAAGGGAACTCTTATACACTGTGGGTAGGAATGTAAATTAGTACATGGAAAACAGTATGGAGATTTCTCAAGACACTAAAAATAGAACTACCATATGATCCAGCAATCCCACTACTGGCTTTTTATCCAAAGGAAAAAAAAATCGGTATATCAAAGAGATACCAGCACCCCCATGTTTATTGCAGAGCTATTCGCAATAGCCAAGGTATGAAATCAATCCAAGTGTTCATCCATGAATGGATGGATAAAGAAAACGTGGCCTATATACAAAATGTAATACTATTCAGCCTTTAAAAAGGATAAAATTCTGTCATTTGCAGCAATATGGATGGAACTGGAGGTCATTCTGTTGAGTGAAATTAGCAAGGCACAGAAAGACAAGTATCACATGTTCTCACTTATAAGTGGGAGGTAGAAAACTTGATCTGATGGAGGTGAGAATAGAACGATAGATAGCAGAAGCTGTGAAGGGTGTGTGGGTGGGGTGAGGCCGTGGAGAGGTTGGTTAATGGGTACGAACATACAGTTAGACAGAAGGAATAATTTCTAATATTCAATAGCAGAGTAGGGTGACTATAGTTAACAACGATGTATTGTATATTTCAAAATAGCTGGATAAGAGGACTTGAAATGTTCCTAACACATAGAAATGATAAACGATTGAGGTGACAGACACCCCAAATGCTCTGACTTGATCATTACACATTTTATGCATGCAACAAAATATCACATGTACCCCATAAATATGTGCAAATATTTGTATCGATACAAAAATAAAAACGAAGTTTGTTCCTTTTTATTGCTGAGAAGTATCCCACTGTATAGGCACACTGAAATTTGTTTATTCATTCACCTGTTGGTGGACATTTGGGCTGTTTCCAGTTTGGGGTTATTATGAATAAAACTACCATCAGCATTTTATACACATATTTTTGCAGATATATGTTTTTATTTACCTTGGATAAATACCTAGGAGTGGAATTGTTGGGTCACAGTGTAAGTGCAGGATTGGTTTTATAAGAAGTTGCTACACATATTTCCAAAGTGGTATTGCCACTTCACACTTCCATTTAACAAGTGGCAGAAAAATTACAAATCAGTGTGTATCAAATGCGGCATTCACTAAATGGGGAATTGTTCTGATTGCTCTACATCTTACCAACATTTGGTGTTGTCAGTCTTTGATTTTAGTCATTCTAGTGGGCTTGTAAATGCATGTATCTCGTTGCGGTTTTAGTTTGCATTTTCCCTGATGACTAACAATATTGAGTGGCTCCATTGTAAAGACCAGAAAATGGAGGCCCAGGGAGGTTAAGTAATTTGCTCAAGGATGCACAGAATGAAGAGTTAGTATTCAAATCCACTGCTGTGGTATGAATGTTTGTGTCCCCCCAGATTCATATGTTGAGACCTAACTACCAGCGTGATGGTTTTAGGAAGTGGGGCCTTTGGGAGATGATTAGGCCATGGGGGTGGAGCCCTTGTGAATGGGATTAGTGCCCTTATAAAAGAGGCCCCAGAGAGACCCCTTGCCCTTTCCACAATGTGAGAACACAGCTAGAATTGGGCTCCTGGATCTAGCTTTACCTGAAGTTGAACTTTTCAATTTTGTGAGCCAATCAATTCCCCGTATGTGCTTAAACCAATCTGATATGGATTCCTGTCACTTCCTACTAAAAAAAAAAATTCTGACCTATCAATGAGCCAGAAAGCAAGTCCTCACCAGACACTGACTCTGCCAGCGGTTTGATCTTGGACTTCCCAGCCTCCAGAACTATGGGAAATAAATTCTGTAGTGTATAAGCCAACCCGGTTTATGGTATTTTGTTATAGCAGCCCCAACGGACTAAGACACTCACTTCTGTTGACTTTAAAACTATAGCTTGAAACTACAAAGCCATGCTGTATTAATCTCTCAGTGAATTCCCGTAATCTCTGGTTATAGGGCACCTTTCCTGTCCTCTCCTGAGCCACTGAGCTGCCCAGCAGCCAGAACATCAACCGCCAAAAGAAACATGTTATTGAAAAAGAGGAAGGAATTTTGCAAGGAGCAGAAAGCTTGCATTTTAGGAAGCCGCTAATTATTCTCTCTGGCATTTTTACAGCAAATGAAAAAGTGGGTTTCATTTTCAAAATCCCAATTTGTTGAAGACAACTCTACCTGATGTTTCTGAGCCACATCCCCCTATGATTGATTCTTACGATCTGGGGATTGATTTTCAGCCTTACTTGGAGGCAGGGGGATGGGTCCAATGACCCCTTCAGCCCCTCTTGGCAGGGCGGGTGTGGTATTTTGTCAGACATCGTTGGCTTTTGCAGCTTGTGGGATTCAGAGCAGCCTCTCCCGCTAAGCAACCCCTTGCTGTTGTTTTTATGTTGTTTCCATCGGGTTCAGACTTGGCAGGGGTCCAGATGGCCTTGGGGCTGATGGCTGAGCACAGACTTTCGAAAGCTTTATGTTTATGGTCCAGACTTTGTTTGCAAACAACTACAACTGTGCTGCCCAAGTGTTTTTTGCCCTTGACCAGGTTTTGTGACCTCTTAGGTTCTGACTAGAAAAAAATTAGTGATTGCAAAACCTACGTGGGGCGATTCAGGCTGTCTCTGCGGCCCCTCCATTGGCCAGACGTGCCCTGGGACCCACCACAGCCTCCTCTCCATGGTTTCTGCCCATCTTCCTTTGGAGGAACCTCCCTCCTCCTCTCTCAGCTCCGTGGCTGAGGCTGGGCCACCCCTTGACTCTCAGCTCCAGGAACATAATAATCAAAGCACGTCACACCTCTGCCTGTGATGACTGATCCAAGAAGGTGTATGTGCCCCACTTGGGCCAATGAGACCATGCTGGTACTTTTGCTGGTAAATAATTGATCTCTTTCTCTTGGTTGGTGAGCTGGAAGGATGTCAGCTTACAGCTGTTGGTGGCTATTCTTGCCACCATGTCAAGAGAGCCTTCAAGGCAAACACTGCAAAAAGCAGAGTCAAAAGGTGGAAAGAAACAGATTCCAAGTGAGAGCAGTTGGGCTCCTGGATCCAGCTGTACCTGAAGCCTGAACTTTTCAATTTTGTGATCCAGTCATTTCCCCTTATATGCTTAAACCAATCTGATGTGGGTTCCTGTCACTTGCAACTAAAAACATTCTGATCTATCAGTCTAGGTGGTGGCAGGGTGGGAGTGGGAGGGGAGGATAAGAAAGTCAGAAAATCTAAACTCTGTCTTCAAAATCTCATGGTTGAGAGGGAGTCTAGAGGTCCCTTTAGGGTCATCTGGTTGGTTCCAACACTTGCCCGCTCACAGAATGTCCTCTACTTCATCCCTGACAGGACATCTGGCTCTGCTTGTATGCCTCCTGTGGCAGGGGGCTCACTCTCTCTCCAGGCAGCCCATGTCTTCGAAGGACAGCTCTGATGGCTGGAGATCAAGGCAGAATGTCTGCCAGCAAGGGAGGGGCGTGAACGAAATGCAGCCGTGCCCCCTTTCCTTCCTGCAGTCTGTTCTCTGCGCTGCAGCCAGAATGTCCCTGTCGTGATTTGTCAGATCACGTTGCTTCCTACTCAGAAACCTCCAGCGGAGGCTCTCAGTGCAGAGTGAGGGCCAAAGTCCTCACCAGGGCATACACGGCCCCACAGGTTCTTACCTTTTGCCTCTGCGACCTTATCACCCACTTTCTCTACTCTCTCCCACACTCTGCCCTGGGCACACTGGGCCCCTTGCTTTTTCTAGAACTCAGAGCCTTGGCACCTGCTGCTTCCTGGCCTAAATGATTCTCTCCCAGACTGCCAACAGCCAGCTCCCTCACCTGCTCCAGGCCTTTGCTCAAATGTCACCCCAACACCCCACTTAAAATTGTAGCCCCCCACCTCACTGCAACACTCACTGCTCCCCCCATCCTACATTATTTTTCTCCTTATTATCTATCCCACATGACACGTTGCTGTGTCGAGTTTACTGATTCCCCATCCCGTCTCCTACTCACAAGGGTAGGGAGTTTTCATCTCTGTTCACAGAGTTGTTCACAGCTGTGTCCTACCTAGAACAGCGCCTGTCACATAGTAGGTGCTCATTAAAAATTAGTTGAATGAGTCACCCAGTGATTCAACTTTAGAATGGGGCCTGGCATACACTAGGCGCCCACACAATGCTGAAGGCATGAGGGCACAGCCTGCTCCCGGAGGGTGCTAGGAGCTGGGGGGGGGGGCTGGTGCCAGGCAGCCAGGTCCCTGTAGCCTGATGTGCAGCAGCTGGTGGCTGTGCCCGCCCCGTTGAGACTGGGGGCTCTTAAGCAAAACTGACACGCTCTGTCTCTCTCTCAACGCCCCCTGACTGCAGCTGGAGGTGGAGGTGGAGAAATCAATATAAAGATTGGCTTTGGAGTAAAGGAAAAGAAGAAAAGGCCTTCTCCACTTCATTGAGATGGCAGCTGCAGAAAGCACGGGTGGGGGCCGACTGGCCCGGAGGCGCGGTGCACGCCAGCCCCCACACCCCCGCTCCGTGCTCTGCTCCCTGCGCCGCGGGTATAACCTCACTCACAGAGATGCTCAGCTCCCGGCGCCTGGAAAGTTCCTCCCAGACCACGTTCTCTCTGCTCAGAGTTAAGGTATTTATCATAGGCAGGAAGGTGTCAGGTTACTCAACAGCCCCCCAGTGTCTGGCTCCAATGTCTGGATGCTGGGGAGACCGGGGTGGACAAGCCGGACAAAAACCCCTCATGGGACTGACATTCCAGGGAGGGACACAGGCAGTGGACAAGGTGAGTAAGTCAGATGCGTAGAGCGTTTGATGGTTGTGAGCGCCGGGGAGAAAAGCAGACCAGGGAAGGGACAGAAGGTGTTGGGTGTGGAATTGCAATGTCATATACTGACGCTGGGTGAGGGAGCGAGTCACATGGCTGTCCGGAGGAGTGTGTCAGGAAGACGGGACAGCCAGTGCGTAGGCCCTGAGGCAGGAAAACACCCGGAGAGTTGAGGACTAGCAAGGAAGCCGCGTCATCGGAGTGATGGGCAGTGCCATCTACGTCAACGTCAGAGAGGTGGCAGGCATGGGGGACTGTTATGGGCATTGAGACTGAGATCCGGAAGCCACTGGAAGACATCAAGTGGAGGAATTATATGGTGGCTTCCACACTGTTGGGTGAAGAGACCAAGTCTGCCAAGAGCAAAAGCAGGGAGGCAGCTTAGGAGCGGTTGTGATGGTGGCTTCAACCAGGGTGCTAGCAGAGGATGTTGTGGACACTCACTCATTCATTCACCCCCAAACTCTTTCATTCACAAATCACTTATTGAGCACCTACTGTTTGGCGGCACCATTCTGGGTATTGGGGATAGTGATATGCCGTACTCACCCCTCCATGTGAGCTTACCATCTAGTGGGTGCAGGGCAAGAGCCAGTTAATAGGGCGACCAACCGGTCCTGGTTTTCCTGGGACTTTCTTGGTTTTAGCACTGAAAGTTTCACATCCCAGGAAATCATCAGGCTTGGGCAAACCAGAACAGCCGGCCACCCTAATGGTGGAGCTGTGTGTTTTAGATAGTGAAAAGTTTGATGAGAGAGGACCAACTTCCAAGACCATAGGTTGGTGACCTGGGTGACCGCCTTCTGCCATCCACAGATGGAGAGTCTGAGGCTCAGGGAGGAGGGCATGGGTCCAAGGTCATATGGCTGATTATAGGCAAAGCTGGGCTTAAATTTTGGCGTTTGAAGAAATCAGAGCTTGGGAAAGGGAGGCAGGGTCACTGGTCACCACTGGTGAGAAGCAAAGGAAGTTTCCAGCGAGGGACTGGGACAGAAGAGAGAGTCCAGGAACAGGCCTGGTCTCGACGTTGACAGAGGAGGCATTAGAAATCATGGATCCAGTGAACTCTTCCCTGAATAGCAGGGAAAACATGAATCCCTACCTCACACCGCACACACACATCCCATACATGCACAGAAATCCCAGGCGGATAAAGAACTTACATGTGATAAAGCAAGACTTTCACACAACTAGACAAAGACAGATTAATTTTCTGATCTCAGGGCATAGGGATGGGTTCTCTAAACTATTCACAGTAAGCACAAACCGTAAAGGAAAAGTTTATGTAAAACTTGTGTGCAACCACAGACACCACAAACAAAGTGAAAAGACAAGCTCCAGACAGGAAAAGACACTTAATGCAGATGAACAACAGTTTCTGGATTAGTATCCAGAATATAAAGAACTATAAATCAATCAGAGAAAAAAAGCCAAACAACTCGATAGAGAAATAGACAGTGGCTATGAACAGGCAATTCCATAAAGAATCCCATACGGTCAGTAACACGGAAAGATGTTCAATCACCTTGGTAGTCAGCAAAGGCAGATTCAAATAATGAGACACAATTTCTCCCCCATCAGATTTGCAAAAATGAAAATGCCAACAATATCCGGCGTTGGAGAGATGTAAAGCCAAGGGAATATGGCCCTCACACATCCAAGAAGCACTCATTGAGCACCCACTGTGTGCCTGTGACCGTGTTAGGTGTGGAAGCACAGAGGTGACTGCCATCATCATATCTGTCACTTGCCAAGTGCCGATATGGCAGCAGTAGCGCCAAGGGCTGTACATGCATTTCCTCGCTTTATTTTTACAAGCATCCAACGATGTAGGCACTGTTACTAGCTTTGTGTCTTACAGATGAAGAAGCAGAAGGCAAGTGAATGATGGTAGCAAGATTTCACCCTAGGTCAGCCTGACCGTGGCAGATCGTATTTTCAAGGATGGCCGCCATCTTATAATGGGATGTTGACCCTCCTCCCATGGAGTGGTAGGATCCTTGCCCCCTCCCTTTGAACTTGGACGGACTTTCGTGACTGCCTTGAGTGACAGAGTATGGTAGAAATGACATTACATGACTCTGGAGACTAAGCCCTAGTAAAAAGTGACCCATGTCTTGCTCTTGGCTCGCGGTAGCCGCCATATTGTCAGGAAGCCCAGCTTAGCCCACGCAGGGGAACCTGTGGAGAGGCCACACGCAGGTGCTTCAGTCAACAGGCCCAGGTGAGGTCGCAGCAGACAGCCAGATCCAACCACCAGACCTGCGAGGGAGGGAGGCCAGGGATGACTCCTGTTCCAGCCTCCATCTGCCTGTGACAACGTGAGGGACCATGAGCAAAACTGCCCAGCTGAACCCAGTCGACTCTCAGAACCCAGAGAGAGGATAACACAATGACTGTGTTTTCAGGCACCAGGTTTGGGGGTGATCCATTGCGCAGCGGGAGATAACCAGACGCTGTCTCCAAAGGCTATCCCCACAGCCACTAGGTCCGCACGTGGCCCACCAAAGCCACCAGCCTGGTGGGGCAGCCACACAAGCGGCAGGCAATTCCGTGTACGGCCATGATGGGGCGAGCACAGGCAGCCCATATTTCCAGAATCTTCCAGAAGATTCTAGAGAGTTCCAGAAGGCTTCCCAGAGGCAGCAGCACCTGATCAGTTTCAAAAATAAATACACATAAATAAACAGGCATTCCTGGGGTGTCCCAGGCAGAGGGAGCAGCACACGAAAGGGCCTAGAGGCTGCAGGGACCCGGGCATCTGTGGGGAGGAGCAGAGGGTGTCACGGTCAGGGTGCCAGCTCCACACTCCGTGCTCGAGTGTGAATCCCAGCTCGGGTGACCTTGGGCAAGTCGCTGTATCTCCTCAAGCACCGTCAGTGATAAACCAGGAATCGATGCTGATACTCTAATTCCTATTTTCTGTTGTTACTCTGGGGCCCGGGACGCAGCGTCCAGGTCTGGGTAGTTATTGCTGCCCGTGGGACCTCCAGCAAGTCCCTTCTCCTCTCTGAAGTCATTTGTCCCCTGGGCACGTGGGAAGACGACTCTGATGGGTGCCTGGCGAGGCTCCAAGCCCCTGTGTCTTTACGCACAAATAAACAAATAAACGAAGCCACGTGTTTGGGTGAGACGGGACCGTAGAACTGTTGGCCCCATGGGGAGGGGGGGCTCAAGGATGGAGAGAGGAAGAAAAACCCAGCTCTGATCCGGGCGTTAATAGTCACTACGTCTCCATCGAATCCCACCTAAATTAACAGGTGGGGGGCAGGGAGGGAGAGAGAGGGAGAGAGATTGCCTTGCGAGCTATTTTTGCAGAACCGTTAGAGTGATTTTCTGAAATGAAGGTGGAAGTCCTGGGAGAATGAAAACCCACTGCAGGTTCTGACGTTCAGCTCCACCCCTCCCGCCTCCACCCTCCCACGTGGACAACCCGCCGCCTGGCCTTTCCCGTGCCTGGGCTTGGGCTCACCAGGGCTGCACCTGCCCACGACGCATCCTCCTTGAGGGCCCAGCTCCTGTGCTGGGGAGACCTCTTGGACGCCCCAAGCCCCCGCACAGGTGCCTTTGCAGTTGCTACTGTGACAAAGCTGGTCACAGGGGACGGGACATCCATCCCGTCCCAGGGCTGCGAGTTCCCAGGAGGCGCATGCAGCCGGAGTCCACCTGGCAAATTGGCGAGGGGGTGTCCAGGCAGAGGGAGCAGCGGGTGCAAGTGCTTCGAGGCCAACAGGAGCATCTGACAAACAGTGGGGAGGGAGGAGGCGGGAGGACCCCGGGCCCAGTGTATGCAGAGCCCTGGGAGTTTCTGGAAGGACTCTGAGCACTTAAGACCTGCTCCACACGTCCCATGATTTTCATCCTGATGCTGCCCAATGAGCTAGCTTCTATGGGATGCCCATTTTGCAGGTGGTGTAACTGAGGCTCGGAGAAGTGCAGACACTTGCCTAAGGCCGCACAGCAAGCAGATGGCAGATCCAGGACATCCTTGACTCCTGATTCTTTGCACTTAACACCCTCCCTGGTCTCTTCTTTTGTTCCTTCTGTGGGAGGTTAGAACCAGGATGGGAGAGGCTCCAGCCCCTCACCGGTAGCCTCCTCAGCCCTGGCTCTAGCACCCTTAGAAGAGGACCAGGAGAGGTGTGGAGGCCAGGTCCAGCTGGAGCGGAGGGGAGGAGGAGGAGCGGAGGAGGGAGGAGCAAGCCTTCCGGTGGCAAATGTTAAATTTCCAGAGCTGACCCATCTCCAGCAAGGACAGACGGGGTGTAACGTGCCCACGTCTCTGCAAGAACAGAGGAGATCACATTCACATCAAGCAACACACTTCTCAGGGACCGCACGACCACCCTGTGGCCCAGCAACACTGGGATTTTAGCAACCACAGATGTAACCCTCCGCTTCATTCTCCAGATGGGTGGGACAGGGGCAGAGATAGGGCATCGCCCGTAATTTTATGGTGATGAGTCTAGCTACAGTTAATTGAGCACCTACTATATGCCAGGCGTGTAGTGTGCAGAGGGAGGGAGGGCGGCGTGGGTAGTGGGGATGGGAGCAGCCAGAGGGGCCGCTGCAGATCATTCAGGGCCTCATAGGACACGAGGAGGACACTGGCTGTTTCTCCAAGTGGGACGGGAGCCCAGAGAGGAGGCTACTGCAACAGTCCAAGCGGGAGATGATGGTGGCTTGGATGATGGAGGTAGCGTGGAGGGGGAGGGGAGTGGGTGGGATTGGATCTCTCGTGGATTTTTCACTCCCTCCCTCATTCATTCATTCCATTAGCCATTCAGCCTATCAATATTTATTGAGACCCTCCTCTCTGGCAGACTTGAGGAGTGCTAAACACTGAGCAAAACCCTACCCAAATGCAGGTTTAGTGGAGAGACAGCCATTCATGCAATGAGCCCAAAATCGACATATCATTGCAGCTTGCCATGCGTACCAGGGGGGACAGGGCGGGCACTGTGAGGACACCGTCCCGGCACATGCCCAGCCTGGGGACCTTCTGGCTCAAGCCCCTCATCAGACACATGGGGAAACCGAGGCACACAGAGGCAACATGACCGGTTCAAGGTTGCACAGCAAGTCCCTGGCAGAGCTAGGACGAGAACTCAGCCACGTCTCCCCGCCGGGTCCCCCAGAAGGTGGCTGTCGGCACCCCCATGGTCGCTTCCAGAGCCCGGGCCTCCCCCTGCCGCAGCTGCCCGTGGTTTACGACCTCCGGGAGCCCCTCGGAAGTGTCTCCTCGGCCAGGCCCGGGCCTGGGAGACGGGCCCGCCCGCCCGGCCGGCGGCAGATCGATTGTGCGTGTGCCGCCCCGATACTCCGTCTCATTAGGCCTCGTTTTCATCTCCCGGCTTCCTGGCAGCCTTCAAATTATCCCATAAAATTTATTTACTATTTCATGAATACATAAGCAGCAGGCAGGCACAAGCTTTTTATATATTTACACTGTATATATTTCACGGGAGACTTATAGCTGTCTCCGAGGCGGAGAGGGGAGAGGGAGCCGAGCGAGCAGACGGAGCCGGCAGCTGGTGGCGGAGGGAGGGAGGCAGGGGGAGGCGCGGAGGGCAGGCGGGGACGGCGCCCGCAGCCACGCTGGGCCACTGGGGCTGACCCGGGGCTGCCAGGCAAGAGGCGTTGGCGTCACCCTGGGACACTCTCCCTGGAGTGGGGCGAGCAGGGCAGGGGGCCCGGGCATGAGGCTGGTGCTACAGGACGGTGGCCTTGGGGCAGTCTGGTAAGCGGGTACCGATGGGTCACAGGGGATTCTGACCCTGGTCAAGGGATAGACCCTCATCCTGGCCACACAGTAAGCCCTGACTCTTGCTTCAGATCGAGTCCTGACTCTGGTGACAGACTGAGCCCTGATCCCAGCCACAGACTGAGCCCTGATCTCAGTTACAGACCTAGCCCTGGTCCTAGCCACAGACGGAGCTCTGACTCTTATCACAGACTGAGCCCTGATCCCAGTCACAACCGGAGCTCTGACCCTTCTTACAGCCTGAGCCCAGAGCACAGTCATGGATTATCCCAGTGACAACCTGAAATCTCAGCCCTGGTCACAAACTGAGCCCTGACCCTAGTCCCAGACTGACCCCTGAACTTAATCCCAGACCAAGCCCCAATTCTGGTCAGAGATGGAGTCCTGACCCCAGTCATATACTGAAGCCTGACCCTTGTTCCAGACTAAGCTCTGATTCCAACCGTAGGCTGAGCCCTGATCCCAACCCTTGGCTCGGCCCTGATCCCAACCCTTGGCTGAGCCCTGATCCCAACCCTAGGCTGAGCCCTAACCCCAGTCCCTCCTGCCCACGGGTGCTCACCCTGGCCTGACCTCTCTCGGTTTCACTTGTGTACACCAGCAGCCCCTCCTCCTCCCTGTGGGTCTGTGTGGTGACGCATGGTAGCCTTGCCCTGCCCGGCCCCCCGACATTGGGCATGGCCACGTGACTTGCTTTGGCCCATGAAACGCGAGCAGAAACGAAGCATAGCGCTGCTGGGTGGAAGTCCTCACGCGGTGGTGTGTGATTCTCCGCTTCCCGCCCCCATCCCGCCCCCTAACCGGCGATGTCCCATAAGCTGGCTCCTCGCTCCGCCTGGCACCCCGAGGGAGGATGACGTGGGGAACAGCCCTCACCAGCCCACACCGGACGTGCAGCATGGGCGAGACGTCAGCCTTTGTTGGGTTGTTTTAAGGGACTGAGATTTGAGGCCGGGCACGGTGGCTCACGCCTGTAGTCCCAGCACTATCGGAGGCGGAGGCAGGAGGATGGCTTGAGGCCAGGAGTTCGAGGCTGCAGTGAGCTATGATTGTGCCACTGCACTCCAGCTTGGGTGACAGAACAAGACCCTATCTTTAAAAAAAATAATAATAATAATTTTTAAAAAAGGGACTGAGATTTGGGTGCTGCTTGTTATTGCAGCATCAGCTGACAGATACAGCCAGAAACCTCTTTTCCTCCAGAGGCAGTCGCTCTGGCTCCAGCCGTTCCTAGTCATCACGGTTTTGCCCTACAGAAGGGCCCCAGGGGCCAGAAACCGGAGGGAAGGTAGGTAGAAATCAGTCGACATGTCAGAAAAGGCCAGGTACACTATAGGTGCTCAATAAATGCTCACTGGACTACAAAACATGCATTTTCCCCATTACTTCTGTCTCAGTCTTTAAAAAAATCTCCTCACCCCGGAATGGTGGGGTGCCAGCTCAGGAACCTCGGACGGCAGCAGCTACGCCCGGGAGGCTGTTCTGGAGTCAGATCCCGTCCCCGACAGCAGCGGCGTGGGCTTGGCGTGGTCTCTGCACTCTTGGTGCCTTAACATGCCCCGTCTGTGGAATGGGGAGAGAAATCCACGCCTCTGCGTGTCTCACTTCCTGGCTTTTCCAGAGATCCGGCTGGTCACCCCCCAAATGCCAACCTGCTGGTCCCGTCCGCTGTCATTTATGTGTTTCTCCATTCAGCCTGTCACTGTGCATTGTCACCATCATCACGATTCTCACCGCAGTGCTAACGTCCACTGAGCACTTACTGCGTCCCAGGCCCGACGCCTGTGTCATCTTCTTCACCTTCGTGATGACGCTCTGAGGCTCATTCTCCCATCACTCCACCAGCTCATTTGTGGACTCGTTACCCATCGAATGCCTTCATCTCTCCCTCCCTCCCTCCCTTCCCTCCCGCCTTCCTTCCCTCATTTATTCGAGAGAAGTCTAGCACGGGGTTAGGAGCAGGGGCTCTGGATCCTGGCTGCCTGGGTTCAAATCTTGGCTCCCCTCTTACTGACTGTATGACAGTGGGTGAGTTAATTCATCTTTCTGCCTTGGTTTGTCCATCTGTAAAATGGGAACAATAATAGTCCTTTCCTTCAAAGTTGGTGCAAAGATGAACAAATAGATGAAAATGCTTAGACGAGTGCTTAGCACAGAGTGAGCAGTTCGTAAGTGCTGGCCACAGTCATTCACAGAGCCAGTGATTCAACCCCATGTACCAAGCCCTTCTCTGTGCTGGCCACCAGGGCCTCAGTGATGGACAAGACACAGGAAAGTAAATAATGACAGTGAACACTGGGACAGTCACTGTGTACAGGGCACTCTACACTGATGGTTTCAATTGTCTCAGAAGCCCCACGAGATGGGCACTATGGTTAGGACCATTTTGCAAATGAGCAAACTGAAGCCCAGAGAGGTTGTGCGACTTGTCTGAGGACACACAGCCCATAGGTGGTGAAGCCTAGATTGGAACCTGAGGGGTCTGGCTTCTGAGCATGTGCAGCCCGCCACCTTGCCGTCCCATGCATCTGAGAGGAGCAGTGAGGAGCAAGAGGGTGTGCAAAGGGCTCTGGGTGGGGGACTGAGCTCTGCCCGGGCCAGGGTGGGAGTGAGGCCACTGAGCTGGACCTTCCAAGAGAATCTTTGGGGTCGCGCCATAAACCACCAGCCCTGAGGCTGTCCCCTGCCCTCCCCCAACCCCAGAAATACCTGCTTTCCCTGTGGGTCCTCTGCCCTCTCCCGCTCTCCCAGGGAGGCTCTGAACACACATGCCGCAGGGCCAGAGGCTGCAAGAACCCCCCTCCCCAGCCCACCCTCACCCGTGCAGCAGGGAGCTCCCAGCTGCCCAGGGCTGGACGTGAAGGCAACGCTGGGCCATGTCGCCAACACACGCTGGCCCCGGGCTCCAAGGCGGGCACCTGTCTCCCATTGCAGCTTTTGTGTCCGGACCATGTAGCATTTATTATTAATGGTAATAATAATTATAATCGCTTATTGATCTTCCCCAGTGCACCTGACACTCTCCCCAGCTCTGAATTCGGGTCACTGCCCAGCAAGCTCACACATCTATGCCCCGTGCAATGCATTGCGCAGTCTCGGTGCTCAATAGATATCCAATAACGTGACCAGGTCCACACGTATGGTCCTGACCTGCCATGTCCAGGCGCATGTGCTTGTCAGGCGCGTGGCTGACCAGACAGCCTCCCCCTCAGCTTCACGGCGCTTGCTGCTTGCTTGATTTTTGTAGCATCTGCAATGGACAAAAAGATGTGCTCTCCTAGAAAATAAGAGAACTGAAAGGAAGACTCTGTCCTGGGCCACAGGGGTTGTTCAGGACAGCGTCTGTCAACCTTTAGCGTGCACACGGATGTCCCGGGGATCTCGTAAAAATGCAGATTCTGATTCAGTGGCTCCGGGGCCCGGGACTCTGCATTCCTAACAAGCCCTGGGGGATGCAGGTGCTGCAGATCAGGCCTGAGCAGCAGGATCCAGGTGAGACCTGACAATACTCACCTGCAAGTAAGTAAAGGTTGAGGACAGGCAGTGGGAGAAGCAGGAAAGAGCACACATTTTGGAGTCCAGTGGTTTGGCCACATACTTAGCTGTGTGACTTTGGGCAAGTGACTTCACCTCTCTGGGCCTCGGTTTCCTTGTCTTTAGAAAACAGAGATGATGTTACCCACTGCATAGACTCCTTGTGATGGTTTTAATGAGATAATGGATATGAAAGTGCCACGCACACAGGAGGTACTTATTCTTCCTTCCTTCCTTCCTGTTTTCCTTCCCTCCCTATGGTTTTTTTTAAAAAATTATTATTTTTAGAGACAGAGTCTTGCTCTGTCACCTAGGCAGTAGCACAATCACAGCAGCCTTGAACTCCTGGGCTCGAGTGATCCTCCTGCCTCAGCCTCCCAGGTAGATGGAACTATAGGTGTGCACCACCGGCCCCAGCTAATAATTTTTAGGATTTTGTGTAGAGACGAGGTCTCACTATATTGCTCAGGCTTGTCTCAAATTCTTAGCCTCAAATGATCCTCCTGCCTCAGCCTCTCAAAATGCAGGGATTACAGGCGTGAGCCACCGCACCTGGCTCTTCCCTGCAGTTTTGTTCAGCACATGTAACCTGAAGCCATTAAAATGATTCCGATCACTGCCACTTTTTAAAGGAAGACGACGAAGGTGGGAGTGGATGGAGAAGACTTCCAGGCTGGGCGGGCCGGGGGTGGTTTTGAAGGACGGGTCTGGCTGGGACTGGCGGGAGCAGCCAGGAGAACGTCATTGGAGACAGTGGCGGAGGCTGAGCTCCGAGTTCACCTGCAGCTGCCGTGGACATTTCGTGAACTGCTCCCGCCCCTGCCAAGTCCCCGCGGTCCCCGGCTTTTCTAGAAGACTTTCTCCAGGGTGCACAGGGCAGCGGGAAATGCTGGGGATCTCGATCTCCAGAGGCAACAGGAGTTGGTGGAGAAATACCCCAGCTTCTGTGTCCCTCAGTGGGACAATGCTGAGGCTCCTCAGAGGGTCCCCACGGGCCTGAGCCCCCGCTTCCCGCAGCAGTGACCTGCCCGTGCACACAAACTTCGTTGGCTTTTGTCCTCCTTCTCTGCCCCAGTTTTCTCACTTTCTCCGTCCTCCTAAATAAATGACCTGCACCCAGGTCCTTGTCGCAGGATCTGCTTCGGGGGGACCCCGCACTAAGGCAGATAGTTTGTGGGCAAGAGGTCAGCCTTTCGGGGGTTCAGGGTTCAGAAAGCATCACTGAGCTTCCCAGGCCACCACTTGCTTTCCTTGGTGTTTATTAACACAGAGGCGCGCTCTCTCTCTCTCTCTCTGCCCTCTGTATCTTCCGTTTCTAGTGTCATTTGATGCCGAGAGTTCTCATGCTTGCTTCACTTTATCCTCAGAAGGACTGTTGTTTGCTAAATGTCCTCAAAGGATAGTTGGCAAGGCAGCGATAACCACCCCTCCCATTTCACAGATGAGGAAACTGAGGCCTGCAAAGCTTGTGCTCACTTCGGAGTCCATTTGACCAGCATGTAGGCCGGGCACCTGCCATGTGCCAGGTACTGTATTAGGAAACACCGAGGACGGGGGCTCAGGGGCTCATCCAACGCTTCTTAGACATCACTGTGCATCAGGATCCCTCAGGGAGCCCATTAAAATGCAGATGGCAGGGCTCCACCCCCAGAGGAGGTGATACAGCGAGTGTGGTCCAGCAGAAATCTGCACAAGAAACCCCCACCTGACAGCTGCAGGTGATTCTGGGACAAAGGGTCCTCCCTGGAAAGACCCTGAGAAACACCAGTTTGGAAGGAGAGGTAGATTTGGACCAGGAGAGAGGGGTACACAGGACCAGGGACACAGCAGAGTTGCACCCCTGGGCAGGGTAGGAGCTCTGGCACCTTGCTCTGGCCTTCCCACCATCTGGTCTCCCACTGCCAAGCTCTCGACCCCTCTGTATCCCAGCCACAGAGCTGGGGCAACCGAGCACCCCATCACCCCAAGGGGAGGTTTACCTGGTGACTTGGGCCAGACAGAGACCAGAGTCAACAGGTTTTAATTTTACAATATCCTTTTCAGCATATAAAGCACTCTACAGTTTATACAGTGCTTGCCCACATTTCGAAGCACTTCCAAAGGTACAAAGGACTCTCCAGAGTGCTTTCGTCCTCACGGCCACTCCTGAAGGGAGACTTCTCATCACCACTTTGCAGCTGAGAAGACTGAGTCGGCAAGTTAGCTGAGACTGGAACCCACGTGCTCTTACTCTGAGTCCAAGCTCTCTCTGACAGGGACATCACGGAGGACAAGACATTACCCAAAGGCTTCTAACCTCAGATGACCAAGGCTGCCACCCACTGATGGGAAAAATGCCCGGCCCGGGGAGGACCGTCTGTCCATCTCCCCCTGCCTTCCCTTCTCCTGGCAGCCTCTGGCTCCTGGCACTTGTAGCAACATGTCCTTGTCACTAGATGAGGCCAGTCGCCTACACATCCTTCCCGCAACCCCTCCCTCCACTTTTCAAAAAATTCCCATTAGAATAGCAACCCCAGCTATTCATGTCTAATCCTTACTACTCCTGGGCATCTTTATTCCTGTTCCACAGAAGAGACAGAGGGTCCAGGAGGTCAAGTTGTTTGCCTGAACTCACATCTACTGAGCCAACGTGGCCGACCTGAATCCAGGTCTTTCTAAGTCCTATGTTGATGCTCCTCACGGCCGGGCTGCAGTCTCTGCCCTGTCCTTGAAGCCCGGATCCTGCCACAGCCCTCAGAACCATCCTCAGGGGAGCGGGGACCCTGGCCAGCCCCTCCATCCACACCCGTCCCCGGAGCAGAGGGAAGGGGGCTGCATCTGATCATTCAGACAGCCGCCTGGTGGAGCCCACATCGCTGAGAGTTCGGGGAATGCTGTTATTGCTAAATATTATAGCAATTAATTGCAGAGGAAAAAGGAGGGGGAGGAGGAGAGAGAGGGAGAAAGATAGATGGAGAGAGACTCAGAGAGACAGAGACAATGAGAGACAGAGAGAGAAGTGGCTGGGCTGAGATGGCCCTTTGCAGATTCCTCTGTTGGCAGCATGGGAGACTAAGGACAGACTCCCTTACAGCCTGCTATGCTTCTGTTCAAGAAAAGACCAAAGATCAATCTAAAAAGATCAGATTGGGACCCATAAGATGTGGCAAGGCCACTGGTGGCTCAGAGCCTGTCAGACTGAAACACACCAGTCCTGCGGGGCAGATGAGGCCGCCGCGTCCAGATGGGGAGGTTGGTCCCTGCACAAAGGTGCTGAGTGAGGAGATGCCTGGAGGTCTTCTCATCAAACCATTGCCCCGCCCAAGGCCACGCCCACCCGGAAGAAGGGGCGCCTCTCTCTAATGTGCATAAAGATGCCCTGTGGGCTACCAAAGGTCCCCGTTCCCAGGGAGTGAGAACCTGCCGACTGACAGTCTGGAGCTGTCCTCCAGCTAGCAAGAGTCTAGAAAGAGAAGGCTCAGTTTCAGCCTCATTGAATTGTAGAGAAGCCCCAACCTCCCACAGGGGAGAAACAGAGCAAGATCGGGAGGGGATGCTCATCATTTTGTTTTGATTTTCTAAATTATCTTGCTTGAAGATCAGAGACAAACCATTGTTGTCGGGTAAATGCTGCTTTTTTTAAAAAAATTTTTCTTCTTTCATGATGAGACTTGCCTCATTTCAGCTTTGGTGAGAATAATGTTTTAAAGTGGTTTTCACTGGAGACATTTCTTTGGAGGTTCAAAGTCTAGAATAGGGAAGCAAGCCCTTCCCAAACTCTCTGGCTGTCTAAAATCCAGCCATCCAGCTATCCAGCCATCCATCTATCCATCCTCATTCATCTATCTGTCAATTTTCCATCCATCCAACCATCCATCCATTCATCCATCCATTGATCCATCCATCCATCCAACAGATGCATTTATTCATTCATTGATTTAACAAGTACCTGTGGAGCATTCACTGTGTACCAGGTCTTTTCTAGGTGCTGGGGATCTGGGGTAGACTAAGTGGGTCGAATTCCTGCCCTTATGGGGTCGACATTCCAGCAGGGGAAGACGGACAATGGACAAGTCAACAAACAGACAACATCACGTCAGTCAGTGACAAGTGCCACGCTGAGAATTAAGGCACCGTGACGTGCTAGGAAAGGAAAGACACCTAACTGAGACCACAGGGGCAGGGGAGGCCCCTCCGAGGGGAGACACAGACGCAAGACCTGCATGGCACGCGGGAAGCTCTTCCACGCAGACAACCAACCGCCCAGTGCTTGCTGGTTACAACACGGTGCGCCAACACCACTGACGTTAAGTCCTGCAGAACTTTTTGTTTCAACCTGGAAATTCTCACGGCCAGGCCCAGGTTGGCTGGCAAGGTCAGCTTCTCAAGGTGATGAGGAATAATCCACAGCTGGTCTTTGGTAACTATCTTCAGCTGATGTCGAAAACCATGTACGCATTATCACCGATGACAACGGCATCCTCCACCCGGGGGTTGGAGTGGAGTAGGGTGCAGCGGGAGGATCAGAGGGCTAAATTCCCTCATCCCTTCCTCTGCTGCTGCCGCTACTAACCCCTTCCTTTCAAGCTTCCGACAGCACGGCTCTTGGCGACGTGGGCTAGAATTCTGACTCTGTCATCTGCAAGCTGTGTGACCTCGGGCAAGTAACTTTGCCTCTCTGGGCTCCAATTTCCTCATTTGAAACGGAAACCTCCCTATGTTGTCGATTCCAAAACATGCATTTCCCCCTCTACTTTAATGATGCCCAAATCAAGAAAGGTTTGGTAGTCAGTCCAATGCCTTCAGACTTCAATGTGCACGCAAATGCCCCAGGGGTCTTGTTAAAAATTCAGTAGGTCTGGGGTGGGGGACCAAGATTTGGCATTTCTACCAAGTTCCCTGGTGACGTGGATGCTGCTAGTCCATGGACCACCCTTTGAGTAGCCACAAAACAGTCGACTTAGACATTTAACGTGGTTGTTATTAAATCTAGGGGCAAAGTTACAGTTGATGGAATTTTCGATTTCAGGAAATGCATTAACCCTGTGTTTCATTTTATTCCCCCAGTAACCCCATAAAAATGTTTGTAAAGCACCCAGCACACGGCCCAGGATGTCGAAAACATTAATAGATGTTAGCTCAGTCCTTTGAAAACCTCGGGAGCCAGTGTGGGATGTGAAGGCAGACGCCGGACTTTGAGGTCCATCTATAATTGGATGCAATCCGCATGAGGCCGCATGCAGGAGGGGGCGGGCCGCGGGCAGGCGGCGGAGAGAAAAATGTTAATTCCTCTCCCCATCCCCACATCCTCCAGCTCGGGGACGTGTTTGATCAGGCCTGCATCAAATGACACATTTGCAACTAGACAAAACCGAGCGCAGGGGACTTGAGCCTGTTTGAATTGGTCCCACTCACCCCCCACCCCCAGGCCGCCCCCCAGCCCGACCTCCTTCAGACGGACACGTGCAAATGCTTGTTTCAAGCCACAAACACGGACAAGCACCTGGACGATTCTGCCTGCTCTCAGGAACTGGGAGGGGAGAGGAGGGGCGGGCGGGAGAAGCAGGAAGGGGCATCTGGGTTTTATTTAGGGACTGGGAGCTTGGGAGTGGAGAAACAAAGAGAGGAAGAGGGTGAGCTCGGAAGGAAGTTGGGGGAGCAGGGTACCATTTTACAAGCCTCCAACCACTCGTAACGACAACGATGCCATCTTGTAAACAGCATATTCGGGGTCGCACCTTCCAGGCCGTTCTCTCACTGGATACGGGCAATGGCGCTAGGAAGAGGCACGAAAGGGCTTTATGACCTTTTATTTTTCAGCTGAGGAGACCGAGACGTGGAGACCTGGAATGAAATTACCCACTCGCGAGAGGCGAACTGGATGCAGGAGAAGCAGGATGTCGGGGTGGGGCCTGGGACTCTGCGTCTCACCTTCTCCCAGGTGATGCAGACGGGTCAGGTCCACGGACCACGTGGGGAGCAGCACAGATACATCGACTTTTTTTTTTTTAATTTCAGGAAAATATGAGAGTACAAACATTTTGGTTACGTTTTGTATCTTTGCCTCTCCCTAGCAAAGATTAGAGGTGTACCCCCCCCCCACAATGCTCATCTTTATACACCGAGGAGACACAAGCCAGGAAACTGAGCTGCCACCACCCTGGGACTGTGTCATTTTATTTATTCTGCCCATATGGAGCGTTTCTCACGTCCCAGGCGTTGTATTGAGACGCAACAGAGGACAAGGCAGGTGTGCTCCCTGGCCTGGCGGAGTTTAGACCAAAAGCGAATAAATTAAAAACTCCTACAAGGTGTGACAAGAGGGGTCGTGCTTACGGCGCACAGAAGGGCTTTATATTTAGGAGAGGAACGTAAGGCGCAGAGCAGCCACTGCAAGGAGATGCTCATCGGTGCAGCAGGGGCAGGATGTCTGCAGTCAGGCTGGCATGGCAGACCCCCACTGCTCTTGGGGTCTCTGAGAGCATCGTGCCCTGATAGGACCATGCACGTGGTAGGAAAATTAACCTCAACCGCAGTATGGACGCTACAGTCCCAGCCCTGAGTTTACTGCGAGCGTCCGCTCTTTGGATTTTGCTTTAATTGGGAAGGATGCCCTCTACCCCAATGCTTCCCTACCCTCACTGTGCATCAGAATTTTCTGGACATGTGGTTGCTAGATTTAGCAAATCAAAACACAAGATGGCCACTTAAATTAGAATTTCAGATAGGCAAAGAATAATTTGGGGGAGGTGTAAGTATATCTCATGCAAAATTTGGGAAATACTTATACTAAAAACATTTGTTTAGTGTCTACCTGAAACTCAGACTTAACTGGGTGTCCTGTATTTCACCCGGCAACCCTAGCTAGGCAGCTTCAGAAAATACCGTTCTCAGAGATTCAGGTTCAAATCTCATTAGGAGTGTTTGAAACTCCCAGGTGATTTTAATCTGTAAGGAGATGAGCTCCACTGATTTGAAGGAAGAGAAGAATCTGAGTTGGTGGAAAGAGCCGACTCCACTTTGCAAACATCACCTGGCCTTACCTCTATGAACCCAGAAGAGCCTGCGACTCTCCTGTGTTCAACTGTTAAAGCGGTTTTGGGGTGAAACATACACTGGATTCCTTTGTCAGCACTTGATAAGAGCTGTTTTGAGGTACTAGCAGCTGTGAGTGAAGACAGCAGCTATGAGTGAAACAGTATCCAACTCCTTGGTCTAATATTTAATATGGTTGTTATTATTATGGCTATTATCTACTGAGCCCTGACTCTGTGCCAGGTACTGTGCTAAACACGTTCGCAATACACTGTTAGTTTGTTAACTAACCCTCCCAGCAACCCTGTGAGACAGGAGCTATTATAACTCCCCTTTCATAAATGAAGAAGTTGTGGCGCAGAGAGGTTAAGTATCTTGCCCAAGGTCACACATCACTGTGTTTCATTGGACAGGCTTATGTGATTGGCTTGGTGGAAATCTAAGGGTAGGGGGTGCTTGTAGAAGGGGAAGTATGCTTTTTTCTCCACTGGGCCAGCTCTCCAGAGAATGACAGCCCTAGGAGGGAATCCTAGGCTTTCCTGGGATGGACAGATGGAAGCTGATATCACCTGAATACACAGCCAGCGTTAGCAGATCCAGAAGACCTGTTGCAAAACCCTTTTCTCAAAAAGTGTAAAAGAAGAGAACCCTGGGAGGAGAGGAGGCAGACATCCTGGCACTGAGAAGGACAGTGGACACACTGACCCCAGGAACTGGCAGGAGAGCTGGCGCTTGGATCTCCTGTAGCAGGGAAGGGAGGTTGCCAGGACCCACGCACCGAGCACCTCTCCTGCCCTCTCTCTTCCCCTGCTATCCACCCTCCTCCCACCCCTGGCTCCTCCACGCCAGTTATCACTCCTGAGACCTGGTTTACTGTGGCCTGAGCTTACACACCCTCAGTCAGCCACGGATAATTGAATGTGGTGCTAAGAGCATAAGCAAGGGTCAGGAAGGTGTATGAGCGCCCTGCTGCTGCTGCCCCCGGGCCTCCCGCTCAGCCCTTGCACCCTCTCTCCCTGTTTATGAAGCACCCACATGTTTTCAGTGAAGCCGTTTCATCAGCCTGTTTCCCACCTGTAGAACTTTGAGAGCTCAACAGCCTTCTTTCCTCTTATCTTCTGTCTTTTTCAGTCCAAAGTGGCAGGGTTTTTGCTGATGTAACAGTCTCGAAAACCTTGTGGGTTTCCCATGTATGTCACAGGGATTCACTCCATTACGCAAGAGGCTCTTCCGCAGATCTTTCCTGGATAATCTCGTCTTTACTCCTAGTTTCTGCTGAGATGGGTAAGGGAACAAACAGCCCTCCGTGTGTGACTCAATATTGTGACTTTTTGTCCTTTTGAGGCACTAGCAAGACGATTCTAGCAAGTAGAATCACACTAGCAAGTAGATTCACAGCTGACAGTGAATCTACTAATCTTAGCATCATTTGCAATTTTAATAGGCTAAGAATTTTCTCAAATCTTCAAGTCCTGGTTCCTTTTTATTTAATAGCTCTTCTCTGAATCAATCTATCTTTCTCTCTCTGTCTCTCTGTCTCTCTGTCTCTCTCTCTCTCTCTCTCTCTCTTTCTCACACACACACACACACACACACATTTTACTCCAAACAGCAAGAAGAAACCAGGCCACACTTTTGACATTTTGCTTAGAAATCCTCTCAGCTAAAATACACGAGTTTATCACTTGCAGGTTTTGCTTTCCTTATAACTGCAGGACACAATTCGGCCAGGCTTTCTGCCCCTCTACAGCACGGACTCTCTTTCCTCTACTTTCCAGAATCATGTTCCTCGTTTCCTCCTGAGGCTACAGCAGCAGCATCTTTAGTGTTCATATTTTTACCAAAAGTCCGTTTATGACTTAGGAACATTTTTTTTTTTTTGAGACAGGGTCTCACTCTGTTGCCTGGGCTGGAATGCAATGACATCATCATAGCTCACTGCAACCTCAAACTCCTGGGCTCAAGCGATCCTCCTGCCTCAGCCTCCCGAGTAGCTGGGACTACAGGCATATACCACCATGCCCGGCTAATTTTTCTACTTCTTTGTAGAGACACGGCCTTGCTCTCGCTCAGGCTGGCCTCGAACTCCTGGCCTCAATTGATCCTCCTGCCTCAGCCTCCCAGAGTGCTGGGATTACAGGCATGCGCCAACACGCCCAGCAAGGTCCTCTTTAAGATAATATAGCCTTTCTCATTCCTGCTGCACACTTCCTTCAGAGCCCTCACTAGCAGCACCTTTAACATCCACATTTTTACAAAGTCTGTTTGGGGCAATCCAGGCCTTTTCTATAATGCGCCTCAAAATTCTTCCAGACTCTACCTGTCATCCAATTCCAAAGTCACTTCCATATGTTTAGGTATCTATTAATATTACAGCAGCATCCCACTGACACAGAGGCTAAGACAGTGATGCAGTTGGTCCCTGGTCCCAGGGAGGAATGTTCTGTAGACCAGAGTCCCCGCCCTGACTAGACATCCCAGGCTCCCTCCTGCAGAGGCTCAGAGAGGCGAAGTTCAGAAAGACCTGGCCTCCAGCCCTGCTTCATGTCTTACCAACTGTGTGACTTTGACCAAGTCATTTAACCTCTCTGAGCCTCAGTTTCCCCATCTGTAAAGTAAGGATAATGATACCTATTTCCCTGGTGTGCTCTGAGGATTTCCAGGGATGACACACATAGAACACTTAGCACAGAGAAAACACCCAGTAAATTATTTTTATCTTCATCATCATCATCATCATCATCATCACTATTAACAGCCACGACATGCCTGGATTCCAGAAAAGGCACACAGGGGCATCCTGGGTCCAGACACGAACGAGGCCTTCGGAGAGAGTGACCAGGACCCAGAGCCAGCATCTGCCCCCTAGGGCCGGGTGAGGGTCGAGCAATGAATGTGAAGAGCTTGGAACTGTGTCCTGGATGTGACACACACAGTGGATGCCTACAGAGAGGACAGGAGGGGCGGGGAGGGGAGGGGAGAGGAGGGGAGGAACAGAGGCAAGACAGAAAGACACATCCATACCCGGGGGAAAAACAGAGAAGAAGAGAAAGGGAGAGGGAGAGAGGGCAGGAGAGAGGAAGAGACGGAAAGAGGGAGAGAAGTGTGGGGAAGGGAAAAGGGAAGAGGGGGAGGAAGGAAGGACCAGAGAGACAGGCAGGCAGAAACAGATACCGGAGAAAGAAAGAAAAGGGAAAACCAGACAGAGACGTAAGGAGACAGAAACAGAGAGACAAGGAAAGACAGAATGCGAAAGAGACAGTGTGTGCCCAGGGGTCTCTGGTCCCCTCCCCTGATCGCTGCCCAAGCTGTTCCCACTGCCACCATTTATCCACCTTCCCTAACGCTGCCCTGAAAATCCACACCTTCCACCCACCCCTGCCCTCCAGGCACGGGGCCATCCAGGCTGTCCCCTGTCCCCAGCCTGGACCCCGTGTGGAGGTGGCTGGTTGTCTCTGCAGTCGTCTGTCTTGGACCCGTCTAGATACTATCAGCCGTGAGTACCAGCCACTGCGCTGACCCATCCGCCAGCCCGGCCGGCCTCCACCCCGGGTCCCCTACTGGTCCCTCAGAACTATAAATGTCCTGCCGTCACCTTCTATCTGTCCACCGCCCCTGCTGCTCAAGTCCAGGACAGTCAGGGCCACAAGGGGAGACTCACACAGTAAGATCCTTGGCCCCGGCCCATCTGCTGAGGGGGCAACTAGGGGAGGGGGGCTGTGCCAGAGCACCTGCCAGGGGCCCCCCTGTGGCCCTCACGCCGGGCGGCAGCAGTGGCACTGATGAACAAGCGGGCCGGCTACACTCACGCCGTCTGCCGCACCCGCTCAGTACTCCTCAGAGTGGATCCGCTTGTACTGAGTGATATACAGTTCCGTCCCGGCACCACTGGAGTGGATCCTGCTGCCACCTCCTCCTCCTCACCCTGTCCCCTCCATCGGAGGGAGGGCATACATTCAGGCAGAAAGCTCCACTAGCTTCCCGTCCCATCCTCGGGTGCCCAGGGCCTTGGACGCTGAGCAGGGCTGCGACAGTCAGGTGGCTGCAGCGGGAGGGCATGTACGTGGTGGGCCGGTTCAAGAAACATGCACACCTCCTATGTGCCCTGCTATACACCTGGGATCTGAGGACCCGCTGGATGTGTTCAATGCCTTCAGGGAGTCTGGTGGGGAAGGCATGGGATGTGTCCCAAACCAAATGACAAAGGCAAGTGCCAACATAAGCGTGCCCTTGTAGGCCACTGTCACTTGCTCATTCTTCAAATATTCAGTATGAAATGGTCACAACCATTTCTGCTCTTTCCCACGGAGTGGCTGGAGGACGAACCACGTAGACTGCCCGGCACAGGGAATGAGAGGCAGTTCAGCAGCAGCGGGGCTGCCTGGGCGAGAGTCCCAGCTCAGCCTTGAGCAAGCGCTCAATATCTTTTCACTTCTGTTTCCTCCTCTGTAACACGTGGGGAATCATAGCAAGGCCCTCCTTAGGCTACTGCGAGGGCGAAATGAGTTAACATGCAAGCAAAGCTCTTAGATGCCTGTCTGGCATGTCTGAATGCTACAGAAGCGCCAGCTGTTTTTGTCATTACAGAGGTCTCCCCTTATCCAAGGGGTCATGTTCCAAGACCACTAGTGAGTACCTGATACCATGGATAGTAATATACAGACAGTCCCCAACATAGCATGGTTCGGCTTACAAGTTTTCGATTTGACGATGGAGTGAGAGCAAAATGCATCCAGTAGAAACCGTACTTTGAGTATCCCCTACAACCACTGTGTTTTTCACTTTCAGTACAGTATTCAATAAATTATAAGAAATATTCAACACTTTATTATAAAATAGGCTCAGGATTAGATGACTTTGCCTTAGATTGACTAGGCCAATGTAAGGGTTCCAAGCACATTTAAAGTGGGCTAAGCTATGATGTTAGGTAGGTTAGATGTATTAAATGCATTTTTGACTCGATATTTTCAATTTATGATGGGTTTATCAGGACATAATCTCATCGTAAGTTGAGGAGCAACTGTACTAGTTTTTTTCTATATATACATACTTGTTATGAAGTTTAATTTATAAATTAGGCATAGTAAGAAATCAACAACAACAATAATAAAATAGAACAAATAAAACAATATTCTGTAATAAAAGTTATGTGAATGTGCTCTCTCTTGCTCTCGCTCTCAAAATATCTTACTTTACCGTACAGTACTTGGGGAGCCGAAACCACAGGAAGACAAATGCAGATAAGGGACTACTGTACACGGTAGCTACTGGTTTTACTTTTCCCATTGCACCAATTCCTCAGGGAGCTTGAGTTCTTACCTGCAAAAGGAGGACTACCAACTAGGTAGGGATTAAAAGAGAATTTGGTATATAAAATGCTATCTTAGTCCATTTTCTGCTGCTATAACAGAATACCACAGACTGGGAGATTTATAAAGAAAAGAAATGTGCCTCTCACAGTTCTGGAGGCTGGGAAGTCCAATATCAACACGCCGGCATCTGGTGAAGGCCTTTGTGCTGCATCATCCCATGGAGAGTGGCCGAAAGGCACTCAGCTCCAGGATTTTCTTTTCTGGGAACAAAAATATTGAGACAGGAAAAGCTCCCCGAGGCCACCAAGTCTACTTTCTTAAAGGTATAAATAGAGAAAGGGAGGCCCAGGAGGTGAAGGGACTTGCCCTAGGGCACCCTGCGAGTCAGTGGCAAAGCAAGAACCAGAACATCCATCCCAGATTCCTGTGCTAGTCTTCATTCCCCCACATGCTTGTGCCATCGGATGGGCAGTTGTCCTGTGGGACACAGCTACCTGCTTGGGGGAGGCTCTGGAGATGGCACAGGATAGGGAGTGGCGTTTGAATGGGCACTGAAGGGTGCGTGAGCATTTGCCAGGCAGAGGAGGAGGGGAATCCATACCTCCTTCCATCCTTCCTCCCTGCTTCCTTCTCTCTTTCATTTCTTTCTTCCCCCGGCCTCCCTCTCAGATGATTCGTGAGGAGAAACCCTGGCTGGCACCTGGGAAGGGAGTGAACATGCTGTTGCAATGTCCGGGGCTGAGCCTGGGAAAGCCCGAAGTTGGGGGTAGTGTTGGGACCAGGGGTTACTGTGCTCAGGAGCCCCCCAAGAAATGCAGGTGGCCAACCGTGGAGCGTGCAGCTTACCGGGATAAAAACGAAACAAACCAAAACAACAGCAAAAACCAAGAGCTGTACCTCCCTTGCCCAGCCTGGCCACTAAAATAATTACCTGGATTGTGGTAATCATTTTGCGCTGTATTCGCGTATCAGCTCATCACGTTGTACACCTCGATATATGCAATTTTAATGTGTCAGTTATACCTCAATAAAGTTAGGAAAATAAATAAAATAATGGAAGAAAAAAACTCCAGCTCCAAGGGTTCCGTTGAGGTCGGGGGCGGTTCCCTGGACACAGCAAAGCTTGTGGGTTACAAAGGCTTGAGGAACAAAACGGAGTCTTTGGAGTTGGGGAAAACCACTTAAAGCTACGCTGCAGCCTCTACTTCCCCTCTGTGTCCCCCGCCCCACGCCCCTAACCCAGAACCCCAGTCTCCGGAAATAGCCCAGGCCCCGCCCCCTGGGGAGCGGCAGGTAGATCCGGTCACGTGACTGCGGGTTCACGTGGCCGAGGCTAGCGGAAGTAGTCCGGATCTCAAAGCGCTGCCCGTGCTTTGAAATGTGGGGCTGATTCGTCACCACTTCAGTCCCAGCTTGTCCTGCCTCTGGGCATCCTTGGCTGGTCTGCTCTCCTTGATGAGGGCGGGGAATGGCTGGGAGAAAAAGCTGGGGTGACAGGCTTGTGGCCTTGGGCGAATCCCTCCTCCTAAAAAGGGAGGCTCCTTTTCATCACCAGAGTGAGCCAAACCGCAGCTGTGTTCTGCTAGAAACTCCAGTACCTCCCGCCCCCTGAGGCCTGTCTGCCCTCGTTCCCTGCTTCCTTCGCCACACCAAGCTAGTTCCCACTCCACTTTGGGTTTTTGCATTTGCTGGCCCCTCTGCCCGGAGTGCCATTCTCCCGGCTCCTCCAGTGGCTGATTGCTTCTCATCCCCGAGGTCTCAGTTTAAATGTCGCTGTCTCCCATTACCCAGTGACTGCCTACCCTCACCCTGGTTCCCATCATACCACATCCTCCTCCCTGTTTCTTTGTCTTCAGGGCACTCACCCTATCCGAGATTATTCATCTATTGCCCATCTCCCCTGTAGAACTTAAACGCCATGACATGCGTCCCATCTTACTTGGCCTGACACAGTAAGTACTCAATAAAGTTCTCCAGTAGCTGACCCATTTTGCATATCAGGAAACTGAGGCTCAGCAAGGGTTAAGTGATTGGCTAAAAGTCCACAGCAAACTAGATCTGCTGACTCCAAGGTCCTTGTTCCTTCCTTTAGCTTACACTTTCTCTCTTATCTGTAAAATGGGGACAGGGATGGCTCCTGGCTATTTCAAATGAAAAAGTTATGGAACGTAGAGATGCCCCTCCTGCTCTATGGGAACCCAAATCAGGACAAGAGCCAGGGTTTATTTTCTGTCTTCAGGGGGGAGCCTTTAACGCTCACGCTCACGGCCAGCAGTGCCCAGGGAAGGAAACCATAAAACCCCTGACAGCATGGTTTATTACACCCATGCAAACACACCCGGGGCCAAATCAAGTTTCTCCCAAATCGTAAAACCCTAGAATGTCAGAGCTGGCAGGGAACTGGGAGATCGTTTAGCCTGGAGGCTCCCAAACCTGGCTGAGCAGTGAACTTGGGGAATAATTTAAAAACTCAGATCTCTGGGCCCCACCCTGACCACCTGTGTTAGCTGGGAATTGGGATTGCAAAGGTCTCACAGGGGAGTAACACCTTGGCACAACAAAGGGAGGAAAAAAGACTGAGGGGGGGCTGGTGTCAGATCACAATGCGGGTATGACAAATTTCTGCCAGCCCAGTGGGGATGCAGATCAAAGAAGAGTCCTGAATTGGGCAGAATGGATGTGGCCCTGGTACCTCTGCCTTGTCACCGCTCAGGTGCTGTCCTAAGGAGAGCGTGCCCTACCTCCTGGCTTAGCCCTTGGCCTGGGGCCAGCCCGAGAAAGGCACGACCTTAGAGGAAGCAAACATGGATGAACTGGAAGTCATCTGTGGATCACTCTCTTGCATCCGGGCAAGGAGGCTTTTCTTGAAGGGGATGTAGCACATTTCCATGCTATACCACGAGAGTCCATGCCCACGGAGGGACCTGGGATTTGGTATTTTCGGAAGTTCTCTGAGTGCATCAGCAGCAGAAAGCTCCTGACTCCCCCTCCAGTGCTCTCTCCTGCCCAGCCCTCACGCCCTAGAAGGGCGTCCATTCTGTATTGGGCAGCCATGTTTGAGGAGCAGTGGGAAGGGTCAGGTGGCCCAGGCTGCACTGTCATGTGGGATCTGAAAGAGATGGTTTAGGACATTGGTTCTCAACCAAGGGTAACCGTGTCCCCCAGGAGACATTTGGCAGTGTCTGGAGACGTTCTGGTTGTCACAACTGGGGCAGGAGGTGCTACTGGCCTCTAGTGGGTGGAGGCCAGGGATGCTGCTACATACCCCACAATGCACGGGACACGTCCCACCACAAAGAGTTATCTGCCCAGAATGTCATTAGTGCTGTAGCTGAGAAACCACAGTCCATGACCCTCTTGAGATCAGGGATGAAATCTGGTGCATATTATATGCATTTTTTCTGAGTTTGGCTTTTCCAGTTTGGGCTGTGACCCAGACTAGGTTAGGACCTGCTGTCCTCTGGGCTCTGGGCTGATGGAGCCATCTGCTGCCCAAACATGCCATCCTTGTCTTCCCTCCAGGCCTTTGCACTTGCTGTTCCCTCTGCCAGGAACAGTCTCCTACTTGCCCCCCACGTTCTTCCTCACCGATAACACCTGTACTCACCTGTGCCAGGCACTGTGCTTGGGACTTACCCATTTTTCTCATTGAATCCTCACAAGCACCACCCTCTGAAGGTGGTGTGATGATTGTCCCCAATTTAGACATGAAGGAACAGAAGCACGAAAGGGTTAAGGGACCTGGCCAAGGCCACACAGTTAGAGAATGGTAGAGCCAGAATCCCAACTCGAGCAGGCTCTGGAGCCCAGCATCCTAACCCCTGAACTGTCCTGCCTCTTCAACAGCTCCCCTGTCACCTTGTCATGGTCACTGTGCCGGTCTGCATCCTCTACCAGGCTCTGGGCTTTGTGAGGGCAGGGAACTTGTGCCCGGCGTGGTTCGTGGCACAGAAGTGGCACCCTGGAAACATTTGGTGAGCGGATGAGTCCTTGGATTTTGGTCTCGATTCCTAATGTTCTACTGTTGCATTTGTCAGCGTCAGGCCTGTGACACCACCGTTGAGTCAGGACTGAACCTTCAGGCTCCTGGTTCTCATTAGCGGGTGACGGGAGATGTGCCCATGTGGGGAAGGCTGCTCTAGGTTTGCCGGAAGCCTCAGACACCTGTGCACATTATTGTGAGTTGATGTCCCTTCTGTGAAGGGTCGCGGGATAGAGCTTACTTTTGAGGACATCCCCTCTAGGGAGACACTGGGCATCTTCCTCACCTTAGTCTTTCTAGTGCCCAGCGTGGTGCCTGCCGGACACTGGTGTGTTAGCTTCCCAGGGCTGCTGGAACCAATCACCGCAAACCAGGTGGCTCAAAACAGCAGAAATGTACCCTTCACAGTTCTGGAGGCCAGAAACACAAAATCAAGGTGTCGGCAGGGCTGTGCTCCCCCAGACGTCTCTAGGGGAGAGTTCTTCCTCCCTCTTCCAGCTTCTGCTGGCACCAGGCTGTCCTTGGCTTGTGGCAGCGTCACTCCATTCTCTGCCACTGTTTTCATGTGGGTCTTCACGTGGTCTTCTTTCCCGTGTCTTGTGTCTTCTCCTTTTTTGTCTCTTATAAGGACACTCATCATTGGACTTAAGACCCACCCTCAATGTGAGATAATCCCATCTTGAGGTCTCAGAGAAGTGACATGACTCTTCCAAGTTCTCAAATTTCCAAACCTAGCTGTGCACCTGAATCACCTGGGGTGGAAGAGGTTGCCGTTTTTTTTTAAATGCAGATTCTTATACCTTACGCAAAAAAGATTTACGAAAGTCTAGGGTGAATCCAGAAATCAGTATTTTTGTCAGGTTCTTAGAGGAAATGTCTTCATAATTAGGTTTGGGAATGTGTCCGGGTCACTATTGCTCTGAAACAAATTATCCCGATCCTTAGTGGCTTAAAACACCCGTTTTATTTTGTTCTGGGTTTTTGTGGACTAGGAATTGGGGAAGGGCTCAGCCGGGTGGTTCTCACGTGGAGGTTTCTCATGTGATTGTAGTCACCTGTTGGTTGGGGCTGCATTTAACTGAAGGCTCATCTGGGCCAGACCAGCTCTCTCCCCTGCTGACAAGAGCGCCTCCATGTGGCCTCTTCAGCGTGGTGGGCTCAGGGGCATTGGATTCTCAGATAGAGAGGCTCAGGGGCTCCAGGTGAGGGAGGTGGGAGAGGTCACGGGCAGGATCTTGTGGGCACTTCAACTTTTAGCCTGAGTGAGGTGGGAGTCATGGAGAGAGTGGTAGGATCTGACTCAGGTTATCAAAGGCTCACCCTGACCACCATGCAGGAAAGGGATGCTGGAGGCAGGAAGGCCAGAGTGGAAGCAGGGAGACAAGGGAGGATGTTCTTGCATCATCCATGTCATAAGCGGTGGGGACTTGGGCCTGGGCAGGGGCAGAGGTGGTCGGGCAAATAGGACAGACTCACAGGGAAAGTGACAGGCTTGGACACCTCCACCACAGATGGCTGTCCTTCCTCCCTGTATCAAGTGAGACCCACGTGCAAACATGCATCCCTCTAGACAGCAGCCTCAGCCATCCTTTTGAAAGCTGATAAGCCATCCCACAGCGCACATCTTTTGCTAGAGGAGTCTGTATGAACCCAGGGGTGTAGTGGCTCATGACATAGGGGATAAGTCCCAGCTCTGCCACTCACTAGCTGTGTGACTTTGGGCAAATGACTGCACCTCTCTGAGCTTCATTATTTTCATCTACAGCTTGGGGACCCAAATGGTGCTTATCTTAAAGGGTTATTATGAGGATGAAATGAGATGACGTAAGGAGAGCACCTAGCTCGGTGCCACAGCCCTCCCTCCCTTACAGCCCTGCTGACAGCTAGCCAACCATCAGACGTTCAAGGGAGGGGGCCAACATCCAACCTGCCGGCTGCCTGCAGACACATGAGCAAGACCCAGCAGGGCCAGTTGAGCCAGCCCCAACCCAAAGACTCACCCAGCCAACTCACAGAGTCATGAACAAAGTCAGTGGTGGCTGTTCTGAGCCCTAAATTTGGAGGTGGTTTGTTATGCAGTCAACACCAACTGACTCTTACCCCCTCTTAGGCTTTGCATCTTCCTGTAGTCCAGGCTTAGCATATGGGGTAGGCAAAATAGTGCCGCCCCCCAACTATCCACATCCCTAACCCTTGGAACCTGTGAACATGTGACCTTCCATGGCAAAAGGGACTTTGCAGATGTGGTTAGGTCAAAGATCTTGAGATGGGGTGATGAGCTTGGATTATGCAGGTGGTCCAGTCATTTCAAGGGCCCCCATAAAAGGGAGACAGAGTCAGAGAAGGAGACGTGACGATGGAAGCAGAGGGAGAGATTAGAAGGTGCTGCGATGAGAATGGCGGGAGGGCACACAAGCCAAGGGATGTGGGCGGCCTCTAGAAGCCGGAAGAAACAAAGAAATAGATTCTCCCCTAGAGACCCCAGAAGGAACCAGCCCTGCCAACACCTTGATTCGAAACCTTCTGACCTCCAGAACTATGAGAGATAAATGTGTGTTATTTTAAGCCACCGAGTTTGTGGGGATTTGTTATAGCGGCAACAGGAGACTAATACAGCATACTAGGTCTCTGTGCCGCTGCATTCTCCACCCTCTGGTCAAAAGCAAGCTAGGAATCCATTTCCCTGGGACTGACGACCCTGTCGGTTGACAAGTATAAAGAATCAGAGTAAAAATAGCAATCCTAATAATAATAGCTATTAATTCTTGAGCCCTTACCATGTGCCAAGCGCATCAGGCTAATGGTTTCATACATGTCATGTCATTGAATCTTCACATAAGGCATACGTGGAAGTACTATTACCATCCCCATTTCACAGATGGGAGAACTGAGGCTCGCAGAGCTTATAAAACATGCCCAAGGCCACACCACTAGAAAGTGGCAGGGCTGGGATTGACACCCAGGTCTGTATGATCCCTGACACTCAGTGACACTCAAACCTTCCCTGGGCTCAGCTCATGCAGAAGGAACCCCCTCCTCTCTCTCCACCCCTGTTTGCCTCTTCCCGGTGGGTTGGGGGAAGATCCCATACGTTTCCCTTGCTCCCAGCCCCCTTTCCTTTCTCCCCAAGCCTCAACAGAGGCTCTTCACTCTTCATATGCCATTTTATACAGGCACAGACAGCCTGGCATTTTTGAGAGGAACTTTATTTCCTTTTGGCTTTCTCTCTGCTTTGTAGCGAAGAAAATAGAAATTGCAAAAATATAGACAAGTTCTCAGACTGCAGATTTCTGATCCCAAGAATTCCCTCCAGCCAGGACGGGTTGGCACTGCCGACTGGCACCACGCCTGGCTTCCCTTCCTCCCGGCTCCAGGCCTCCACCTGCTGGGCAGCATCTTGTCTCCCATCCTTGGGAGAGATTTACCTAAAATTAACAGTACATGATGATCCTGCACAGAGGACGTCTGTGCTTTTCCCTTTACCCCTTCTGATGGTAAAAGCACCCAGTTTTTTTTTTAGGGAAACCACAGCTTGTTCCCTCTCAGGCCAGGTGGCCTCGATGCAGCTGACCCCAACCCCAGCTCCTGGGACAGGCATGTGACCCAAGGCAGGCCAATGAGAGTACTGCATCCCCTCTCCCATCGTGATTGGTCCAGGCACAGGCCCATGACCCAAGATGAGCCAATCAGAACGAAGGAACAGGATGCCTACTTATGCTTTCACTGTGCTAACAGGTGAAAGTCACTCTCATTTTTTTGCTGCCGGTGATACCGACAGCAGCTGGCAGCCATCTTTGCCAACATACGGCGAGAGGGTGCCCAAGGATGAGGCCAACACAGAGGAGAGCAGAACTGAGATTTAAAAAGAGACAACTGCTTGGTGACATTGTTCGAAGACCTGGATCCAGCTGGGCCTGAAGTTCAGTCCGTGAGACCATGAATTGTTTTTGCTTGAGCCACTTGGCGCCAGGTGTCTGTCACATCAGCTCGATCAATGCGATGGCCAACATGTATTGAGAACTGTCTTGGTTTGGGTTCCCCTGAAAGAAGAGCTTGAGACAAAGACTTGGGCACAGATAATTTATGTGACAGGTGATCTCTGGATTCAGAGAAGTGAGGGATGAGGGAGAATGAGTCAGGGAAGGAGGAGCGTCAATGTAAGGTGTGTTACTGAAGTCACCGCTGGTGACAACGGAGACCAGATTTCTCCGGAACCTGCTGAGGAGGGTAAGAATGTTTTCCAGAAGTATCTATCGAAGACCAGAAGGCTGTAGCATTATTCCCTGGCTTCCAGGGGCGACGTGGTAGGCAGAGTAATGGCCCCCAACCTCCCCCCACATCCTAATCCCCAGAAGGTGTGGAATGCTAGGTTACATGGCAAAGGGGAATTAAGGTTGTGAATCATCTGACCTTCAAGTAGGAAGACGGACCTGGCCCATCCAACGGACCCAATGTAACTGTGAGAGTTCTATAAGTGAAAGGGAGGGGACAAAAGAGGGACGACTAGAGATGTCAGTGGAGAGGGGCTCAGCCCAGTGTTGTTGGCTTTGAAGATAGAGGAAGAGGCCAAAAGCCAGGGAATGTGGGCAGCTCCCAGAAGCCGGAAAAGGCAAGAAACGACCCTTCCCTAAGCCTCTAAGAGGAATGCAGCTCCTGATTTTATCCCAGTGAGACCCTTGTCGGACTTCTGACTTCCAGAACCATAAGGGAATGAATAGGTGTTGTTTCAATCCACTAAGTGTGTGTGATTCAGTACCGCAGCTATGGGAAAGCTATGCACGCCATAACCCTCGGTGTCCAGGCTGCACTGCGGCCAGCCGAGCGGGCTCCCACCGCATCAGACGGGGTCTGGGACAGAAAGAGGAGACACCCAGCTCATGCTTGAGGCAGTGTGCTGTCGCCATGGCGACTCTCGGCTTGCTTACGCGAAACTGCCCGCTGCAGTTGCGACTGAATTAGAGGTGAGCCAAGAGGACGTGACGCCCAGAACCAGAGGTGGCTGCCACAAGCAGTCCCGTGTGCCAGGTGCTGTGCTAAGTGTGTCACACGCAACATTTTCTTTACGCCCCCATTCAAGTCGTTTCCTCATGCAAATCCCCCAGACCCCCAAGGGCCTCTCTTGTAATGGGGGTTCCGGTCTGAGGGACCTTTCTGGTGTGCAGCTCATTGGCACAGAGATGCTGAATGCTCCACTGCCTCCCACAGATGATCGAATGAGCCCTCCCTGCTCTTCAGCCTGCCAGCTCTGCTTCTCCGATCGGCTTTTCCAGAAGTCACTTCTCATCTAGTCATAGTCTAACCTGCCCATAATAAAAATATCCAGTAACGGTAACACACAGAGAAGGAAGGGAGTCATTCTTTCCTCTAGACCTGGAAATATCCCAGCCAGGGATGGCCACTGAGTGAATGTGTCCCTGCCCATGGCAGACATCACTAATCGATTGTAGCATTCTTGCTCGCTGAGTCCAGGCATGGCTGCAAAGTCTTTGTCAACGCAGTGCACTAGGCAGGCGCTGCTGATGCAGTTGGATTTGGAAGGGTTAAGTGGTTCCATGGCCACTATTGGTTACTTTTCATCTATGAATCCACCATATCCTTCTAAAATTGAGAATGGAAAATGCTCTTGGGAACACAGATCTGTTGAAGGCAAATGTTGCTTAAGGGATTCCAAGTTCTTCCCTATCTCCCCATCACCCCAAGATTAGCCTCTTCCCTTGGGTCTTCTTGTTACTTATATTACTACTGTATGCTAACAGATGACTCGTGCCCACAGTAATAAAAATTGCCTCCATTTATTGAGCACCTACTCTGTGTCAGGCGCGGTTGTAGACCCATTTCTGAACATTCCCATGATGAAGGTATTAGCCCTACTTTGAAGGTGATGAAATTGAACTTCAGAGACGTCAAGTGCCTCCTACTTGCCTAGGATCATATCATCGCTGCCCCTTACAATGGAAGTACTCCCTTAAATGAACAAAACACAGAAGCGAACTGCTTGCGTTTAATAATATAGTATGAGGACTGGGCTCACAGAGCCTCAGTTTAGCCACAGCAAAAATGGGAGGAGTGGGGAGCATGTGAGAAAAGAGGACTCGTTCCCTCATTTATTTATCAAGAGTTTTCTGAACACCTACTATGTGCTGGGTGCTGGGGCTACAGCACTGAATGTGCCAGACATAGTGTCTGTCCTCATGGAGTGCACAGTCTCTGGGGGAGGAGAAGCCACACACGTAGGCAAATAAGCAAGCAACAAACTCACAGATGGCGAGAAGTGCCCTGGCAGGCGCGAGGGAGGCGCCAAGGCAGGGAACTTCAGAATCACCTCTTCGGAAGCAGCTGCTCCCCTCCTTACAGATTTCCTCCCACCCAACTCCTAGATTCTCCCTTTATCCTCAGTGCTCACTGGGGATTATCACTGTTTCTATCCCTCCATCATGCTTCCCAATTCAGTCTCCCCAATCATTCTGGCTCTTCTTCCTGTATTATTTAAACATTTATTGAGCACCTACTGTGTGTATGAGGATGGCTGTATAGTCTGACTCTGCGATCACCCATGAACTCTGGGTGCCCAAAGCCACAGTGACCGAAGGGTGAGGTCTACAAACCACACGTCAGTAGATTACCAGAGTCATGAGGATCTTGGAGGGTATTTGCAGAGTTTGGAAGTTCACGTGCCCACAGGCAGGAACCGTGAATGAGTGCAAAGTGGCTGGGGGTAAGATAATACGGAGTGGTGGGGACTGTGGTCAACTGGAGACCTCATGCTGTGCCTAGAAGGGGGACCGTACTCACTCCCAGCACATGGCTGTTGTACAGAAATACAGACCCAGCATGGATGGATCTTGCTATTTTTTTTTCAGAGAACCCAGAAATTAAATATTATTGTGAAGTCTTCCAATTTTTAAATGTTGGCAACTAAGGCAACTGAAAACCTGAATGGGGAAGACAGAACTTACTGCCCACGGGCTGACTGTGACTCAGACTTCCGGTTTTATAGATGGGGAAACTGAGGCTCAGAGCAGGGACATGGTTTGCCGATGATTTTATGGGGAAGCTCAGCTTGGCCCATGTTCCTCAAGAAGCACTTGCCGCCTCTTCCCCAGGCCACTAGCCCCCGCCAGGGAGTTCCAGGGAGTCGCCCAGGGGTGGGAGCCGGAGTGGGAGGTGGAGGCAGGGCTTTTTCTAAGTGCAGAACTCGTCCCGGGCACCCACATTCCCGCCGCATTGTTTTTAGAAGCTGGAAAATGATTCTGGGTGTGTGGATGTCGGGGGCCTCATTTTCACTCCTGGTCTCTGTCTCTCGGTCTCTCGATCTCTTCCTCTCTGCACCTTCTATGTCTCTCAGTCTATTTATTTCCTGGTCTCCGTTCCTCTGTCTCTCTCATCATCTCTGCCCTTCTGTGTGCCTATCTCTCTTCCTCTGTCCCTCCTTCTCCCTCTCCCGCTCCCCCTGTGCCTCTGCTCTTTCAGTACCTCTCTGTCTCTCCCCATCTCTCCCTCTGTCTCTGCCCCGTCCCCCCAGGCCTCTCCTCGCCTGCCCTCTGAGTCCCTCCGGCCACCACGGAAAGGTTACTGTAAACGGGAATGAAGCCCAGGGCAAAAGTAATCAACCCCCCGGCTGACCTCCGCTCTGCCCCCCACGCCCGGGCGGCTC
>VBSM01003044.1:4357703-4370623 GCA_008086735.1 Cheirogaleus medius
ATGGCCTGATCGATCTCATCCCCCGGCTCCCACCAGGCCCCGGGCCCCTCCTGTGTCTCTGGCCCCGGGGCCTCCCCCCGTTGGGAAAGGTGTCTCCCCCCATCTCCACCCTCATCTTCGGCAGACACGCTTCCCCCTCTAGGGGTTTGCTGGAGTGCTCTGGTGTCATTTTATTTTGCTAGATATGAAAATGAGACATAGATTTTTTCCGGCGATGCGTGTGTGAAGTTCTAATCTGGCTTTTCAGAATTTTTTTTCTTTTAGGGGAGGGGGTAGCGGCGGGAGAAACCAAGCTCTTAGCAGGATCCAAATGCAGAGGCAGAGCACAAGGCAGAAGGTGCAGCGTGGGGGATGCCCTTGTGTGTGCGTGTGTGTTCGTGTCCGTGTGTGTGTGCACGTGCCCACACCTGTGTGTGCATGCGTGCATGTGTGCATGTATGTGTTCATGTACACTACACGCGTGCCCATGTGCGCATCCATACGTGTGCACGCAGGTGCATGCATGTGTAAGTCTGTGTGTGCTGTGCACATGTATCCATGTATGTGTACGTATTCGCACGTATGTGTGTGCATGTGTCTGTGCCCGCGTGTGCATGTGTGTGTGTTCGTGCGTGCATTGTGTACATGCATGTGCACGTGTGTGCATGTGTGCGTGCGTGTGCATGTGTGCCTGTGACCAAGCGTGTGCATGCCCATGTCTGTGACGCAGGAGATGCCTTCTCCAGCCTGGCTGTCGGTACCTCCAACAGCTCCAAGAGACTGGGCGCTTGCCCTCGTCATTTGCACAGCCCTTCCTGAATATAAATGGGCACATTTTGACAAGATTTTCACATTCAGGTCAAATTCTTCACCCCGTAGGCTGCTGAGGTGCATTAGCCCTGCAAATGGCCCAGAGGGATTTTCCAATCCCAGTAATCCCCTCATCGCACAGATGGGGAAACTGAGGACCCAGGAGGGGCAGTGACAAGCTTGAGGTCCCAGGTCACAGGAGGGCCAAAGGCAGCACTGCCGCTGAAGTCTCCCGGTGCCAGGCCACTGAGGACACTGGCAGAGTCTCAGGGCGGAGCTGGAGCCACCGCCCCTCAGAGAGGCGTCTGGGCGCACAGGCTGGCAGCGCTGGTGCAGCCCCGGCGGGCGCTTGCAGGACTGGCAATGACGCCCACTGCGTGCCAGCCACTGCTGAGCCATCTGCAACAATTATGGCATTGAACCCTTACAGCTGGGAGGAGGGTTGGTCATTGTCCCCATTTCGCAGATGGGGAAACTGAGACTCGGAGTGGTGATGTGAGGCTGCCTAAGTTCACAGAGCCAGGAAATGGCAGAGGTGGGATTCAAACCGAGGACTCTGTGGCACTACAGTGCAGCTTTTCCACTCACTGCTGCTTCCTGCGGTGGGGGGCAGAGCCAGCCCTGCCCCTTGAGCATGGAGTAGAAGGGAGATGCAGTTCCCTTTCGTCCCCAGCGCGCAGAAGGTCACGTCACAGGGAGGAGAGCGGAGAGTTTATGGGCCAAGTGGAATGACCAGGAGCAGCAGCGTCGGGTGGAGCAACCACAAAACGAGATTCAGAATGTCCCCAAGAACCTTCCTCCCCCATTTCACAGACAAGGAAACTGAGGGGCATGAACTTGTAAAAGGCAGGGGCGGCAATTTCTACGGTGTGGTGCAGAGGCAGATGGCCCAGGTCAAATCCCAGCTCTGCCCCTCAGATGGCTGAGTGACCCTGGGCTTATTCCCTAACCTCCCAGAGCCTCAGTTTCCCCATCTGCAAAATGGGGATGGAAATGGTACCTGCCTGACAGGATGGAAGCAAGGATTACGTGAGTTAACTCTGGACGGCACCTTAACAGTGCCTGGCACAGGGAAGCCTGGGTGAGGACCCGTGCGTGCGTGGGGAGCATTCTGCAGACATGAGCACCCCACTCCCACCCAGACCCCGTCTTTACCCACAGCTCCTTCCTGGCAGTTGGTGGCAGTTGGCCAGGCATTGTCACCTCCAAGGAGTCCTAGAAACCCTGCCCCTCAGCTGCATGGGGTCAAATCCTTCCAAGATGCTAGCTTTCCCCTTTTCCTTTCTTTCTTTTTTTTTTTTTTTTGCCGAACTCCCCAGTGACGTGGGGGCTGGGGGCAGAAGTGAGTGGGCTTGCAGGGCCTTCCACACCCATGCCTGGCACCTCTGAGACCCCGGACCCAGTGCTCACAGTGGGAGAAAGAGAGGGTGACAGGCACCAGGGCACGAGGGCGTGCCACCTGTGCGGCCATGCAGGGCTGGCTGGAAATTAATAACTTTTGAACAAGGGGCCCCACATTTTCATTTTTTACTGGGCCTCAAAAAGTATGTGCCTGGTCCTGACCTAGACACAGCTTAGATATGGAGAAAGCCCACTGTCTCTCCACGTCTCTCACTGTCTCTGCTTTCTCACTGTCTCTGCGTCTCCCTGGGACTGTCTCTGTGTCTCCCTGGGTCCCTCCCTGTCTCTCTGGGTCTCTCGCTGTCCCCCTGTCTCTGTGTCCGGGAGCACGGCTGAGCCCCAGGGACAGAAGGTGGACGCTAGAGAGACAGAGTCTCCTTGGCCCGCCGCGCCCGGCCGCCGCCCGCGCCCACCGCATGTTTGTCCAGGACGAGCGGCATTGATCCACCGCCGCCCGCGCCACCGTCTGATAAATCCCGGCCGCGGTAATGAAGCTCCCCGCACACTGCTCACAAAGCACACACTAGCCCTGGCCCCAGCGGTTAATATTTAACTGAATAAGGGCCATAAATATGGAAAATGGGACTTTTAATTAAATAAGCAGCTTTTAAAAGGGCCCTTGGGCGGGAGAGGCTTTTGTTTAAATATGATTGATTTGACATGTCCTTTCGCTCTCACACTCTCCCGAGCTCCCTTCCCACGTTAACTCTTGGCCCCCAGCCCCGGGAGCAAATTGGCAGGGCCCAGGCCCCGTCCTGCTGCAGGGAGGGGCTCCCTGCCGGAGCAAGCAGGGTGCAGCCGGAGGAGGTGCCGGGGGGCTGCGGCCACCGCGGCCTCCCACACTCGGGTCAAGCCGCCTCCGCAGCTGCCTCCCTTGGCAGAATGTCTGTCTCATCCTCCTGCAGGAATGGGCTGGGGGGGTAGGACGCCTCCAGATCCAGGGGTGTAGGTTCCCTTTAAAAAGCCACGCCACCCAGCTGTCTGTCCTTTGGTGGGCCAGCTGGTGGTCTGTTCCTCTGTGCCTCAGTTTCCTCATCTGTCATATGGGCGTAGTAACGGTACCTATTTCACAGGGCTGGGTTCAGATAAGTGCATGCTAGATCCCGGTAGGGCTCACGGAGTGCTGGTTTCTTTGCCTGGTGTTTGCCAGATTCCGGCGGCAGACTGTGTGGCCGCTGCCAGGCCACAGAGGCGGCTTGGAGGGCACATTCCCGCGTTCAAAGCCGGCTCTGCATTTTGATTTTGCACCGGACTCCGCAAAGTATGTGGCTGGTTCTGTTCTCACGCTCCTATAGGCCCGCAGTCTTGGTGGCTTGTAACTCATTGGAAGAGCTTGGAATCCTCCAATTCCAGGCCTGGGAGGAGAAATCGCTAGTCGGGAAGTCTGTCTTCTGCTTCGAAGCTGGCGGCCTTTGAAACTTTCAAAATTTAAAAAAAAGAAAGAAAGAAAAGCAAAAGGAAACCATATCTTGTTATAAATTTAATATTTATGATGCACTTTCCATATGCCAGATTCTGTGCATGCCTGACCTCAGAGCCCTGTTGCTCTCCGCACGTCCTGGGCAAGGGACCTGGTGCTCAGAGATGCTAAGTAGTCAGCCTGGCGTTGCCCAGCCAAGGAGCAGCAGAGCTGGAATTTGAACCTAGGCCGCTTTGCCTCTAAGCCTGTATCTTAAGCCCGGTGCCCTCCCAGCCTGGAGCAGGCTGGCGCCCTGGGACTTGTGTCTGGTCTGGTCCTGGGAGCTGGCGCAGAAGTCACCTCCCTGGATAATTCTGATATTCTCCATATTACCTAAGGAGCGGGGAAGAAAGGGAGGAGGAGGATGGTGGTCACATGACTTCTTGATTTATCATGACCCTGCCCCTTGCACCCAGCTACCGTTTCTTACTCTTCCCAAGTCAGATAATTCCTTGCATATCCAGCCCACAGGCTGCCTCCTCCAGGGGGCCTTCCCAGATGCACTCTGCTGGTTATGGTGCGTCCCTTTCCTAACTCTTCCAGTGTCGGCCTGGCATAGCACAAATTCGACGATACTCTGCCGCGTCGTTTCCTGCAACCATTCATTCACTCGCTCATTCGCTCACATAGTCCATTACCATTTATTGATGACTTGCTCTTTCCTCAATTTAAAAATCAACTCTGTTTTTTTTTTAACATTTTGAAACTGGGATATATTACACATATAACACCTGCTTTTATTTGCTAGAAATACTATAACTAAATGGATGGTGCTTCTTACAATGGACGGCATTTTCAGATTGCGGAAATAAGAGTCCCTGCCCAGCCCTGTGCTGGGTTTTGGGGAAATCCGGGTACATCAGGTTGACTTTGCTTTGCTTCTTGCCCCCGGAAGCTTACTATATCCAGTGCAGATTATATTTAAAAAGTCCCTTTCTTTGTAATTTCCCAAACCCCCAATTCTGACTCGTTCACTCTCTTCCAATTGTACTCAGCCCTCGGAATTCTCATGGCCCCGTGGCCAGCAGCGTGCTCCTCTCTTCCCAGGAATGGGTGATTTTAACGAAAGGAGGAGGTAACGGAATAGAGCGCCTACGCTCTGCCGGGCACTGTCCTAAGAATTATCGTGTATTATCTCATTTAATCCTCATCTTCCAGCAGCAGCACAGGAGGGAGAGCCCCAGGGGAAAGCGGAGGCACAGTGTCTCCCAGAAGGGGCCGTGCTCCAAGGCATCATGCAGAGAAAGCTGGAGGAACCAGAGAGCTCCGGCAGGAGGCTGGCGTGGCGTTCTGCGTCTGGTGACTAGTCCGTGGGCAAACCTCTCCTTTTGGCGGGGTGTCCAGAGCCAGGTCTCCCAAGGCCAGCTGCAAGGACAGGGTATATGGTTCATGCACCCCTCTGTAGGGGCAGCCAGAGGGCCGGGTGTGGGTCAGGAAGACTCCCCAGCACATCTGTTGCCATGGTTACTCCTCCCGGGCATCGCTGGGCTCTGGGTCTGTTTGCTGGGGGCAGGCAGGGCTGAGGCTGGAGCTGGTTTGGGGGCAGAGGCACGGGGCCATTTCTAGTGCAGGCCACCCGCAGCCACAGCGGGGGCTAGTGGGCCGCACAAGCAAGGTGTCTCATTGCTTCCCTGGGAGACCCGAGCAGCATGGGACAAAACCCTGTGATGAGCACATTTGAGAAGTGACCGGCCCCCCCACCCAGAGAATCTCCTCCTTCCCCCATCAGGATCATCCATTAGGGATCCCTGTACATTCCGCCCTCCCAGTTCCTCTCCTGCCCGCTCCATCTCTCGCCAGCACCCAGGTTCGGCCGCCATCACCGCCCGCACCCTCCAGGGCAATGTGACGCTCGTCAAGCCCAGGAAACGCCGGGAATCAGGGAGGCAGGGAGCAAAGGTCAGGGTGAGGCCAGCTCCTTTCGGTGTCAAAGAAGATTACGAGTCCGGCTCTCAGGGCTGAGGGCGGGGGCCGGAATCAGCCTGTGATCCCAAGTGAGACGAGTTCAGAGGTCGCCAGCTGGCTCCTTTGTGTGTCAATATTAACACGAGAGCCACCTAATTGGGGTGGGTCAGCCAGTGGCTACGGCCAGGACACATGTCAGGAAAAGAGAAAGGCACCGATCACCCCCCAGGCAGCGTTGGGTGCCTGACGTAAGCCGGCTCATTCATCATATTAATATCACTACTAATAATACTAATGTAGCAGTAGCAGAATAGCAGTAGCCTCATCCATGGAGTGCCTCTTAAATTCAGGCTCGGTTGCTGCCACTTAATTCATTAAATGGTCTCATCTTTCCAACCTCCCTAAGAATTAGATTCCTTTGCTACCTCATCCTACAGCCAAGGAAACTGAGGCACAAAATGCAAAATCAGTGGGCCAGGTTCACACAACTCGAATGGAGGAGTGGAGATTTGGACCCAACCAGTCTGTCTCTTCCCAGCGCTGGGGGACGGGGATGGCCACCTCCGTTTTATTGGCGAGGGACTTGAGGCTCAGAGAGGGATTGACCCTGTCCAAAGCCACAGAGCTGAGCTCCAGGGCCCACAATAGCAGGGCATCTCCTTGTTTTTTAGCTCATCCCTTCCATGGGTTCTTTACAGGCCCCTTCTCCTTCTGTATGCCACTGTTCCTGCCTTTCTGGACCTAAGGGACAGTGGCCTTTCACTGGCTAATGGAAGCAGACCAGGCATCTACATGGCTCAGACTGACCACATAGGGACCAGCTCTCGCCTCCTTCGATTTCGGGTCCAATGAACCCGCGTAGATGATCGCCGGAACCATAGCATCCCAGTCACTTCACTCACTTCTGTGTAGGCTGTGTCCAAAAAAGTATCACTTGCCTAAAACATTTGATTGGAAACTGGCTCACCAGCCATGAATGCAATGGCCGTTTCTCAAAGGCCCCTCTGTGCCAGGGACTGGAGACCGCACTCCCCTGCCCCCTCGGCACTCACATTCTAGTTGGGGCAGTGGGCATTAACCACGTACTCGTGCCTAGAGCGACACTTTGAAACTGTGATGAGAGCTCCAGAGGGTAGGAGGACAATTGCACAGAGCAGCCGGCCTTGGCCAGTGAGGTTAGATGAAGGCAGCCCTGGAAAAAAGGACCCTCGAGCTGAGAATCTGAGCGATGCATAGATGCTAAGTCAGCAAAGAGGGAAAGGAAGGGCATTCTGTGTGGAAGGAACAGCATGTGCAAAGGCTGAGCATACATTTTCCCGTTGCATCTGCACAGTGAGGGGGATATCCATATCCCCATTTTATAGCTGAGGCAACTGAGGCTTTGGGAGATGAAAGCTGCCGCCCAAGGGCCTTGGGTAGGTGAGGAGTAGCAGGTCCTCGACCCTAACCCGGGGCAGTTGGAGGCCACATCTGATGCTCTCCCACACTGGTGCTTAAAAATGGCATCACACCATAGTGGAAGGAAAGCTTCCTTTGGGGGGAAAAAATTCAAACAGGCCTGATATTTGTGCCACACAGAGCTTTTTCGGTTGCTATGGTAGAAATCCAACTCACACCGACAAGCAAAAAAGGAAATTTATTGTCTCATGTAACAAAAATCCAGGAATGGGTGGCTTTAGGCTCAGCTGCATCCAGAGGCTCAAACAATATCATCATGTGTGCGTCTGTCTCCTCCCCTGATCCTGCTGCCTGGGTGCTGGCTTCATTCTCAGGCTCCACGTGGCTCCTGGAAGTCCCCTGTTCCCCTCCGTTAGCAGATGCAGAATAATGAGAGACTCCTCTTTCCCAGTCACCGTAGAAAAACATCCCTGGGTTAGCTCCAATTGGACCAACTCGGTCATGTGCCCATCCTGAAACCAATCAGTGTAGTTAGAGGGCTGAAGTGTTCTGATTGGCCACACCTGGGTCACATGCCTGTCCTGGACCCAATCAATGAGACCCACCAGGTCGTCCCCTTACCTGTGTGCCTATCCCCCACTGTGCCCTCCGGCTCTCAGCATCTTCCATCTCCAGGGAAGAAACCAGAACTCTGCTAACGGGACCTGCCATTGAGTAGGAGGCTTTGCCAACCCAATCCCAGGGCAGCCCACAGCCAACGCCTGGTAGACACAGGGGTACATGAGGCCGGCCCCTGGCCTCAGGGTTGGGGACAACTCTGTGGGACCAGTCTCACTCCAGAGCTCCCCGTGGACGGGCTGAGGCTGCAGTCCAGTTGCACTCGGGTTTGCCCGGATCCTTCCACTCTGCCCTGCTTCTCTCGCTTCCCGCAAGTGCCCCCTCCAATGCCGCCTCAGTAGAAGATTTCATTGAATCCTGGAGTCTAAGGCTCTGCCTAGAAAGGGGGTCTGATTTAAGATGATAGGTGTTCAACAAATACTTTTTGAGTCAACATACTGTCTGTTATTCCAAAACACAGGACGGGGACCAGGGGAGGCGAGTGAGGTGTCTGAGGGGCAAAGTTTAGAGAAGCATTCACTTCTGGTTTCTTCTCTGGAGATGGACGATGCTGAGAGCCAGAGGGAACCGTGGGGATAGGCACACAGGTAAAGGGACTGGTGGGTTCCAGGAGCATCTACTACACCTGCTACGTGCTGGGCACTATTTGCCCTTGTGGCATTTACCTGCTTCGCAGAGAAGAGCTTTTATGTGCCCAACATTCTAGATACGTGACCAAATCTAATTCTCCCTACAACCCTATGAGGTGGGTGCAACCCATTTAACAGATGAGAAAGATGAGGCTCGAGGCGATACGGGTACTAGAGCTGAGCAGAACAGGAAGCCCATCCTCTGTCTCCAAGTTCTGTCCCCAGGCCTGGGCAGCTCCCTGCTGTGCTGTCCTCGGCCTTCAGAAAGGTCAGCAGGGAGGCGGAGACCCAGCCGGGAGTGGGCAGGAGCCGCAGCGGAGGACAGCTTTAATGGCCCTGGCATTGTCTGACATTTGGGTTTTACTCTCTGTGGGAAGTGCACTAATTACTCCTGTTCACTCAGAAGTCCAACTTAACTACCACTTGGGTTTTATGGAGTGCTTTGGGGTTGCCATTTCTGGAGACCACGATGGCAGCAGGCGGACTTGCCTCTTTGCACGTCTCTGGTGGCGGCTTCCGTGGACTCAGACCTATTCACTAGCCACGTTCTCGGGGAGCCTCCTTCATCTGCTGTCTCTGTGCCGGGCCCATCAGACACAGCTCCGCCATCCTCCCAGCCACCCTGGGAGGAAGGCACAGTGAGTCATCCCCATTTCGCAGATGAGAAAACTGAGGTTCCAAGAGGGTAAATGGTTGACCACGATAGCAACCATGGATAGGGAGTATTCGGGCAGGAAAAACAATAAGAAATAACATGACAATAAAAATAACAATACAATTTGCATAGCCTTTATGTCGTATTAGGTATTATAAGCAATCTAAGAGGTGGTTTAAAGTATACGGGAGAAGTTCGTAGGTTATATGCAAATACTATGTCATTTTATATCAGGGACTTGAGCATCCCTGGGTTTGGGACAGGGGAGGCCCTGGAACAACCCCCGGAAGTTACAGGGACGACTGCAGTAGGTGCGTGCAGGGTGCAGCTCTAGGTATTTCATTGCATCTTCTCAGTAACCCTGGAAGATGGCATTTACTACTCCCATTGTGCCAATGAGGAAATGGAGGCTCAGAGAGGTTAGGTAATATGCCCGAAGTCACACAGCAAATGGTTGACATAGAATCCAAGCCCAAGCTCGTCTGGTCCAGAAGCATGTGCCTGGGACCAGGGAGTGTCCACCTCTTCCCCCTGCTCCTGGGGGCCAGTGGCTCTCTGAAGAGGAGGGGCCACGAGCTGGCTGGAGGCTTCTCCTCTGGAATGTGGAGTCCCGGGTAGGCGGCAGTCCGGGCAAAGTCCATCCAAGCCAAACACTTCTTAGCAACTCCCTCCTCCTCGTCTCCTCCTGGGACGGGATTGAAACCGAGTTTAGCCCCTTTGTGTTCGGTCTGGAGAGCGGACGTCCTGCCCCCATGGGGGCTCCGGCTTCCGTTCCACCCCCTACCTCTCCCCAAATTCCAGTGGCTTTCAGTGGCCCACCGGGCCCTCCAGACAGCTGACATTTCACACCGCCCCACACTTTCCCCCGTGGTCAGCTCTGGGCAGTGATAACAGGATTAACCCCGTGGAAGCAGATCACTTAATTAAACTTTGGGAGGAAGAAGGCTGTCTTCTCATCGCGGCTCTGGGGAATGGGGAGGGGGCTCCTAAGGGGCCAGGCGGAGGCGCTGTGTCCCCCTGCGGTCTGTGCTGGCTCAGCCAACGGCTGAGCATGTCCATCTGTCTTGCCTCCACCTGCACGTCCATCCAGCAAGGTCCCTGACACCCTCGCCTGTGTCTGGCGTGTGTTATTTCGGGGGTGGATCAGTGGTGGACCGATATGGCTTCCCTTTTCCCATCGTACCCACCCCTTGCCACCCCCAGTCTACTCCGCACGCAGCAGCCTCGTGAGGTGGCGTCACCGCCCTGCTTCAAACCTTCCGCGGCTTCTGTGGCTCCAACTCTCATCCCCCTGTGTCCTGCCCTTGGCGTGTGAAGCCCGGCTTCCAGCCTGAGAATGAGCCCGGGCAGGCCTGGAGGATGAGTGACCACGTGGAGCAGAGCCCAGCCGCCCCCATCAGCAGAGCCCATTGTAGACCCGCCGGCAGCCAGCTGACCCTCAGACAAGTGCGAGAGGCCGGCCTGCATCAGCTCCGCCGACCCACGGCTGACCACGGAAGCATGAGACAGCCCGGACAGAGCCGGGAGAACTATGGCGTCTACACTCATGAAGAAATATTAATGCTTATTGTTTTACGTTGCTGAGTTTTGAGCTCATTTGTCTCACAGAATTATCATAGCACTAGCTGACTGATACAGCCTCGCCTTGCCTTTCCTACTGAATCCACCCTCCCCCTGGCTCTCTTCCCAGTCTTCCCCCACCCCACTCTTGCCCCTCACTGGCTTTGCTCAGTTGTGGTGGCCTTCTTGCGTTCATTTCCCTACGAGAATCTCCATGTTTCCTGCTTCCTGGTCCTCCCAACCATCCAATCTGGCACATGGCAGGTCCTTGATAAATGTTTGTTGAGTGAATGAATGAATCGCTCAATGAACAGACACAGTCCCTCCTTGTTCTTGATGGGTTTACCACCCCGTGGAGGAGATGGTCTTACCAGATCACAGACTCTACCTGGCAGGAAGAGGAGTCTAAGGGAGGAAGTCAGGGTGGGAGATGCAGGCTGTCGAGAAAGGCTTCCCTGGGAAAAGAATGTCTGAGCTGAGATCTGAAGGGTGAGTTGACATCAGTAAGGGAACGAGGGCAAGGAAGAGCATTTCAGGCAAAGGGAACAGCCAGTGCAAAGGCCCTGAGACAGGAGGGAGCGTGACAAAGTCAAAGTAAAGAAGAGAAGTCAGAGCAGGGGATTTTGATTTTTTAAAAGCAACAAGAGGGCTATAAAGCCCTATTCTCTTTCTTTTTCTATAAAGCCCCATGGGCTGGTCCGCCCTTCCTTCCCTTTCACATACCTACCCCTAAGAAGGTTGGGGTATATTATTAGCATGTCCCCACTCTTCCTCCTTGGACATATAGGGGACCTCAATTTCTAGAAACCAGAAGAAGATCCTAGGTTTTAGCTAACCACCCCTGAAGCTTCTCCCAGGATCTACAAGAACCAACCTCTTCCATCTGGGCTCAAATTCCTCCAAACGAGGCCGCCGGAAGCCCTAGTTGGAGCCAGTAACCAAGGGAGCTCCCATTCATGGAGCGCTTAGCAAGTGCCTGGCATTGCGCTGAGGACTTTACAAACACTTTTATCTCAGATCTCAGGACTTCCCTGGCCATAAAAGAAACTGGCACTAAAGCAGCTATTCTCTTTCTTCTTATAGAGCCCGAGTGGCAATTAGCTGTTATGGAAAAAGCACCTCTGTTTGATTTAATGGCTGCCTAAGGCAGGAAGAATTGTCTCGATTGATTAGTAATGTCTGCCTCGGTACTGGCAAAGAACTTGCGTGACGTGTGCTCCGTATTTGCCATTTTGCTTTAGGTAGTGCTGTGGTAGTTCTTCAAAAATCTCAACTCAGTATTTGAGCCAACTCTTGAAGGTCAACTCCAAACTGACCAGCCAGGGGAAGAGTAAAAGCATTCCTCCCAGGGACAACTTCAAGGAACGTAAGTTTCGGAGGGCCACAGGGCCCAGCAAGGAGGTGGGGGCAGCAGGCATGTGCTTGGGAGGCAGGGCCAGGACAGGCGTGGAGGACACCCAGTGCTGGCTTGAGAAGGAGGGTCGCGGGGCCGACTCAGCTTTTGGTTGTCCATGCCCCGGTCCTGACGCTGTCACACATACCTGGGGTGACGTTAGCACGACCGAGTGCTGACCTGGGCATCCTATGCTACGGTTTCGTTCCATGAGAGCAGGGGTCAACAAACTGTGACCCACGGGCCCAATCTGGCCTGCGGCTTGTTTTTGTAGATCAGTGGGATTGGAACGCAGTCACACCACTTGTTTACTTGTTGTTTATGGCGGCTTTACTCACCCCTGCTACCAGAGCAGCGTTGAGTCCTTGCAGCAAAGACCATCTGGCCCGCAAAACGGAAGACAGTCACAATCTAGCCCTTCGACTGGACGAGTTTGGAGAACCTGCGGCCACTCGTATGCCAGGCAGGTCGCACACCGTGTTTCTAATCCTCCCAGCAACCTGTGAGGTGTCACAGCCCACTGTTGGCAGTTAGGGAAACTGAGGCCTGTGGAAATAAAGTGACTTGCCCCAGGGTCACACGATGGGTGGCTAGACTGAGGCCTCAAACCAGACTGGTTTCATTATAAATTCTGCTTTTCTATAACCTCTCACTTTAAAAGCCTAGGAGCCCTTTTTCTTTGTACACACGAGAAATCCAGGCTCCGAGGCATTACTTGTTGTCGATTTGGGGTGGCGAGAATAGGGGTGGGTGACTGCTGGTCATTCCTTTGTCATTTTCTGCTATTGTGACTGTCTCATTCTCACTTTGTCCTCAGAGCGACCCTATAACATAGGTCATGTTAGGATCCCCTGCTCACAAATGGGGAAACTGAGGCCCAGGTGGGAGTTGCAGCTTGCCCAAGCCCTCCTAGGGACAGCCCTGGGATTTGAACCCGGCTTGTTCCGACCCCCCTGCCGGCAGGCTCCCTCCGCCTTTGCCGCACATCAGCCCTGTACCTTCCCATACCTTTGTGCTCATCGTCTGGATTCTCCAGAATGTTCCCATCTGTTATCTCCTGTGTGTATGTTGGGGGGGGTGCTTCAGGTGGTAGGTGGTGGGTGGAGGGGGGGG
>VBSM01003044.1:4375851-4430347 GCA_008086735.1 Cheirogaleus medius
AAAAAAAAAAGACGCATCGCATCTCGCCGCCAGCCTTTTTGCTTCACTCCTCCGTCTTGGGGACGATGACAGGCAGCATCCTCGGACAGATAACGGAATTAATCATTTGCAGTGTCATTTTGAGGCCCAGATGCATTTCTTTCAACACAGGCCTGGCGTTCCTAGCCTGTGCTAATCTCGGGTCGCAGTGTGGAAGGACTGGGGTCTAGTTTGCGCGTAACGCACATGCGCACCTTGTTTGAAACAGCCCCGCCTGGCCGCAGGGTCTCCGTGCATGCGTGATGGCCACGGTGCCTGACCCTTACTTCACCCTGGCAACACCCCACCCTGATGCCCCCTTTCTAAGAGGTCATCTGCATGCAAAGGTCATTCCCACTGAACTTCAGCTCTCCAAGGCCAGGGCTGTCTCTCATCTCTGCCACCCCAGTGCCCGGCACCTAGTAGGTGCTTATTAAATGCTTGCTGCATTCATATCCGAACCCCACCTCGTTCCGATCTTTCTGGAGTTCATTCATTCTCGTCTTCTTAACCCCACATTCTATTTTAAGCTCTTTTAAGCACAGGGTCTGCGGCTTTGCCCGTCAGCGCCAAGCCCGGCGCCTGGCCTCTCACAGAGCGCCACCAACGCTGATTCCAGGGTGGACGCCGAGCTCTCGGAATGCAAAGTCCCTGCTTCTGTGAACTCTGAACAAAGCGAGAGGTTGCTTTTTGGTAAAGGAAGTTATAACAAAGCTTGGGGAATGACATCCCCCTGCCCCTAAGAACCTTCCTTTGCTCCATCTTCTGGTTCTAGAATATTCTGGATTTGGAGAACACAAGAAGGGAGACTGTGTAAGAGACAGAATGAGAGAATTGAGTGGGAGGAGAGAGAAGCAGGAATCAGTATCCTCAAAGGTACCATCTGGAGTCACCCCAGAGCCCTCTGGGCAAAGCCCTAAGACCTTTCTTTATTTTGCTCCTTCAGGGATGATCTCGGCTTCCAAGACACCCTCCTCTCCGTGCACGATGCCCGGCCCCTCCTTCTCCAATGGCTGGATCCCATCCATCTGGCCACGCTTGCTTTTTTAGGAATCTCCCCCCACCACTCCAATTCTGCTCTGGCCCCAGCTGTGGAGGGCACGCAGGGAGGATGAGCCCAGCGTGGACTCCGACGAGCCTACCGGGTGACAGACACTTTGCCTGCTTAGCAGGAGGGCAGAACTGACCTCTTCATAGGCCCGGGTGGCCCTGGGCAAAGTACGCAGGATGCGGCGTGGCCAGAAAGCAAATGTCTGGGACCTTGGTAGCATCCTCCCTCTCTCTCAAGGACAGAAGGGACCACCTGGACCTCGGCCAGAGGCCACAGAAGAAGCCCAAGCCTTTTCTCTCCAGAGATGAGGCCATTATCAAAACCAGGAGAGGGACTTTGAATGAAGAGGAGCAGGGGAGAGAGAGTCGCCCCCCTACCTCGGTTTCTAGGCGACACGTCGTCTGTTGCGGTCGCTGTCGTACAAACCCTTTTCCCGTAAGACGGCGGGTCCCACGGGGGAGAAGGGGTGAAGTGGAATATTTTATCAGCCGTGTACATATGTAACCAGAAATGGAACTGAAGTGCAAAACCTCATTCCCCTGAATGGGGGGGGGAGCTGGCGGAGCTGGCGGAAGGGACTTATCTCTGCGAGGCCAACAACGAGGACACGCAGTGACTGATCTGCACCTCCGTCTTGTCCAGGAGGGAAGCGTCCACACAGAGGGCTCTTCGGGTACAAAGTTTTAAAAAAGCATCTGGTTTTGTATTTAGAAATAAGAATCCAATGTACACATCATAGGTGAAAAAATAAAAGAATCAGAAATATTTAAAAAACACGCAGGAATGGGGAGGGGGACTCTTCAGAGAACGGGACCTGCGTATCTCGTTCATGGGCTGCTTCTCATTTGTGGTTTGAAAGTGATTTTGCTCCGGTGGGGAAGAAACCCTCAGTGCCGGGAGGTCTGGCTTGCTCTGCGTTGAAGATTCAAGTTCATGCTACGGCACAGGTCCGTGTGACACTTGGCCGGAGAAAGTCCAGCTCCCCGCTCCGGGTGGCATCTCAGAGTGAAATGTCCAAGCACACAGGGCGGAAGATCCAATCTCTGCTCTGCCTCGACGAACCTCACCCTCTGAAGACCTAAAGAACGAGGTTAAAAAAAATTGTGGTGAAACACTCTTGCGGTGACACACTTGCTTTGCCCAAGAGTCGAACCAACCTTGCAGAGAGTCGCCTGCGCACGTGCCCAGGGAAGGCGACCGCGCACAGGCTGTGCTGGGAAGGAGGCTGGTTTATTTCGCTGCTTCGTTTCTTATGCTGGTCGGGGACGGCTGGTGGGGGGGGGTCCCAGCCACCGCTCTGCAAGCACATTGCCAAAGAACAGTGTGGAAGTGACCAGATGTGATGACAGCGACCTGCGGCAGCTCCACCCAGACTCGCAGGGCAGGTAGGGCTCCTGCTAAGGGCTCATTCAAAAGTTTGTGAGATTTAAAAAAAAAAAAAAAGTTAAGCAAAGAGGGATGGAGACAGGAGAAAGGGAGAGGAGAAGAGAAGAGAAAGAGGGGGAGAGAGAGGTGAGAAACGCAAGAACCCATCTGGACCATGCATCACATTGAAATTGCCCCGCATTAAAAATTCACCAGCCAGTGAATTTTCAAGGGATTTGTAGTAATTAGATGACAAAATGCTGGCAAATCTCAGGCTTGCCAAAGATGTTACTCAGGGGTCAAAGACTCGACACTTTCGGCTGGGTAATTTGTAAGTGTCAATCACTCGCAGCCATCAGAGAGAAGGGAGCGATCTAACGGCTGCATTCTAACTACGGCGAGGCGAGCCTTCCCGGTGGCTGCCAGCAAGCCCCTGGGCCCCGCGGCCCGCCGCGCTCCGCCCGCTCCCGGCTCCCGCACAGACAGCCGCTGTGGCCTCGCCGGGCACCGGGAGCCATGCCGGCCAGCCCAAGTTTCCAACTTCTTATTTGATTTTATTCCTATTTATTTATTTAGAAAGCAACGACTTGCCAAGCATTGAACTTATCTCCTTTGTGGAGGACGAAGTTTCCTGTCATGCTGGCGCCCCTGAAGGGTGACATGGGGGCTCTCTGCGTTTGTGCAGAGTGGCCATTGCAGTGTCAAGGAGACTTGGTTTTCTACCTGTGAGCTGTGAGACACTGTGTCCCCAGGGCCTCAGTCTTCTGATCTGTGAAGTGGGGATAAGAAGGGTTGTTGGCGACCGAGGAGGGAGCACGTGGTGCTCTCTGCCTACCGAACAGACTCGTTCCCTCGATATCTGCGTGCCTTTGCCCCAGGCGCCGTTCTGGGCACTGGGGACTCAGACTCAGCAGTGACCAAGATAACATGCCCTGCCCGGATGGAACATTCTAGTTTGGGGAGGCAGGAGGAACGGGCAATAAACAAATAAATATAAAGTTCGTCGGAGGGTGGTAAGTGCTAGGAAGAAAATGCAGTCGGTCGGCGGGTAGAGTGCGCCAGGGAACACTACGTACACAGGTGGAAGGGACGGCCTCCCGATAAGGCCACAGCTGAGCAGAGGCACGGAGAAAACCAGGAGGCAGGGAGCATGTGAGGGACAGCAAGGTGGCTCACTGGCGGACAAAGCTGGCGGGGTGTGGTGGGTGTTTGGCCCCCAGAAGCCTTTGACACTTTGACACGCTCAAAGAAGCTGGCCTTGGTGCAGCCCAGTCTGGACGGCCCCTGGTCAAACCAGGTTCGAGGCCCAGGAGGGAAGAGAAAGCACAGGGAGGGCTTGGTGCCTGCCCTGCCTGGGGGCCTGGGCAGAGCTGATCAAAAGCTGCAAAGGGGACCAGCGAGCCCCAAGGTGAATCGATGCCGTCGCGGCTGCAGTGGGCAGGGACTGCCTGGACCCTGGACCCAAAACCATTTGCAAGATGATGGGCTTGTTCTCCCTCTCACTGCTCCCGCCCATCCGAGTATCCTCTGGAAAGAGGACTGACTTTAGGGTAAGACAGACCCAGGGACCTGAAGCCCGATTCTGCCGTTTCTGAGCTGTGTGACCCTGGGTAAGTCACCACACCTCTCTGAGCCTCAGTTCCTGCATCTGGAAAATGGGCATAGTAGCCTCCCTCCCATGGCTATAGACAGGCATTGTTAATAAGCATCGGGTGCCGAGGCGGTTCCAACAGTAGCACTTCCAGCTTTCATACCACCTCTACGTTGAAAGCTGATCCCGCTCTGGCTGGTGGCCCCAGAGTATCCCAATCAACAAAAGCATTCTGCAGCCGAACCACACTTTAGGGAAATGAACTGGGGGGTAAATCTCTGCTTTAAAAGATAAGGAGCTGGAACAGGGTGTCTTTGTGCAATCTGCTGTTCAGTTTGCAAAATAAATGTCCAAAAGTGGAGATCTCTATGCTGTGTATATTTTTGTATTTGGTGAATACTCATCTTGGCCCCGGGGGAAGAGGCAGGGCTAGTATTTGTAAATCACTTTCTCCCTGAACCCTTCCTGATTAATGTTTTTTTTCCTTTCGGTGGGGGCAGGGCACAGTGTGGGGGGTATTTGATTCCCCTCGCCGGCCTCCCTGCCTGGGCCCGGGTCTCCGTCCCAGCCAGCCTGTGCTGCAGGTTTAACCGGGCTGTGAAACCACTCAAGGGGAAAATGAGAAACCACCTAGTGTTTCATGGGAGGCAGCAGCGGCTGGGCCTCCCGAGCTCCGATGGCAAACCCTCACCAGCCGCCAGCCACGGACTCAGAGTCACCGGACGCCCTCTGACCAGGGGGCAGGTGCCTGCTGTACCCACCGGGTCTGCATTGCACTTCCCCACACTGAGGGGGCAACGAGGGCCGCTTGAGATGCAAATAAAAATTAGCAGCAGGGGCAAGCTGGCCCCTGTATTCCCCACGGCCCGTAAATATCGCCCGTCTTTGCAGTTAAGGCCGGGAAATTTCGAGCTGACCCGGCATCCGCTTAAGAATCGATGGGAATAGGAATGCAAATAGCAATGATGATCAGCACCGCCACGGCGGCTGCCGTTTATTGAGCACTTACTATGTGGGGGCCGTGGGCGGGAGGCTCCAGACACCCTTTCTTCCGGCTCATCCGCACAGAACCCCCTGGAGGCCATCCCTGGGCCCCGTGTGAAGGTGCTCCCCTACTACCTAGGTGCCCTCACCTTGCTCTGACTTCCAGCCCTCTCTCTGCCTGACGTTACGTTCCATTGTGACCTGCTCTGAGCGTCAGGAGGGCAGGAGCTTTGCATGTGTTCTCTTCCCTGCTGAACTCCAGCCAGCACCTACACCAGGGATTGGCATTCGGTGGCTCTCAATACGCTTTTACCAAATAAATGGATCGCCGCTTTGCAGAGATGAAACAGAGGGAACAAGGTTCCCAGAGGCAGGTGGCAGGGCTGGATCTCAGCCGCAGGGCAGGGGCCCTTGGCCTTGGGTCCAGCTACCCCTGGATGCGTCCTTTAGCGTTTAACATTCGATCAGGAGAGAGGACACTGACCCGTGCCCTGCTTCCTCACAAATCAAGCCTTTCCCCTCATCTACTCTCACCTGCCACAACTTGGGCCTGGCCACCGTCTGCTTCAACTCAGAGAAGATGCTCAGAGCGTGCTCTCGGAGCTCATCTGTTGCTGGGCTCTGACTTCCATGGGCCGAGTGGTGCAGGCAGCGTGTGACAGGCCACCCCAGAGTCACGGTGCGCCGTGATCAAGGGTGCGGCTCTGGAACTAGACTCCCTGGGTTCTAACCTTGGGAGCTGTGTGGTCTTGGGCACATTGTGATACTTCTCTGTGCCCCCTGTTCCTTGCCTGGAAAAGGGGCAAGCGTGAGTATCTGCTTCAAAGGGTGGTGGTCACGGTGGGATGAACGTGTTCACATAGACGGCTTAGGACAGGGTTGGTGCTCTTGAAGCCGTCGAGGACTGGCCCCTCACATGCGCCAGAATGGACAGAACACGGCCTGCCCAGGCGTTTAGGCCCGGCAGGGGAAATGCTGCTTGCACGTTAGAGAAGGGAAACTGAGGCTGAGCCACCCTGAGCTGAACCCAGCCTGACCACAGGCCCAAAGCACTGCCTCACCCGAGTCCAAACGCTGCCATCTCGCTTCCCAGGCCCAGCCCTGGCGTAACACCCAGCCGCCGTCCGCTGTGGCCTTGGGGAGCCCTGACGCCTTGTCCTCAGCAGCCCCTTTGCACAGGACTCTTGGTCACATTCAAGGTGTCCTGGCTGGGGCATCGGCACCGACGCGGCCTGTCTGTGACGAAGGCAGACAACCTCCTTGCCTCCCTGGGTCACGAAGGCTGTGGTTTTTAAACCACTTTTTTTGTTGCCCCATATCAGAAAAACAGCCGGTGTGGCTGGGGAGTGCCCCGGCTGCCATCGGGACTAGCCAAGGTGGTGGCTTGTGTTCTCTGAAGGCCAGGGCTAAGCTTGGGACGACCACAGAACCGTGTGTCCACACCTTCCCGTCCCCTTCCACACACGTGTGCACCCTGACCTCAGCATTCTCAGTCTGCCACAATCGCTGGATTGAGGGCTCCGTGGGACGGGGGCCATGTCCACTTCTTCCCCATGGACGCCAAGGCCCAGCCTGGCCCATGGAAGGTGCTAGCATGTGTCTGTTCTGCTGAAAGAACAAATGCACCAGCTCTCTCTCGCAGGCCGTCAGCTGGGGTCCAGCGGTGAGGTTGGAAGTCAGAGGGACCCGGCAGGAACGCCACACCAGCCTCTTCTGACTGTTGACTCTGGGAAGTCCCCGGCACAGCCCTGAGCCTCAGCTTCCTCAACTGTAAAATGGGGGGAAATAGCAGTATCCATGGGGCTATGGTGAGGCTTTGATAATTGATCACATGATTTAACTGATCATTGAATGCTTGGGACCTCGAGCTCAGGTTGCAAAGAAAGAGGGATTCCATCCTCAGGACTCAGACCCCAGCCCCGAGAACCTGCCAAAGATGTGCCTGGAGGGCTGCAGGGTCTTCCAACTGGGGCCCCAAATATCTCAAGTCCCTACTCTGGGTCAGCCACTGTCCCCGAGGGGAGGGCTTTGTGGCTGGAGGCAGAACCCCCACTCTCCCCTGGAGTTGGGGTGCTGCTGCTGCTGCTCCCACCCCACGTGAGGCTAGGAGCTGGTCTTGTCCTAGCAATTGGGGACGGTGGCACCAAGATGGCACTGCACCAGGAAGGCAAAGGATTCGGCTTGATATCTTCTCTGCAAATCCTGTTAAAAATCCAAACGCTCCTCCCGGCGTGTGAGCAGCCTGCGGCTGGGGGCCAGAGGGACATTCCAGTTCCCGGAGTCTTGCCACTGCTTTCTCCGACCGGCAGGATGGCACGGATGTATTTGGGACGACAGGCAGAGGCCGACCCAGCAGGCTGAGGGCTACAGCACGCAGGCAGGGGGCACAGAACCGGGAGTCTGTTTCCAACCCTGGCTCCACCATGGGCTGTGTGGTCTTGGGTGAGTCACCTGCCCTCTCTGGGCTCCTGCTTCCTCACTGGAGGTAATGATGGTATAACGGTGCCCACTGCATCGGGCAGTGAGGGTTACACGAGTTAACTGCGGTTGGGGCAAGGATGCCCATCACTCAGGGTAGTGGATGGACCAAGTCTACAGTGGGGGAGGCAGAGGGATGGAGGGAAGTGACTGTCACTATATGCCCATGGCACGCAGGGGGCTTTATATATGTCGTTTCGTCATTTCAGTCTCCTGATGCCGCCCTAGAGATGGGAGCGTGGCTTAGAGAGGTGCCGTATGGCCCGAGTCACACAGCTGGTCACACACCCAGGCTCGCTCAGTTCTTCCTCGGAGGGGGGGGAGGGGTGTTCCTGTCATCACCATTTTACAGAAGAGGAAACTGAGGCACAGAACACGCAGGTAATTTTCCTGAGGTCACAGAGCTTGTACAATAGTAGAGCTGGGATTTTAACGAAACTGTCCATAATTCAGATTCCTGGCCCTCGGATTTCCTGAGAGCAGGGCTGGGCGCCACCCTCCGCTCGCGGGGTCCATGGCACGCTGCCCAGGCAACCAATTCATCCCTCCTGGATCACGGATTGGACCCCACAACTGGAGAGCAGTCCCGGCTCCCACTGGGATGGAGAGGAACCTGCAGGGTCCCCAGCCAGATGCCAGGGCGGGCACTGGATACCCCTGCAAGGCCACACCCCTTTCCCCAGCCCTGCCTGGGCCCAGCAGCTGCCTCCTCTGCCCTGAGGAAGACCTCAGCCCTTGCCGGGGCTCACGGCACCCCCTGGGCTGCGCATGCTCCCTGGCAGGGAGAGAGAGCCACCGAGGGCCACCCTGCCGTCTGCAGCTCTGCTATCGGGTTTCCAATTCTGGTCACATCGTGCTTACACCTGCCCGCTGCACGCCGCTGCCATTCTCCTTCCCCAGACCCAGTTTGGGGTGAAAGCCTTGCTTATTAGCCAATCTGGATCCCACTTACTGTGAATTACCAGGCCTGATTGATATTCATGAGTGGACACATCTGAAACCTCAGTCAGCTGCCACGTGACTCCCTGCCTGGGGAGGAGGCTGGGCCGAGGACAGGGGACCTGTGCAGCCCTGTGCTGCAGCGTCCGCCCCCAGATGGGGACAGCACAGTGTCCTGGGAGGGGCCCCTGGCTGACAGCGTTCCATCCTCAGACCTGGGGGTTGAGGGTGCAGGGGGGGCCGCAGCCAGGGACTCGGCTACCAGTTCCCACCACTGCATCTCTACCCAGTACTCCCTCCTAAGCCTCCTCGTCAATTTGCTCAGCCCCCCCTGTGCGGGGCCCCCCAGCCTCACGCTCTCATGCGCGCGGCACCACATACATCGCACAGGCACTGCCTTTGCCATTCTGGTTCTGGGTGTTTGGGGGTGACTCCCATGGGGGCCTGCACCTATACCTTTGGCTCCCCACCCAGCGCAGCATTTAGCAAAACTCGGAGGAATGAATGGCGTAGGTGTCTCCCACGAACCAGGGCCTCGGCTGGGGCCCTTATACCCTCCCGAAGGGGGCGGGCTCATCCTCCCTGCTTGCAAAAGAGGAAGCAAATGCGGAGATTTGGGACCTGGGAAGCAGAATCTAGGCTGAGGGGATTTTCAAGCCTGTGCTTCCGGGTTAAAGGGAAGAGCTGATCTCACCCCCAAGGGCTTGGACTTCTTGGATGCGCCCTAATCCCATCTTGGGGGTCCCATGGCTTTCTCTCCAGAAGCCGAGACTCTCAGGCAAGATGCAATAAAAGTAAATACAGTCGACCCGGAAGATACAAATGCCGACGCCACCCCCTTCCCATTCCCTGACCCCTTTCATTCTGAAAACTGCTTAACTGCTCGCAGTGGGTGGGGGGCGAGGGGACAGACCTGTGGACACTGTCCTAAGCAGATCACCTGCCTAACTGCACAGGACAGACTGAAGAATTGGGGCTGCTTTTCAGATGTGAGGAAGTTAAAATCGGGGCTTCTCTGAGCAGAAACAAAGAGGGGCTGGCTTTTCCATCTCCCCCAAGCCAGGTGGGGAGGCAGGGTGGAGCTGCTGCTTCCTGATTTGGGCCTGTAGAGACAGGGCGGGGAGGCCTAGGGAACTGGACAGGAACTAGAATGCAGAAAAATGGGGCTAAATCCAAAACTCAGATTTCTAAATTCAAAAGTTTCCCAGGGAACTTGGGGTTTCAAATGACCGAGTCTGGGGAGCCGGAATGAACTGGCTCTGGCCACTGAAGGACCCTGGGGGTACCCGTGAGACGGAGATGAGCACCATTTTCAATCAAAGGCTCGCCTTCCCTGCCGACGGCTGGGACTGCAGGCTGTCCGGCCACAGGGAACCTGCCGGTGACCTCTGGGTGGTTGTGGCACCCACCTGGCCGTGACAACCAAGCAGGACCGACCGTAGTGAGGAGGAAAGACAGAGCATAGACCCTTCCGGCGGGAGGGAATTAACTTGGGGGCCCACTAGCCCCTGGGGCTTGAGGAGTGCCATCTGGGTCCCTTGGCAGCACGAATGCTCCCGAGGTCGGAAGACAACCGCAGGGGAGGCTGAGCTCACCTCCTGGCCAGAATGTTCCTGGTTTGGGCAATGAAAGTCTCCGAGTGTCCTGTTTCTCAAGGGGCCAGCCTAGGGGCTACCTGGACGCCAGCAAATATGTAGTGGGGGCCTCCTGCTCGTGGATGCTGTTGTGGGCATGACACGGCCCCTTTCCTCAAAGAGCCACACTTGGGTGACTCTATCGTGCACTGCACTGAGGGACGTATCCTACAGAGGCCCAGAGGAGGGCATGAGAATCTTGGGTGGCCAGTGGAGACTGCTCAGAGCAAGTGGTACTTGGGGGAAAGCAGAGAGGAAAGGGCAGAGGCAGGCTGTCCCGATAACCCAGGTGACAGATGGGGGCTGGCGCTAAGATGGTGCCCAAGGAGGGGGATGGGCGCAAGATATGTTTCAGAAGTATGTGGGAGACTGACTGCGTTCACAGCCCGTTTTCACCTGTTGCTACCCCCATTTCCATGCCTTCGATGGACCCCTCCTTGCTGACTTTGGGCTCTACCACGTGACTTGCTTTGGCCAATGGGGGAGTAGCAAACTTCGCACAAAAGGCTTTGAACTCTTCCTTTCCTGCTCCTCTGCGTTACCCATGAGAAGATGCCTGGGCTGGCCAGCTGGGGGATGAGACAGTGCTGAGACGTGGGAGAGCCCAGCCAAGGTCTGCAAAGCCGACTTAACCTGCAGCTGAAAGCAGAGGCATGGATGACCAAGCTGAGACAAGGACCGCTCAACCCACCTGTAGACTCCTGAGGTAAATAAGCACTTAAATGTTTTAAGCCACCGAGTATTGTGATTGTTCATTAAGCAGCATTATTGTGGCAAGAGATAACTAATACAATATGGAATTGGCAGAGCTTTGTGCTTACGTAGTAGGTACTTAAGGCTATGACTTTTCCTCTAGGCATAGCTTTAGCTGTTATCAGAATCATGGGTGTTTTTATTTTTTAAAGAAGATATTCTGCAATTTCAGTGCTTATTTTACTTAATTAACTATTCTTAGAGACAAGGTCTTGCTCTGTCACCCAGGCTGGAGTGCAGTGATGTAATCATAGCTCACTGCAGCCTTGAACTCTGAGTTAAAACAATCCTCCTGCCTTAGCCATCCAAGTATCTAGCACTACAGGCTTGTACCACCACGCCCAGCTAACTTACAAATTTTTTGTAGAGATGGGGTCTTGCTATATTACCCAGGCTGGTCTCAAACTCGTGACCTAAAGTGATCCTCTTGCCTCAGCCTCCCAAATTACTGGGATTACAGGTGTGCGCCACCATGCCCGGCCTCAGTGTTTGTTTTTTAACTGAAATTCTTTGAGAAAAATATTTTAATTTATAAGAGATTTTCTTTCTCCTACTTTTTGATACAAATTTCTACTTTTATTACATGTAATCATAAGATGTGATCAATATTATTTCCTCTTTTCAGAATTCATTGAGGTTTTCTTTGGTAGCCTTATATATGGTCCTCTTTTATAAATGTACCCATGACTATTTCAGAGGAGGTATTATTCTGTTCACAGCAAAGAATCTGATACCCTAAGGCAGAAAATATACATATATACTTCATAACAGTGCATCCAAAATTGCAAATTGCAGGGCTTGGGGCAAGGAACAAGGTGTCTGGTTTAATGCAGAGTGTTAAACCTCAATCCCATTAATACTAACTAATTCACTTTGTACGAGGGCCTGGTAATCTGAATTTTAACAAGCCCCCTACTATAGCCGGATTCCTATATAGTCACTGACTGCTTTTTGAATAACATTGTTCTTTATCTTTGTTTCTTTGCTTTACTGTGGGCAGAGAAAGTGACGTTAAAGTCCCCTGATTCCTTCTTCTAATATCCCTGCAACCTTGGGCAAGGCGTGCCATCTCTCTGAGCCTCAGCTGCATTTGTCAAATGGGGGCAACGGCCCATCTCTTCCGGCTGCAGTGAGGACTCCCTGGTTTAGAGCGCCTGGCCCAGAGTAAGGCTCAGTGATGGCGGTCACTGCCGCTGGGATGGCATTGGCCTCCCGCTGGAACAAGCTTTCAGGCCTCTGACCGAAAGGCAAATAAGTAACGACCTTCTGTCTCGTGCAATCTAACTGCATTTACCGTTGCAACGGGGCTCAGTGCCCACCCATGTAGGAGGTCTTCGGCAAATCAGACGTGTTTCTAGATTTTATACACCGATTATGTAAGCTCACTGTCAGGCACATATGCTGTGGCTCAGACTAAGTGTTTTGTGCTGTGCTGCTGCAAGGCATGGTCCTGTCTGGAGGTGGTCTCACCCTGACCCCAGGCCTGCCTATGCCCCTCCCAGCCCCACTCACTCCAGGCCCCCTGGAGCAGCACCTGTCCCGCGCTCAGGGATACAGGGCAGTCTGCTGCAACCACAGCTTCAAAGTCAAGCAGGGAGAGAACAGGAGGGCTCCTGACAGCTTCCAGGGAAGGCAGGAGCAGCTGCCACCAGAAGTCTGCACGGTAACAAAATGTTTGCCGTTGGCCTAAGCCCAAGGATGGGGCGCTGTGGCCCCAGTGGATCATTTTCATGAAAGCTGCAATTAAGGGCAAGTGGGGTTTATTAAGGAGGCTGGAGGGAAATGTGCCCTGGCTTCTGGCAATGCTATAATGAGATTGCAGGGCCCCTTCCAGTCCCCTGCTGGCCCAGAAGGCCCTGGCCTGGGGCTTTTGCTGGAATACTCCAGCCTCCAGGGGTGCAGGGGGAGGGGGTGCTGCCTTTCCATTGAGGGGATGGGGTACCAACAGCTGAGGCTTGAGGAGGCACCATTCTCAGCCCTCACTTAATCCTCCCATCCCCAACCAGTCTGTCCTGTTGCTGATCTTGGTTCCCAGGTGGGAATACTGAGGCACGGAGAGGTCAAAGAGCTTGCTCAAGGTCACGCTCTGGGTAAGTGGCAGAGCTGAGATTCAAATCCAGGGAGTCTGGCTCCAGTCCTTGCTGCTAACAGAAGCCACTCGCCCTCTCTGGGGGTCTGTAAAGCAATGGGTGTGGCTGTTTTCTGATAAAACTTTATCTACAAAACCAGGCCACAGTAGTGGCAAAAAAAAAAAGGCCATAGCTTGCTGACCCCTGATTTCAAGCATTCATGTCCCTTCTTTACTACTTTTGCTTTATTATATTATTTATGTATTTTACAGACACGGTCTTGCTCTGTCACCCAGCCTGAAGTGCAGTGGCCCAATCACAGCTCACTGTAACCTTGAACTCCCCAGGCTTAAGAGATCCTCCTGCCTCAACCTCCAAATAGCTGGGGCTACAGGTGTGTGCCACCATACCCAGCTAATTTTTCTAATTTTTTATTGTAGAGATGGGGGTCTCACTATGTTGCCCAGGCTGGTCTTGAACTCCTGGGCTCAAGTGATCCTCCCACCTTGGCCACCCAAACTGCTGGGATCATCGGTATGAGCCATTATGCCCATATTCATGTTCTTAATAGTTTTCTTTATACCAGTTCACTCGTATTCCCTAGAGACTGGCAAAACTGTAGATTTGATAAGCTATAGATTTGTATTTGTGACATGCAGGTGAAAATAAACTCACAAATTAAAAAGAAGTTTGTGGCCCACCTAAAAACATCTGAATCACAGAGGTTGCTCTGTGCTTTGGGAGACATTTTCAGTTCAGTGTTTTTAAAACTGCAGAGGAGCTGAGGGGGGAGTATGAGTGTGTGGGGACCAGGCCCTGTACCCCGACTTGGGACAAAGCAGTTCTCGCCTCACCTGCTTTCTGTGATGGGGTTCTGCATGAGACTTTTGTTTGGAAAAGGGGTTGTTCAACCAAAAGAGTTTGGAACCATCTAGAAGTGGCTTCAAAATGAACTTGAAACTTCTGAGCTGTGAGGGAGGATTTCCCAGGTCTGCTTACTCGGGGCTGTGCGTTCCCTGCGTCTTAGATTCCTCATCAACAAAAGGACGATTTCTTGTTATGTCTCGGTCTAGCCCTCTCTGCTCAACCTGAGACACACATCCCTGGGCGAGTTCTCCACTCCGCCTGCCGCCAGCAGTCATTTCCAGCTTGCTGAGTGGAAAACCAGTTCCTGGTTCCCTCCGGGCCACCTCCCGCGATGGCCCGTCTCGGCACACGCTAGCGTCCTTCTTCCCCCGGCGTAGGCCCAGGCCAGGGCGCCAGCCTTGGCTGTGCACTCCCACAGCCAAACCTGCAGTATGCACCACTGGCTGCCCCTGCAACCTGTCTATAGGTCTGGGCCACCTCTCACCCTTCTGCTACACCTGCCGTCTCAGTCACCATCACCTCTCCTGGGTCCTGCAACGGCCTCTAAATGCCTGTCCTGGATTTGGTCCTCGGCCTTCTGTCCTCCATTCTCAACACAGCACCAGATTGGGCCTGCTCTGCTCCCCCCACATGCCCGGGCTCAGCGCCCACACCTGAGCTGGTCTGGTGGCCCCCTGCCTGCCCCCCTTGCTTTCTGCAGCCCGCACTGGCCCTTCAACTCTCCCTTGAGCACAGAGAGCTCGTATCCTCTTCTTTCCAGCGCTGCTCACAGGCCGCCCCCTCGGGGAGCCCTTCCTCAGCCCCGCCAGACACTCCCCAGAGAGAACGGAGCCTGGGCGGTGCTAGAGAAGAGGTCGTCTGCCCACTCGTGACCTGGTCTCCCCACATCTGACCGGGAGTGTTGTCTTTTGTGTCCATTCCTGCATGAACGGCAGGCAGGGGTTTCAGGTTTAAACCTCTTCCCTGGGGGATGCGGCCAAGGGCTCAGTCCTTGGATGCCAACTGTCCCCAGGTGAGTCTCAGGGCCGCCCCCACCGCCTTGCCCTCTCGAGCCTGGCGCCACCCGCTGCCACACTGAACCGCCACAGTCGCCCAACTGGCCTGGGACTGATGGTGGTTGACAATATTTAGAAACAAAACAAAAAGCACATCGGGAGTCCCGTGGCAAGCAGGAGCTGAACAGGAAGAGCCTCATGGGGTAAGAAGAGAGAGTTCTTCATCCAGGCCGACTCGAGATGAGAACTCCAGTCGGGCACGTGCTGGGCCTTCGCTCCTGGGCCTGACTCCTGGGCTGTGACATGGGGACAGTAGCACAGCCCACGGCATGGGGGAGGGGAGCGCAGGGTGCACAATGACGACCCTGCCCGTGGGAGCTGCCCGTGGCGGGGTGTGAGGCCTGCCTCTGCGCAGTGCTCTCTTGGGAATGTCACCCACCTCCCTAAGGCTCCATTTCTCCTTATCCCATAAACTTCCCTCCCACAGTTGCTGGAAGGGGAAAGTGGGGCCATTCATTCCTTTGTCGAGTATTTACTGAGCAGCTACTACGTGACGCCGTGTGCACGCAACAGGCAGGCACGGGCCCTGCCCTGCTGGGGTCTGTAGCCCAGAGAGCGGACAGACATGAAATAACGGCACAGGCGACTGTTCCCAGGAGCTAAGGGGGCGTTCGGTGTCATGAGTGCACTGAACGGGGCGCCTGGGTTTGCCCGGGACAGGGCTTGGGAGAGTTGTCTACGGATGGCGCCTATTTCCACGGCCCAGGCAGCATGGGCGAATACGTTATTACTAACCAAGTATCCTATTAATCTTTGACTATTAATACTGCTGGAAAAAATGATTACATATTATTAGCGCGGCTCAGCAAGAGAGAAGTGAGGGGAAGATACAACCCAAGAGGCTTTTGTCGCAGGATGGGAGAATGTGTTCTGTTTCGGCGAGGTGTACCAAAGGGTTAAAGTCATTTTCATTAAAATTTAAATTTCAGTAGGCGCTCACTCTCCCTTCCCCGTCCTTTGAACGTTTGACTGGCAACCATTTCATATTTCAATCTCGGCAGAACAAATTGAATTAGATGTTGAAACCAAGCTCGGCTGTGTTCACCAAAGCCTGCGTGCTCCGCTCACACTAATCCTTTCCCGGGCGCTGCGCAGCACACACGGGCGCTGCGAGAGACGGGCCCGCCACAAAAGACCGAGGAGGCAGCAAAAGGAGAGGGGGGAAAACACGCGGACAAAGGCTGCTGGAAACTGTCCTCCGCCTGACGCGGGGGTCGTAAAGCCCGGAAGACAGGGCTCGCGTCCACCCGGCAGCGAGTGTCCTCGCGGAGTCACCGGGGCTTCTGTCCTCACACCTGGGGCGCCCAGCGCAGTGGCTGGCACAGGGAGGCTGCCTGGCAGGTGCCTGGTGAACGTGTGAATGGGGGCGAGGACTTGCCCTGCCAGCCTGTTTCTGGCCTGCCCCCTTTTCTCCTCTCTGCAGAGTGGCAGTGACTATTTCCCTTGCCCCTGTACCTTCCTGAGAAGCGACAAGGTGCCTGGCGCCCCCACGGAGTCGAGGTGCTTATGTTGGAACCTGAGCTCGCTGGTCTTGTGGCCCTCAAGCCCTGTCCCAGGGTGCGACCCATATGGAGATGCCAGCTCGAGCTTCCAGGGGGAAGATGCAGACCCCCGGGCCCAGCCTGGCACTCGACTGGCACCCTGGGATCACCCTGTGCCCTCTGGCCCTTTCTTTAAACTGCGCACGTCTGTGGACTGACCTAGAGGCACTGAGCCGGGGGCCCCTGAGCCTAACTTCCTCAAGAGACAGTTTCACTACTGTGACCATGGAGTCCCCACCCACGTGGGACCCCCAGTAGCAAGCGCTAGGAACAGACACGGCACTGCCAGGAAGGCCACTCCTTGGAGAGGGCTCGCCTGTTTCCCAGCCACCACCGGCCCATGTGGGGTTGGGCTCTGGCTCCGTGCAAGGAACGACCAGGTGCCTGCTCTGCTGCGCTGGGGCCAGTGGGCAGAGGGGCACCTGCTTTAGGCTCCTTCTTGCACACGTGGGTCTCCAACATGATCCACCCCGGCAAGCCAGCCGGCCTGACGCACGGGCCCCACGAACTTGCCTTCCTGTTGGACAGTGACATTCATGGTGGTGATGACAACTACCACTTCCTCAGCATTCACTAGGCAGGACACAGCCTGCTACGCGCTTCCTATCCATGATCTTCCATTTATTCTTTAACAAATCCACCCTGCCCATTTGAGAGACATGGAACATAAGGCTCAGAGATGCTCAGACCCTAGAGATCCGACCTAGGCCTTCGGAATCGGGGCCTGTGCCTTCTGTCCCCCGGCCTGGGCCTACGCCGGGGGAAGAAGGACGCTAGCGTATGCCGAGACAGGCCATTGCAGGAGGTGGCCCGGAGGGAACCAGGAACTGGTTTTCTACTCAGCAGGCTGGAAATGACTGCCCTCCCCGCCACTGTCACTCAGCCCTGAACCACCTTAAGGCCCTGTCTCGTGCCCCCGGCCCAGTCCCTGCACAGGTCAGCACGCTCCTGGCCCAGCCCCCGAGTGGCAATGCCTCATCCGCTGCCACCTCCCAGGTTAGTTCTGCCATTTCTCTTCTAGATCATCTGGGCATCTGGGGCTACTGAAGCCCCATCGCCCCTTCAAACTCAACCGAAGCCCCCTTCCGCAAAGCTCCTCTGTGCCCCACTCCCGGTGGCAGCAGTGACTATGCATCCCCTGCTGCCTCGGTTCAAAGGCGCACGCCCAATTCTCGCGGCTCGCCCTGGACGGCGGTGGTTCTCAAACAGTGCTGTCACCCGCCCCTCTTCTCCAGCGAGGAGGACATGAAGCCTCCAGGCCGGGCTACCTGCTTTCCCTGCTCTGTTCATTATTACCTCGCTGGCCTCTCCTGCGCTCCAGAATAATCACGATAATGATAAAATTTAGACAGCTTTTGTAGTTCCTGTTAAAGAGATTAGTTTCAAGGGGTGAAGGGCTCTGGGTCACTGTGACCCTTGCTCAGACTCCATGGTGTCCCCCGCACTAAGTGCTGTGACTGGCAGGGCACGGGGGGCCGGGGCCGGGCGTGGGAGCGCAGCTGAGTGTGGCTGCTGCAGATGAACGGGTCAGCGAGGAAGTGGAATTTAAACTAAGGAAAAGAGAAAGCCAAACAGGAGACATGGGCGTGATGGGCAGCCCAGGCAGGGGAGGAGAAAGTGCAAAGGCCCTGGGGAGGGGCCTGCTCGGAGCAGTGCAGGGAGGCGAGTGCGGGGACGGGGCGGGAGGCCCGGAAGGGTTTGGAACTGTGCACTGACACGATCCAGTCCATGGGTCCAGCCAGGTCACGCCGGCTGCACGTGGAGAAGGGGTGCTCCTGGGGTGGGCGGGGAAGACAGGGGACCAGAGTGGAGACTACGGTGGGCATGGCATGGGGGTGGTGACCAGGCAGGAGATCTCTGTGGGGGTGGAGCCAAGTACTCCTGTCCGTGCACAGGTTGGCCCCTGGTCGTCAGTGAGCACCCAGGCCAGGGCAGGGGGGGAGGGAGGAAGGGACACGGCAGACTCGGGGCCTGGCGAGCAGCTGGAAGGCCCCCTCCTCTTCCTTTTGGACACATGGGGGCAGGGAACCACGAAAGGTAAGACCAGGTCTCTACGGGCAGACGGATGTGACTCACATCCCTCCTGCTGTGTGACCTTGAGCAGGCGCCTGGAGCTCTCTGGGTCTCACAACACTTCTGCTGTGTCATTCCATCTTAAAACGAGGAGACTGAGGACTCAGAAGGTCAAGTCACCTGCCCAAGTGCTCTGAGACCAAGCCACGGATGCCGCCAAATCCTGCTCTGGGGGAGGCTCTAGTAGCATCATCCTGATCAGTTAAGTTGGTGCCAATGACTCCTGCCTTCTGTACCAGGTCCACTGCTTATTTTTGGTGACCAACAGGCCACCCCCCAGCCCTGGTGATATGGCAATGGGGGAGCACACTGTCTAGACCAGAGGTTCAACCAGAAGGAGCCACGTGCCCCTAAACAGGATGAGCAGGGGGAAGGAAGGGGGTGGGTCCCGGGCCCTGTCATTCCCTAAGACACATGGTGACTTGGGAGCCTGGTCACCTGAAGGTCTGGCGGGTGTGGTTTAACATTGACTTGGAATACAGCCCCACCCCCAGAAGGCTGTGGTCAATGTCTTATCTGTGGGACACCCCACTAGGGGAATGAGCCACTCTGGGTCTTGTCTCCCGTTTCCATGAATCCTTAGGGACCAGCCAGAGTTGCTAGGGGAGTGCCGGCCCTACAGGACACTGGGAGCACACGGAGCCTCCAGGGGCTGCCAGCATCCGAAGCCCTGCGTGGGTTCCAGGCCACTGCAAAAACTGGATGAAGATTGGAACCTCAAGCCTAGAAAAATGCCCATACCAGGGCTCAGGCACGAAGTCAGGAGACCCTGGACTCTCGCTCGGGGTCCCACCCGGCGATCCCGCACGGAGTAAACAAAAGAGCTGGTGAGGCTCTTCTGAGCTTTACTTAGATCGACTCACTCAATGCCGGCACCATCTATGTGAGGTAGGCACGGTTATCACCCCCATTTCACAGAAAGGAAAACTGGGGCTCCGAGGGGCCGCACAGCTGGGAGCAGCCACGTGGAGATTCAGATCAAGGTCAGACGCGCTCTGGTTCCTGCTCTTTCCCCTCCGCACCTTGCCCTCGGGCTGGTGCCGGTGCCACCCTCGGTGCCCTGGGGGACGCTGTGTGCCGGGGCTGAGGGCCTCGATGCGTCTCCCAGGCCCCCGGCCACAGGGACACGGCTCAGCTCAATCAGCGAGCTTGGTGCTCGAGGCTTCTTTGTGAGCTGTCGGAGGCATCCCGGGGTGGCTAAACCAGGGCTCCAGGTTCCGAGGGGCGAGGACGGGGCAGGACGAGGCCGAGTGTCAGCTGTGAATGGTCCCCCGGGCAGATGTGGGTGGGAATCCAGCTCCGCAGCTCTGCAGGGACAGCAGGAACGAGGCTTCTATGCTCAGCACCGTGCCCGGCGCTTTCCAAGGATTACCACGTTCATTTCTCACTAAAACCGTATGGCGTGGGAACCAGTCCTCGAGGAGGAGGCTGGGCCCGGCGAGGTTGGGTGACCGGGCTGGGTCTCCCAGCGTGAGCTGTGTGGAGTGGGCTTCACGCCCAGACAGCCACCTCCACAGAGCCGGCTGATGCCACACTGCCCCCGGGGTGGGGCTGGGGGAGCAACGGTCCTCAAGTCTCTCTGCCCCCCCACCTACCTATAAGCAGATGGGGGGCCCTGCGCAGCTCTCAGGGCTGCTGGGAAGAGGAGCACGTTGGGGAAAGTCACGTAGGTGGGACACACGGCTGGGCTTGCGGTGGGCCAGTCCTCACTGCCCCGAAGGATGTCCCACCACGGCTGCAACCTGCCTGCTCCCTCGGGCCCTGCTATGCCGGGCACAGGTCAGGAGGGCAGTCAGTGTCTGCGGGGATGGCCCCTGGGCAGGTGTCTGGAGCCCAGGGTGTCCAGGCACCATCGTCCCTCTGACCTTGGACCCATGGAGGGCAGGGCTTCCTGCTGCCCCCCGCCTCGCCCGGGCCCACGTGGTGGGGAGCACAGAAGCCAGAGCGGCTGCCCCGGTCCCCAGGGCCCCGGAGCCACGTACCCTCTCGGTGCCAGCTCACAGCCGAAGGGTTTGCTCCTCGCTGTCGTTTTCACTGTCTTCCAGCTGCTCTAGGATCTCGTCCAACACCACAGACCGCTTCTTCTTCGGGGGCTCTGTGGGAGCCCAGATGGCACGAGAGGAGGAAAGAACAGCAGAGAGGGTTGGGAGGCAGGAGAGGGGAATGACAGGGAGGGAGGGAGGGAGGCAGGGATGAGAGAACGGGGGTGCAGGGACAGAGGGAAATGAGGACGGAAGGGAGGGACGTGGTGGGAGGGGGACAGAGAAGGGACAGGAGCAGCGAGAAGACAGGAACAGAGGAGAGAAGAGGAGGAGAGAGAAGAATGCTGGGGTTAGTCTCCAGCTTCACCATGGGGCGCTGCCTCTCTCGAAGCCCCAGAGACTCCTCTGCTTGCCCGGCCGTGCTCCCCACCCTCCTCCCTGCAGAGGGAAGGATCCCCTTTAGGAAAGAGGGGGCTCCGTCTAAGCTGCCTGCTCCCAGCAGGTCAGAGTTTGGCTTGGGGGGACTGAGCCACGCATGGGGCAATAGCTGGGGAAACAACTGGGAGCTGGTTCTGCTAGTTTGGAGGTCACAGACTGTCATGGTGTAGTAAGTGGCTGGCATGCAGAAGGTGCTCAATAAATGTTGGCTGATGACTAGAACAGATGCAGAGCTCAAGGATTCCAGGGGAGGCATAGAAGAGCAATTAGAGGTGGCTTTGGAGAGGAGGGGCTATTTGACTTGGGCTTTGAAGAATGCAGAGGAGCTTTCTGTGAGCAGAGGGGATTCAGACTCATAGCATGAAGAAAAGCATGGACGTATGAGAGGGCATGGTGGGCCAGCAACACTACTGACTGAATGCCTACTGCGTGCTACACACAGCTCTACTCCTCTCGACAACCTCGCAGGGAGGTCCTGCATTGCCTCCTACAGTTGGGGGAACTGAGTCATAGACAGGTAGGTCTAAGGTCACCCAGCTAGGAAGTGGTGGAGCCAGAATTCAAACCCAAGTCACGCCTAAGCCCAGTCTTCCCACTTTTCATGGAAGTTCCCGGTGCCGACCAGAGGATGCCAGGGAGACCAGTGGTGGCAGGGAAGATGTGCTGGTCCCCGGCCCTTCGGGAAGGGCATGGGGCTAGTCTAGCCTCATCAACACGCAGCCCCTCACAGGTAGGGCTTGATTTGTACAGGGACGGCATAAAGCAGCTGCCAAATGCCCTCCCCTTCCATGGCTCAAACACCTCCTCCTGCATGAAGCTCTCCAGGTGGAACAAGCCACCCCCTGGCCCTGGGCCCCCATCTACCCACCGGACTGGGAGGTCCCCGCAGCTCACGGCAGCCGCTGCGTCTTTTCCCCTGGGCCCGAGAAGTGCCTGGCCCAGAGATGAAAACTCTCTGGTCCCTTCTGGGTGGTCTTGGGTGAGTGATTTTACCTCTCTGGGCCTATTTCTTCATCTCATCCCTCCCATATCAGTTCGCACACTGACCCCTTCTCATCTCCACGGCTGTGTCCTGTAAAACGTGTGTGTCAGGTCCCATCACTCCCAAGTCCCCTGGAGGCGTCACTGGAGCTGGCCCAACATCCCCCCCCCCGCAAGACTCTCACACCTGCAGTGTCCAGATCCCCCTTCGTCCCCCAGCTCTGGTGCCTCCACCCCTGCTCTGCGTCACAGTGCTTCTCACGGCTGATGCTGCAGCCGGCATTTCTTTGTCTGGGACATTGTCCCGCTCGCTGCTGCATCCCTGGCCTTAGCACACTGCCTGGCACCTAGAGGGTGCTTGGGAAATGCACCCGAATGGGGGATGAGCGAATGGAACTGATGGGGGGTGGGGAGGCACCCGCCCACCTGCTTGGGAGGCTCAAGGCCTGGCAGCTGTACCCATCATTGTTAATCATGAAAAGGGAGAGGAGGACAGGGTGGGCTGGCAGCCCCAGGCTCAGACACTGGCTTCCTTTCCCTCCTCACTCCCTCCTCGATGCTCTGGTTTCCTTATAATCGCCAGGCTCTAGAGGTACACAATGGCCTCTGGAAATTGAATTCGTGGGCAGGTAATAGGAGCTGGGAAATAGAAGTGCAACAAAATAGGGCCTGTGGGCTTGTCACCGACGCCCCCTCCCATCCGCTCACGCAGGGCGGCAGCGGGGCAGTTGTTCCTGGGAAGGGCTGGCCTGGCACCCAAGGGGTGGCTGGCAGGGGTGGCAGCGTGAACACAACTCTGAGACGCTGGCAGGGGGCGAGTTTGATCTCCATCCCTCATGTCAGCTCAACCTTTAAAGCAGATCCGGACGCAGAGCACTTTTCCCCTGCTGCTGTGCGCTGGGCCGTATTGCCACCCTTTCTGGCTTCCTCTGTCCTCCCCACCAGAGGCTGGACTCAAGTGGCAGTCAGAGGGATCTTGCGAAAACCTCCATCAGAACATGTGGCTCCTATGCCCAAACTCTCTGCTGGCGCCATCTCACCTGGGGAAAAGCTGAGGCCTGGTCGCCTCTGCAAGTCTCCTCCCTGTCCCCGCTCCTGGCTCCCACTGCGCACACCTCAGGGCCTTTGCCCAGGCTGGCCTCTAACTCCTGGCCTCAAGCGATCCTCCCACCTCAGTCTCCCGGAGTGCTGGGATTGCAGGCGTGAGCACGCGCCCAGCCCTGTTTCATGTTTCACTTTACTGTCTCCCTCCCTGCAGTGCCAGCTCCAGGAGGGAGGTTCTTGTCTGTGTCACCTACTGCTACTCCCCACGCCCAGAACAGCGCCTGGCACACAGCAGACGCAGGGCAAACATGTGTGCAGTGACCGACTGAACGACAGGGGAAACTGAGGGTCTAGGGGTGTAAATTGCTAAAAGACCAACAGAAGCCGAGAAGGGCCCAAAGCATCCCTCAGAGCCTTCATGTGTGTCCCCGTTCTTGCACGTTGACAGAGACATGTGGAGCTCTGGGCTAGATACCGTGGGGACCAAGACTGGCTCTGCCCTGTCCAGGGTGTGCTGGTCCAGCAGGGGAAATGGAGGAGGAAACAGATGGCTGTGCCTCAGTTTCCTTCTCTGTAAAATGGGGATATAAGGGGTTGTGCTGAGGCCGCCACGAGTGGAAAGAGCAATGCCTGGCCCTGGCGAGGGCTCAGCTGATGGTGCTGGGGCCAACATCTGTGTCACTGCTACTAACACGGAAGGTGTCGATTTCACGGCTCTTTGCCAACAGGGCAGTGAGCGCCAACAGGGAGGGGACTCCCGTACACAGGAAGGCTGGTATGTGACAGGTGATCAATAAAGAGCTGTTAGGTAAATGAGTGAAATGATTTGGTTCCTCAAGGCCAAGGAGGCATGATCGCCTGCTTCCTCAGTTCACGGGGACACCCGCTGACTTGCTGTGGGGCCAGGGACGTGGAGGGCATGCTGGTGGCGGCTAACCCTGTGGCTGTGTGACCTTGGGCAAGTCACTTCAGCTCTCTGGGTCTCAGTTTCCTCTCTGTACAGTTAAAAACACAGGGGCCATCTCAGGGGACGGCTGTGAAGATTAAACTGCTGGGATAGGGCCTGGCACTCCTACGGGCCCGCAACTCGGGACCCAGGACCTCGCTCCTGGGCCCGGCGCAGCGGGCTCAGGTCCACTGCCAGGTTCAGGCTGGGCCCCCGACTGCTCCCCCTGAGGACACGTCAGGCCCCGACTTCCCACCACACCCCCCACCGCCGGCCCTGCTTCCACACGGAGCACCCGGCTTGCAGGGAACAGCTGCTGAAATCCCACTTCCCCGACATCAAAAGCCTCAGTGGGTTTTCACCAAACAAACATAATGCAGAACCGGAGAAAGGTGTAAAATAAATAAACGAAACAAGCTGTGCATTTTCTTTCAGTATTACAGCTGCACCCGAAGATAAACAACAAGTGAATGTCACCAAACATCAATACCCGAGAAATTAACTTGACAAAAAGCTCAGCCGTCCCCCAACAACCCCCCAGTCCTGCCCCACTCCCCCCCACAACCTCCAACCACCATTTTTGCATTTCTGGAGTTCCCACCTAATGATTTTATTTTTCAATTAATTCCTTGACAGAATGCCAGCCTGCGTCTCTCCCTTCCCTGGCTGGCGCTGGCGGCCCCGCGCGGAAGGCACAGGCAGGCAGAGAGAAAGGCGCGGGCGGGGGGCGGGCGCTGACGGGAGGACAAGAGAAAGCGCTTCATGGGGTTTTTGTTCTGGAGGCAGAACGTTGAGGAAAGGCAAGCCGGGGAGACGCACACGGCTGATGGGAGAGAAGGGAGTTCTGAAAGGGGCCCTGAGAGGAGACAGGCGTGAACAGCCCGGGAGGGGAAGAGAGCCAGGAGGGGAAGCCCAAGGCTGGGTTCCGGGTGGAGAGGTGTGTGGCGCAGGGTACAGGGCGCAGGGTGGAGCCCGGCTGCCAGGACCAAACCCTGCTGCTCCTGGCTGGGCGACCTCAGGTAGGTTGCTTCACCTCTCTGGGCTCAGTTTCTGCAGCTGCGGAATGGCGATGGAATTTACAATGCCCACTGCCTAGGGTGCTTGAGAGTATTAAAAGTGACTGTGTATAAGGCCCTCACCACGGCGGCTGGCACATAGCAAGCACTCGATATAGGTTAGCCATTCTTACCGCTATTAATGGAATCTGTCACTGAGAGCGCAAGGGCAGGCCGCTTCCCTCCTCAGTGGCACAGGGACAGCGATGCCAGCTGCCGTCAACGCCCCACCTCAAGCGCCAAGGATTTCTCATGGTCCTGGCGTGGCGCAGGCTGGACATGTCAGGGAGTTAGACCCCCAGGAGCAACTCTCCACCAGCGGGGTAAAGGAGGAGCTGGTGGATTCATGTCCAGGTTCTTTGTCCCCGCCGCGGGGACAGTTCTGCGGTGCATGCCACATAGTTCTCGGGGGCCCCAGCGGGCTTGAGCCCCAGCTGCCCACAGCGGGATCTGCTCACTCTGGCCCCTTGGACTGGCTCCTTGCCTTCCTCCCACACTCCCTGGCCACCGCCCAGGTAACGTGCTGGGTGCCCAAATCCACATGTCAGGGGCTGCTTCCTGGGGAACTAGGGAAGACACCAGTGTCAAGATGCAACCAAATGGGATGGAGCCTTCCATTGTGGGCTTGCTGCAGAGCATGTGAATTTGCTGACATGACTTAACACCTGGCCCCACTGGGCCTGTCCCCTTCCCACCCAAGGGTGACTGATTGTGCACTTGCTGCCCCAGGGACGGGACGCCCCAGAGTTTGCTACTCCCCTCTCGTAAGGGTTTCCCTCTGCTAACTCGGTGCCAGAACTGACTCCAGTTGCTAGGGGTGGGATTCCAGGGCAGATCGAGGCACTCACAGCTTCAGACTCAGTGGCCTGCTGTCCTGCGCTGTTAGGGGACACCAGTGACACGTGGACTGAGCCCTGTAGGGTGCCGGGCACCCCCAGCTGCTGGTGCCTCTGCCTGGGTCTCTCCCTCCCTGCCCCACCCCCAGCCCCAGCTTCAGATCTTGCAGCCCCGACGGGCAGAGCCCTCAGATACCACGATGAGCCTGTGTCCCAGGGCTGTTTACAGCAGGCGCACACTAGATGCTCACGGAATGGAGGGCATCTTCGGAGAGGAACAGCCTGGCTCATGAGACCAAGCTAGTGGCTCCTTATTGACACAAGGGGCTGTCTCAAGGATGTGTCTTTTCAAAACACGGCCCGTCCTAAGAACTAGGCGTGAGCTGAGTCCTTGCTCAGAACTGGCGGGCAGGGAGACCAGGCCCAGACTTGCCCCTGCCACCTTGGGGACTCCTGGGAGATGCTAAACCCCATCCCTCAGTGCTCCTGTCTGTTAAATGGGGACAATGCTTGCCCTTATGTCATCCCTAGGGCTCCCGCCCTCCGTCATTCAGAGCAAGTATTTCTGCACATACAGCACGCGCCAGGCTCGGGGCTGGGGATGCAGCAGCGGACACAACCGCAAAGGAGAAACCAAACCGCCTGCTGTGGGGGCCGTGCTGGGGCTCGGCGTGGGACGAGGTGGGACCTTAGTGCTGCCGCGCAGGGGTCCCCACCTTCTCTGAGTCACCGAGTTTCCCTTCTATAGACAGACAGGACACGGTGTAGCGCCCACACAGAGCATGGCTCAGATAAGGCACGGAAGCACCTAGCCCAGGGCCTGGCATTCGGAGCAGCCAAGCAAATGCTCAAAGTACCAAAGGGTCCCATGAGGCCACCCCGGAGGACCAGCAGTGCCCAGCAAATGGAGCCTCCAGGTGCCCAAGTGAAGGCTGAGGGGTGGGCAGCAGGGAGGCGGCAGCAGGTTGGGTGTGCACTTTCTTACAGAAATCCCACCAGTGGGGAGACATCGTTGTCCCATTTTTCAGATGAGGAAGCAGCCGTTTTAGGGTTTTGGGAAGTCACGTGACTACAGACTCTCCAAGTGGGGCACTGAGCTCGGAATGGGCCGGCTCCAGGGCCTTCCCGTCACACTGGGGCAAAGCCTAAGGTCACGTGGCTCAGCGGCCTGCCCTGCAGTGGCAGGCACTAGCCCAGCCCTCCCCAGGAAGGAGGGACCCCCCAGGAAAGTTGTGAACAGACCGAGGCCCTGTAGCAGCACCCAGGTACCTGCATCAGCAGTTTCCTTAAAGGCTGGTGGTTCTCACCCTAGCTGCCCCATAGAATCAGCTAGAAAACCCTGATGGCTGCACCCCACCTCCATGGTTCTAATACAAATGGCCCAGGGTGGGCCCTGGATATTACGACTACTGTAAATCACAGTGCTAAGGACAGCGGTGGCTCCCTGAGCAGCTGGACACGGCAGCTGGGGTGGCCGGTGGGCTGACCTCACTCTGTGCTCGGGGAGTCCCGGTGTTTTGTGTGTGCAGCAGTTCCGTGACTGGCCACGCACGCCCCACGGACAGGGGCTGTGAAGCCACTCCGACCTGGACCTGAGACGGGGCTGAGCATGGGGCCTTTCGGGCTTGGTCCCGGTGTTTATGTTGGTTACGGATGCTGGGACCCTGTGCAGGCCATGGGCACGGGGAGTGTCTGGGTGAAGGTGACTCATTACAGAGGGAAAAAGAACCATTTAAGGTGGGAAGGCGTCCCCCACTCCCCTGCATTAGGCCTGGGCGATCTTTCAGTGTTTCAGGGCTGGTCAACATGAGCTCCTTCTCTCTCTTCTCTTGGCACAGGCCCTGGGTTGGAAGCAGAGGCTGAAAGGGAGGAGTTGGCAACGTCTCGTCAGGGGGTCAAGGCATGACAACGTCTGCACCAGGATCTGTAAGCGCAAAGGCTGAGGGGCCAGGTAGGAGTGTGATGGGGCCAAACAGTCCAGGGGTGTGGGGGTGACTATAGGGAGGGCTGTGGACAGTGGCAAACAGGCAGCCCGCCCTCCACGTACACGGGCAGCCACTGCTCAGCCCCAGCTGCCCCAGAGGAATGAATGTGGGACCAGGGTGTCTGGGCCTGATTTGTCAAGAGAGGTCAGAATCTTGATTTTCAGGTTAAATCTTCCAATAGTAAAATAGTGGTGATTAATTCAAAATCATTTTTTTCATATCTTGTAGGCAAAAATGCAGATCTGTGGCTGATCTCAGCCGACACTAGCCAGTGGGCCTCTGATCCATTCTCTCTCCTGTCTACAAAAGCCCGCCAGTTTCACTCGTGGTCAGGAAACAGTAATAAAACCTTGTCTGTGTGTTTTCCTTGTGTTTCTCTGGGCAAGCAAACCTGGCCACCCCCTACCACCGGCCCCAACCCTGCGGGGAAGCCCACCTTCCTCCTGTCCCCATTTCCAGCACTCTGGTACCCAGGCCCCCAAAGCCTCATCCAATCTGGGCCCAGCCCCGGCCCTCCCAAGTTGCTCTGAAATTCTCCTTCTGTCAGTTTAATTCCGTGATCGATGAGGAAGAGCAGGAGAAATGGCCCGGCACAGCTGGCTCCCCCGTTAGCCCTAGCAGGGATTCCTGGCCTCGCTGGCGACGGCTGAGTGAAATGTTTGCGAAACGCAGAGAACACAAGTCAATAACAATTTAGCTGGATTGGGAGCAAGTACCTTCCCCGCACGGACAGCCGCTCCCCGGGGGAAGGGGGAGAGAGTGTGCAGGATATTGTCGGAGCGCTAGGAAATATTTCCAAAACACCACCCGGTGAGGCTTGGGGCGTGGGGGCTGAGAGGAGGGGGTGACCGGGCAACACCTGCTCCGGCTCCCCTCCAGGCCCCTCGGCCTCCCCAGGCCCCTCTGCCGAGGGAAGCATCCGGCTCCATGAACGCGGCTCCCGCACGGCCAGCCATTCGCACCCCGCGAGCAGCTGCCACCTAGGAGCTGCCTTGACCAAAACAATTCCCGCTCCTCGCTCTGCCGTCTCTGGATTCTGCCTGCCCCAGCTGGGAGGGTGTGAGAAAGAGTGCGTCTCCCAGCCAATCTCAACCTCTCTCCTGGTGCCACCTGCCAATGTGACCGGGAGCTGGCGAAAGGACAAAACACAGCACCCTGGACAGAGAAAGGGATAATTTTCGAGAGGGCACAGATAAAATGCCCCGTGTGCTTTCCTGTACCCCACCCGCAGCCTCAACCTTTCCAGGCAGGACCCTCCATGGCAACGTGGGACAGGATCCCTCTGCCCACCTCCTGCCAGGGCCTTTGACACCTCCGGAGGAAGGGCTGCCACAGCCAAGTCTCAGGGACGGCACAAGAAGGACCTAGATCAAGGAATAAAAATCGGAGCTTACAGAAAACCTCTCTCTCTGGGTCCACGGAAGGAACCACGACAGAGGGATATTTTGAATAATAAATTCTGTGACTTCACATACTTGCTTGAACTTTCCTGACTGTGATTTTTAAAGCCCAATGATTATGTTTTCATGGGCAAGATCAAGGCGGCCTATTTGCAAGGGCTGACGTGGGGATAACGGGCGCTCTCGGTCTCTAGTCTTTTGAAAATGTGCCATCCTATGAATGATTAAGTTATGGAAGGGGGGCAGGGGGCGGCTGTTGCAGGCTTTAAATATCATCTGTCTACTGATGACTTCCAAATTTATATCTCAGCCCAGACTTCGCCCCTGAGCTCCGAACTCATAGATCTATCTGCCTGACATCCTGAGGGGAGTCCTTAATGGGTGTCTCAAACCCGACACGTTCGGAACGCCCCCGCCCACCCACCTGTTCTGTACAGCTTCGGGGTCTCGCCACCGTCCTGGGCGACTTGGAGCAAACACCTACAGACCAGCTTTGATGGGTCCCTGTCTCCCTGAAGCAAGTCCGGCTGGCTCTAACCTTTACCAAAAATGCTCAACCCACTTGTTTCTGTCTATCCCACGGCCTCGCCCCCACTGTCCTTCTTGCCTGGACAATTACCTCCACCCTTGTCCCTTTATAATGCAGAGGATGAGGTCTGACAGAGTAGGTCAGGTCTTGGCACCCCCTCCCCCTGCCAAAATCTCCCAGGGGTGTCAAAACCAGGCTCCCTGCCAGGCTGGACAAGGACCCAGGAGGGACGCCTGCGGGCCTCTCTGCCTGCTTTGAACGAGCTCTGCCCCAGGGCCCTGCACCTGTGGCTCCTGCTACGTGGAATGTTCCCCCTGGATCTCTGGCTGGCTTGTCCCTTCGAATCACACAGAAAACTGATCCCTAGAAAGACTTTTTCCAACCATCATATTTGAAATCTCTCCTTCCTCTCTCCTTCCTGCTGAAGAGCTCGTTCTGTTATCCTTTCTAACTTCCTCCATGGCACTTGCTAGCCTCAGAACTTGTTATTTACATTCTTCTGGTAATCATCTGTCTTCCTCGCTCAAATATCAGCTCCCTGAGGGAGGGACCCTCTCTTCTGTTCATTGCTTTGCCCTTAGTGTCTAGAGCATGGCTTGATAATTAGGTGATCAGTGAAGAACTGTTGGTTGAATGAATGAATGAATGAACGAGCGGAGCAAGTGAGAAGCAAAGCAGTGGCGCCACCTTTCTGGGGAAGCTGGAGGGGTCCAGGGGTGTGGTTATGATGCCTCGAGAATTATCTGCTCTCTGAGAAAATGGGAGGGGGTCACAGTGGGAGGAATTAGCCAGCCCTGGCTTCTAGATAAAGTAAGTGCAGCCATTTGACAAACTTATTCTGTGAGGGACCAGGTAGGAAATATTTCTGGCTTCGGGGGCCACAGGGTCCCTGTCACAACCACTCAACTTTGCCCCTGCGGTGTAAGAAAGTAGCCATAGGTAATATATGAACAGATGTGTGTGGCTGTGTTCCGATAAAACTTTATTTATAAACACAGACCACAGGCAGTAGTTTGCAATTGCTGCCTTACCAGGATTAGGAATCCAGGTAAAGAGGGCAATTGGAGTTTCAGGAAGTGCTGGAGAGAGAGGGTGTGATGAGACAGGGTTATCTGTTCTGCAGCATCCAGGGCTGTGTGTCCTCAGACCAGTCACTAGACTGCTCTGGGTCTGTTTGCACGTCAGAAAAATGGGAATAACACCTCTCTCCAGGGAGTTGTGAGGCTGAAATGAAGCCACCTACAACCGCTTGACATTATTCTCTGCACATAGTAGGCCCTGGACAAAGCTCTCTCCCCCTTTTTCTCCTTTTCCCCTGACTTGATCATTAATAAGAAGTCACATGATGGCCTCTTTTCAGGCCAGTGGTGCTTCGAAGCACCTGGGGAGGAATATCTGGCTTCACATCACACAGGGTGCTGGCCATACGCCTGGGGCCTGGAGAACGTTCCCCAGCATCTCAAAGACCCGGCTTCCTCACCCATGTGGCAAACATGAAGATGGACCGAGCTGACGCTCACACAGTACACAGCACATATTAGATGCTCAATTCACATCCTAATCACCATTCTGATTGCTGGGTTCTTATCTATGCTCATGTTCTCACCCCACAAATGGTCACTGAGCACGCATCTGTGCTGGATGTAGGCCACGCGGGCAGGTCCTTGTCCCCAGGAAGGTAAAGCCTCACAGGGAGAAGGACCCTTTGGGGAGGATGAGGGGAGAAGGATGACGAGGGAATCCAGAGGACAGGAGTGTGGGGGGGAAAGTCAAATTTCTGACTCTCTGGCTGAAAGGGGGAGCTGGGGGGAGGCTCTAGCAGTCGGCTCTGTGCTGGAGGCCAAAACCGATGGGGACAGCCACCCGTCTGTGCCCAGAGAACGCATCTCTGGGCGCTCTGCTCGTGGATCTCCCACCCCAGCCTGGCTCGGGCGCGCGGGCGGGGAAGGCGCTGCTGCCAGCCACTTGTCATGCCGGTCATGTCTGCGCTCCCAGTTCTGGAGGTGAAAGGTGCCGAAGCTAACCACAGCCCATCAGTCCTCCCCAGCTGGAATAAGACAACACGGGGAAGCAGAGCAGCGCTCCCGGCCGAATAAAAGCCTGTTTGCCCGGGCCTCCCTGGCTGTGAGTGCTCTAAAACAGAGGCTTCTGCGGGCGGATTTCTTCCCTACCATTATATTCTCTCGGCTGCGCTCGCAGGTACCGTGGCCTGCCGAGGCCCTGAAAGCTTCTCGATGCCGTGACCCTGCTGCTTTGTAACACGCTCGGGAAGAAAAGGACACAGCCAGTGGTGGACTTTCCTCTTTCTTCCCTCCTTGCTCTCTCTTTTCAAACTCCCACATGCGAGGCGCTGGAGAATAGCACTTCACCTACTACAGGGCTGCCGAGTTGGAGATGAGAAATCTGATTCTTGGCCGGCAAGGAAGGGAGGAAGGGAGGGAAGGAGGGAGAGAGGGAGGAAGGGAGGAGGCAGAGGGCAGGGGCAGGAAGACGACAGGGGAGGGGGGAGGCGGGTCTGTGGAACATGTCCGCAGACATTTTATTCCCTTTTGAAAGCACCTCTGTTTGGTGTCAAGGTCTTTGCCTACTCAGGCCAACTTTTCAAATGACTTTCAAAGACCTGTCCTTTGCTGTTCAATTTGACAGGTGTTTTGCAAGCATCAACTTGCAAGGGGAAACATAATGCCCTGCCATTATGCAGGGGCAGTGGATAAAGTGAAGGCTTCCACTTGGAGGGGCGGCGCTGGGGGGTTTAAAACGAGCCGCGTTTGGCTGCCAGCGAGGAACCCGGATGAGCGGGGAGCTCTGGACCTGGCGCTGGGCAACCTGAGTTCCCACACAGCCTTGGAAGTGCAGACGTCACGGTTGCTGTCCTACCAGCAAGGAACCCTCCTGCTCCTTGCCCCCGGGTACTAATACGCTCCTACTGTGTGCCAGGCTCTGTGCTATGCTCTTGGGACATGGGAGAGCAGGCAGGTTCTGCAGCCGGATGTAAACACCCCGTCCTGGGCCATGCTTATGTGTCAGGCGTGCTCATCCTCCTCCTTACTCCTCCCTCCTGCCTTCTCTCACACTCTCTCTCAAACTCACACACGCACACGCACATGCGTGCATGTGCACGTGCTACTGTCCAGGCGTATAAACACCGTCTCCCTACAGGCAGCATCTCCTCTGAGCCCCACGATTCCCCTAACCAGGTGCGAACCTTAGTCCCGCTGTGCCCACAACAAACTGAGGCTGAGCGACCTGGCCAAGGTCACGGAACAGGTATGAGGACACACACTGGGGGACAATGTAGGGGCAGCCGCCTAGACTGGCTGATACAGACTTAGCAGGATGGCTAAAAGCACAGGCTGGGATCCCAGCTCTGCCTTTGGTAGCTGGGTGCCCTTGGGCAAGTTACTTGCCCTCTCTGTGCCTCGGTTTCCTCATCTCTGAAACAGAGAATGACAACAGCACAGTAAGTCCTCACTTAACATAGTTGGGTCCACAGGTCCTTAGAAACCGTGACTTCAAGTGAAACAGTGTATAATGAAACCAATTTGACCCTAGGCTAATTGATATAAATAAGACTTAAAATTCCTATGGCATATTTCTGGTCACAAAGACATCGCCAGACTTCTAAAGACCCAAATGCTTCTAATACTAAACACTGAAATAAATGTGAGCTATATATACATTTAAGAAAATTTAATAAAAACAAGGTAATTATTTACCCACTTATTCTGGCTCAGAGGCGTGAGTGGCTGAAGCCTGTCCCAGCAGCTCAGGGCGTGAGGCGGCCTTGGTACTCTCACCCCCGCCACCCTACACTGGGACAACGTAGACAGTCCTGTTCACCTAACAAGCACATCTTTGGGATGTGGGAAGAAACCCAAGGACCCAGAGAAAACCCATGCACACAGGAGGAGAGCACGGAAAGTCCACAGTCCCAGCCGGGAATTTTTCTCATCAATGTTACAATGAAACGACATTATTCGAGGACCTGCCGTAATCACCTCCCAAGATTCTGTAGGATTAATACCTATGAAAGCCCATACGGAGATAGTATCTGGCCCCCAAGCAAAGCTAACAGATGAAGATTGTTATAGTAATAATAATAATTACTATTATTTAGCTTGAACTGCAAATTGAGCTCTCTACCCTGACCTAGGTGCCTCAGAGACCAGGGGTGGGGAGGCACTAGGCTGGTCTCGGAGGCTGGGAGGCCCTGGCCCACCAGCATTCTGTTCCCCAGTCCCTCCCGGGTCCGTGGCTGGGATGTCTGAGACGCTGAGCCCCCAGGGGCAGGCGGGGGCTCACCCGGGGCAGCCATGCTGGGTGCACAGTCCACGATTAGGGCTTTGGCTGGTGCCAAATCTCCACTCTATCTGCTCCGGCTGCCTCCCACTGTCCCCGAGTGCAGCTTCTAGGCCACTGTGGCGTCACCAGAGAGCTTCCTGCCAGGCCCTGCCGAATGGGGAAGACGCCTGCCTTTCATCCGTGCCCCGCATTCCACGGGGAGCCCTTTGTTGTGGCCTTGGCGCTCCGGCCTCCACCTGAGGCCTGAGTGCCTTCCTGGCAGAGTTCGGGGCCCAAGGCCTGAGCTGGGGGAGGGAACTGGGCACGGTCACCACCTGCCCTCAGAGTCTGCCAGGGCCCTGGAAGTGCCGAACAATGCGGATTTAGACACAAGTGCGCTGGGTATTTTTCGCCACGGGGGAAGGGCACGGAGTGGGGAGGGGACCTGGGCACGAGGGCAGGCGGCCAGCAGCCGGATTCTGAAAGTCAGGGATGCAGTGGGCACCTCCCGTTTCCCGAAGAGATCAAACGGACACCGGGTGTGCTGGTGAGGAGCAGAGCTGACATGTCCAGGCCAGCGTTGCGCTTAGGAGGGAAGCTCTGTCTCCTGCAGCCCCTCCCCCGGCCATGTGCTCTGACATTTGTGGGTCACCATGTATGCTGGACGTTTTCTGTCTGGTCCCTCCAGATCCCTCCTGTTCCCAGTAGAGGACAGCATCACAGGGGCTGCAGGAGACGGAGCTGTGGCTATTTCTTCCCCAGCAAGGTCCCTGCTTTGCTGCCGTTCTCTGGCAGTAGCTGCGTCCCTAAAGTGCCCACCTGTACCTGTGCCCAGGCTCCGCGCTGCGACTCTAGAGCCTTCTGTGGCTCCATCAGCCCCCCCCCACACCTCCAGGGTGAATTCTGCTCTCTGCTGGGACCCCAGACCACCTAGCCTTGGCACTCAGGAAGTGTCTGCTAATGCTCAACTCGGACACACTCGGGAGCCCAGACCTTATGTGCCCCCCAACCCGGCAGGGCAGTGCCCTTTTGAGGGACTCAAGAGGGGTGGCAACACATGGCTGGGTCCTGACACTCAACACCACTCCCCGGGGCCTAACCTCACCTCTGCGCCTCACTTTCCTCATCTGTAAAATGGGGACAAGGGAACACACACGCCACAAGGCCTTCTAAGAGGCCACATGGAGTTTTGGCTGTATCAGTTCTAAGGGGCCACATGGAGTTTTTCATTATGATTTGTTGTTCACTCCCTCCCTTTCTGGAAGGGACCCTGCAGATCCGGGTTCCTGGTCTGGGTGAATCAGAATGGCAGACACCATGCAGTAAACACTCCCATATCCCAGACGTAATGAAGGTCCAAGACGTCTGTTTTCTCAAGTGGCGTTTGGTCGTATAATGCAGTACGGGGAGGTGGGTGGGTGGGTGGGCTGGGCTGGGCGGCTCTAGAGCCGGTCTGGAGTTCAAATCTGAACTCTGCCAGTTTCCAGCTAAGCGGACACGGCACTGCCTGAGGCTGCTGTGAGGCTGCGAGGACAGACTCACTTAACAAACGCTGGCTGTCACGGGTCACTGCAATGCCTCCCCGGCCTCAGTTCTCTCGGCTGTGAAACGGGGCTGGCCGTGCTCCCCGCACAGGCTGTTTGGAAATTAATGGGAAGATGGAAGCACATAAACGACTGTCTTTATCGCTATTATTATTGTACCTGTCCGGTCTGGGCCTTGACCTGCAGCTGCTAAGTGGCCGTGAGGACGGCCAGGGCCGCAGAAACACTTGCGGCCTCGTCTCTCCCGGGGGGCGAGGCACCGGTGCTGCCTCTGGAACTCGATTTATTGAAGGGGGCTTCTGTCCAGCGCAGGGCGGAAGTGCTGAGCCTGCGCTCCTCGCTGGCCCCGGGGGTGGGCGGTGGGGAGGACGGCGGAGGCGGCCCCCGCCTGCGCTCCAGGGAGAGTCCCTTACACAAACATTTGCCGATGGGTGCATTTGGGCCTGTCAATGGATGTCGATAAGGACAGGTTCTCTTTCTGCGTGTCACATTTGGGGACTTATTGAGCTGTGAGCTTGCCATTGTGCATTCAGCTTTCACCTCTCTGGTTTCACAATCTCCTGGGCTCGAAGGTTCCCCAGCCCAAGATTGAGGGCCTAGCACATGCCAGACACTGTGCCAGGCACGGGGCACCCAGAGAACTGGTCACTAACAAAGGTGAGCGCGACACAGCATCTATGTCGGGAGGCACAGGTCAGGTGAGGATAACGAACCACAAAGAAATGTTACAACATGACAGGAAACTAGAGGGACAGAGGTGGGGAGCAGAGGACTTGGACCCAAGCAAGGCCAGCGGACTAATTGGAAAACTCTCATCTCCATCAAGGAAACTGTCCCATGAGTCCCTCCAAGTCACTGCTGCTTCAGCAGCCGGACAGGGAACAATCCCTCCTGGCTCCATGTTCTGTCGCTACACAGATAAGTGGGGTGGAGGGGGAGTTTGCAGCAAACACCCCTCTCGTGTGTCCCCAGGTGACACCCGGGGCCCTCAGCCACACCATGGGGATGGGGAGAGATGGAAGGGACAGTGGCAGGTCCATCCAGGAAAGCGCCCAAGAGCCGTGGATCTGAGGGATGATGAGGAAGGGAGTGTGCGGAGAACTCAGAGCACTGTAGGAGGCGCCGCAGACAGGACTGTCCCCGTCACAGAGCCCGGCTTTCCCAGGCAGGCAGGAGGAAGGGAAGCGCCGCTGGCTGGGTGACCCATTGCCAGGCTGGCAGGATCTAAGGTGGGTAGGAAGCCAGCAGCTGCCCTCTGGCTGCTGGGCCCAGACCCTAGCGAGGCACTTCTGGGGCAGGGGAGGTGTGGAGAAGGGATTCAAGTTCAAGTTTCCCTTGATACCCCATGTGTGGTGGGTGCATGCTGGACAGCAAGAGGCACCTGCTATGCCTTTGCCTGGCATGTGGTAAGGGCTTAATCAACACCAGTCATGAGTCAACTAGTCATGAGTGTCCACATGCCCAGGGTGGGGTGATTCTTGGGGCCCTCTCCCCTCCCTACTGGAAAAGACCAGGCCACATGGGGCCCCGCCCTGCCCACCTCTCCTCGTCCTCTGCCCCTCTGCCTCTCTCATGCCAGCCTCCCCATTTCTCAGGCACACCAAGCTCACTTTAACCTCAGGGTACCCTCTGTCCCCCACAGCGGCTCTCTGCTTCGGCTGCCCTCGCGTGGGTGCAAACGTCACCTCCGCAAAGAGGGCTCTCTAGACTGCCTGATGCACGGTGTGCCCCGGCCTCGTCCACCTGAGCCCACGGCCCTGCGTGGTCACTGCGGCACCCCCAGAGTGAGGACACAGCTGTTGCTCTGTGTGTCCTAGCCACCGACTGAATGGTCGTCAAGACCACACGATGCCACCAAGGTGTGTAAGAGCCGAGTGAAGTCTGTGAGTGGCAGGGCCCTGGCAGGAAGTGGACGCCCTCCGATGGGGCCACGGAGGAATGTCTAGAAGGGGATCGGTGAGAGCGTGGTCCCAGGAGGGGCCCTGGACAGGGAGTCTGCGGGGAGGGCCACTAGCCGCAGGCTGTGGCCTTGCACCCTGGCAAGGAGTGAGGGATAAACGCCCCGACCTCTCTTTTCCCGCCTGGGCCCCCAGGGACCCAACCCAACGGTAAGCAGAAAGACAGGGGAGCCCCGGACACGGCCACCCTGGTCAGCGCCCAGCATGGAGAGCGTAAGGAGGGGGCGAGCAGAGCTGGTGGGGCTGCGGGGGACACCCAGCACTGGCCAGCAGGGAGGGCTCGGTTCGGCCCTTCACGCCCCACAGCCCCGCCAAGGCCAGGGCGCTTCTCGTGGAAGCCCCGCCCCCAGCCCTTCCCTTCCCCCAGGGGCCCGAGAATCGGCGCACAGGACGGTCCCCAGCCACGTGCCTACCGTGGAAGTGCTCCGCCGTCTTCCGCCGCAGGGCCTGCAGGGTCACCTCGGAGTCGGCCCACTCCAGCACCAGCCTCCGGCCGTACAAGTGGGTGCTGTGACACAGGGCGTTGAAGGCTCTCTGCAAGGGGACAAGGAACACAACAGCACATCAGCTAAAGGAACCGTACACGCTCCATCCCATCTGCCCTCTGCCGCCCGCGTCTCAGACGCCAGGGCCCAGGCTCTGCCCCACGACTCCCGAGCTTCGGCGAGGGTGTGGGGAGCCCTTGGGTGCATCCATTTAATTAATGGGTTATGTTCCCAGGAAGAGAGCTGCAAGTGACTGAGCAGTCGATATATCTGCCGTCTGGGCCGTAATCGGTGCCTGGGCTGCGGCGGTCATCTTACTTGCCATGTTACATCCTATCTGCGGAGGGCGACCCCATTAGCTGGGCTCGCCTCCCACCCGGCTGTCAGCAGCCGGCGCCACGTGAGAAAGCCGAGCCCTGTCTCGCTGCTGGGTGACAGGCAGGCCTCTGGTTGTCACTTGGTGCCACTCTCCTCTGTTACTTGGCAATTCTGTCCCCCATATGGCTCCTGAATCCGCCCCCTTCTCTGCTTCTCTGGCCCTGCTGCCGGTGTCCACGCCCAGCCCAGCAGCCCTGGGCCCGGCACGTGCTGTTCCCTCTCACCCTCTGCTGTTCCCGACTGCCCATGCTGCCTAGGTCCCGCTTTTTGACTTTTAACAGCTTTGCTGGGACATAAATCACATGCTGCCCAGGCCACTCGTCTGCAGTGTACAATTCAACAGTTTTTAGTATATTCACAGAGCTGTGCGACCATCCCCATATCAATTGTAGGACATTTTTATCACCCCCAAAGAAAACTCCACACCTCTTAGCTACCGCTCCCTAAAGCCCCTATTCCCCCAGCCCCTGGCAACCCTATAGATTTGTCTACTGGGGACATTTCATACGAATGGAACCACACAGTATTGAGCAGTGCCCTCTTAAACCTCACGAGGTCTCAAGTTCAATGGCACTGCGCAGGGACACTCTCCCCGACTTGATGGCCTTGTCCCCAAACACTCCCATGGAACACAGAGACTGTGGAGCTTAGTGGCCAAGAGTTTGGACTCTGGGGTCACCCTGCTTCAAGATGTCAAGCAAGTTGAAGAAATCCTCCTGGCCTCAGTTTCCTCACCTATAAAATGGGAATGCCCACACACGCCGATCTGTGGGAGTCTAGGGACAAAAAGAGCTGACAGTGTCTGGAGCAGTGTGGGGCATTGCTCCGCAGATGCTAGTTCTCGGTGCTGTCGTGCTGCTACTGCAGACCTGTCATATTTGCAATTTCTTCCTCCCGGCAGAGAATCTCAGGTCGGTGTCGGGTCTAAAGAGGACTGGGCCCCGGCAGCTCAGCACTGGAGAGCGACAGTGGCCAAGAGGAGCCTTTCCCCTGCTCTCTGGGCTGCAGGCAGCACCGACGGGTCCAAGGAGTGGAGGCACTTGCCCCTTTGATGCCACAAGGCACCGCGTAGCCAGCAGGGCCTGCATTGGAGCCCGTCTGACTCTGCCCCTCACCCCCGCGTGACTGTTACGGCTGGACAGTGTCCCCATGAGAAGATGCATGGAGTCCTGACCTCAGGACCTGCGGATGTGACCTCATTTGGAAATAGGTAGTTGCCGATGGAATGAGTTGAGATGAGGTCACGCTGGAGTATGGCGGGCCCTAATCCAATGACTGGTGTCCTCAGATGGCCACAGAGACAGAGACACGGGCTGAACGTGTTGGGAGGACGGAAGCAGACACTGGAGTGAGGCATCTGCCAACCAGGGAACGCCAAGGATCTGGCTGGCACTGGAAGCCAGGAGAGAGGCATGGAACAGGGCTTCCCCCAGAAGGAACCAGCCCTGCTGACACCTTGATTTTGGACTTCCGGCCTCCAGAACCGGGAGATGCTACATTTCTGTTGTTCTAAGCCCCCCAGCCTGCGGTGCCTTGTTGCAGCAGCCCAAGGGAACTGACGTGGCGACCTTGGGTATTCACCTGCCCCATGGCAAGCCTGGATCTCCTCAGCTGTGATGGGTCCAGCCGTGGGACTTACACAAAAGCAGCACCGAGGGTGGCACACGGCTAATAGTCAAGCTAATGAATCTGAAAGGACAGGAGGGAGGGGGTTGGGACATGCATCTTTTTAAAAGTAGACATGTGGCCAAATGAAAGGCATGCTTTTTTCTCTTCTGTGCTGTTCTGAGAAGGGCCAGGTGCAGGAAACTTTTTCTCCCCCCCTCCCCCGCTCCCTTTTTTTTTTTTAACTTTAATTTAAAAAACTCTTTCTGACTGCCAGCAGAGCCTCTGCATTTTTTTCCACGCGGATATAAAAATGCATCTGGACTCCGATCCGAAATGGCCCATTCAGAGCTTTAAAACACACGCGTGCTCAGCTGGCGAGGCACAGAGAGATGGCTTGATTGGGGGAGCTGGGGTTTTAAGACGGGAGAGAGGAATTGGTGGGGAGTCTGGCGTGGCGGGTATTCCATCCTGGTGCCAGGGTCCCCGAGGAGCTGCAGTCCTGGGGACACGGCGGGTGGGGGTGGTCCAGAGGCTGCATCTGGTAGATGCCAGGCCCAGACTCGGAAGGAGGGAATGAGAGATTCCCGCCGAGAGGCCACATGCCCTGCCTCTCAAACTCCCACCGTCAGTTTTTGTGCTTCTTTCTTTTCCGTGGAAACCAGTTCCCCATTCTTGTGCCACTGAAAGCTTGGTAGGTCTCCATTCCTCGTAGGGGTAGCTACAAATTCCCTCTCCAGATCCTTCTCTGACATCTTGTCTTGCAAATTCTCATCTCCTCCCTCTGCGCTCCCCTGGCATTTTATCAGCCTCTCTTTGGAAGGGCTTTTCGCGCTAAGAGCTGGGGTGGCATGGCTGTGCAGCGGGGGGCTCTGCTGCTGGGCTACTGTGGCTCAAATCCCTGCTCCACCACTTAGGAGCTGTGTGATCTTGGGCAAGCTGGTTAACCTCTCTGAGCCTCAGCTTCCTCGTGTGTAAAAGTGCAGCAGCAGCAAAGAATGGGCAGGATTCGGCCCTGGCACGTAAGAGGTCTCACTCGGTGTTGGCTGTTATTGTTATTACGCACGTCTCCACCTTTCGTTACGACACTACAGAGCAGGAACAATGGGCGGCAGGATACAAAGCTCTTTTGTGTTTGAAGTCACGGTACAATGTGTGGTTGTCCAAAAATAGCAGAATTCCCCTGCCTAGCTCTAGTCCCTGCGGGTTAATACAAAATCAGGTTGTGTTCCTGAGCACGCACTGCCTTGGTGGCTGGAATGTGGTGGCCTCAAACTGTCGCAGGCAGCGTGAGGACAGCGATTCGAGGCTAAAATTGGCTTAGGATAATCCAGGGTAATTGTGTCTCATGAAAAGAGTGTAACGAGAGCTTGTTATATTTGAGGCATCCCGGATGCAGAGGAGACGGTGAGGAGGAGGAAGATGCAGCCGGCCCCCAGGGGCAGACCCTGAGGTGCTCGAAAGGTTCTAGCCACAGCAGAGGGAAAGTGCAGGCCTCTGTGGCCTGAGGGCCACCAGCAGCTTCCTTCCTGGTCTCTGTGTGTACATTTGACTACACTGAAACCCACCCCCACATTCTCCCCAGAGAGAAGTTTCCTAAACTGTAGCTCCTGGCACGGTGCTCCCTTGCCAAAACAGCCTGCGAGGCCGTGTACGTCTCGGGAGAGTTAGATGGTCTTGGACCTCTGCCCCTCTCCAAATCCTGCTTCTGCTGTTTCTCCTTCCTTGGAGTCGAAGGCCTTCTTAGCATAGATACGGATCTCCTAGTTCCACAGAACTCCAAGCACATGACTTCAATCTACTCCCAGGAAAGACATTATTCTCCCATTTCAACAAAGAGAAAACTGAGGCACTGGCCAAGGTTCGAATGCAGGTCAACTGCTTCCTTTTCCCTTCGTCCTCTGTATGTTCCATTTCTGGGCCCCTGCACCTCGCGTCCTAGCCTTGTGGGCCGCCCTCACAGACGGCTTGCTAGTGTCCAGGGATGGCTCTGTCCCTCTTGAACAGGGAGCAGCCAAGTGCCCTCCCTGTGCCCTGAACACGCGGCCTCCATTCCAGCACCTGCTCCCTGCCCCATAACGCCTGCTGAGCGCCAGTCTCCCAGACTCGACCTTGAACCCCTGGGGGAAGGTGCTCCACCCTCATGGGCTTGGCCTGGTGCCGGGACAGAGCGTGCTCAGTAAATATTCACAGGGACACGCCTCCAGGCTGTGGTGGGTGGTTAGGTTGGCTTAGATGTCCTGTCACGGTTCCCTTCAAAGCCCTGCACTTTAGAGACCAGGAAGACAGTAGGGACAGGAGCACGGCCCACTGAGCATGCACACGAGAGGGACACTTGGCCTTTTGGTCAGGACGAGATCCGATACACAGAGTCTTGGGTGTGGAGTTGCTCCCAATGTGCATGACTTGGGGACCTTGTGGGGTGGCAATAGTCACCCATGCCACTAAGACTCGAGAGATCACAGGTCAAATCCCCCAGCCAGCTTGCTGGAGAGGCCTGAAGATCCGGAACGGAACTTTAAGGACGCATGAGTTGGGTAAAGAGAATGCCACAGAAGAGCAGCCCCAGCTCTTGGGAGCACTTCCTGCCATCATGGATGGCCAGTGCTGGAAATCCCTGGTCGCCCACCCCAGCCCCTTGCTTTAGGAGCCAACTCCATGCACCATCTGACCAGGGCTCCCGCAGCCGCCGGCTTCTACCGAGGCGAAGCAAGTGGGAGGCCTGGGTGGGAGGCTGCAGGGAGAGGGAGGAGAGAGGTGGGGTGCTCCTTGCCTGCTCCCCCTCCAAGGCCATGTCCTGCTCAGGGCCCTCCTCCACAGCCCCTCCAGCCCTCACCCCTCCCTCCAAGCTCCCCTGGTCTGAGGGAGAGGACCGTCCTCGCTGTCGCTGGGGCCTGGAGGCTTCGCCATCCTGGGCCAGCCCCTCAGCCCTACTCACCCCTCCGTGAACATCTCTTCACTCAATGCTCTGCATCTGAAGCACCTGGGGGTTCTGTTTCCTGCTGGAACCCTGACCCCGACGGCCACCTTAAGTCTCTCTGCCTTGACCTGGGGCGGATGGGTTTCCTACTTCAGACAGCACATCTCATACCTTGGCCCTGCTCGGAGAGTTTGAGGCCCACCCAGGAGAGCTCCGAGCTCGTCCAGTTGGACTCCAGGCTGTCCCTGTAGCCTGGTCCTCTGGCTCAGCTGTCCGGAAATCACGGCTCTTTGATCCCCTCTGGCTCAAGCCGTGGACTACAGGCACGGAGAACTCTGGCCTCCTGCCGCCTTTTCCGAATTCCCCTGGAAGACAATCTGCTAAAGTGGCCTGGGGTTGACAGCTGCAGACTAGACTGGGGCTGGGCCTGGCGGCCTCTTTCAAGAACCGGGAAGGCACTGGAAGGCTGCCAGGGTGGCACCGGGCCTGACCTTTCTGCAGCTTCCCGAGAGATTGACTCCTCCTCACGGCAACAAAAGCCCATTCCGTGCCCTTGGCAAGACGCCGACCTGAGGGACTGCAAAGAACGGCCCGAGGCCACGGCTTCCGGGCAGAGCCCAGGATGAGATTCCTGTCTTTGGAAGTCCAGGGCACTGTCCCGGCTCCTCCCTCTCCTCAGGGAGCTGTCTCTGGCAGAGCCAAAGGGCTGCATCTCTCCGCACACGCGAAATCCACCCCAACACAGACAATGTCACCTCGTCCCAAACCCTCTGCCCCTGACGCCCGGAGTAAGCAGCTGGTACTGATCGGGGTTCGGATCATTCTCCTGCCCAGGTGGTCGGAAAGTAGAGGCCAAGGACTTCAGGAGGAGGGTCTGCCTCCCCAGGATGTTTGAATGTCACCGCCCTGAGGGACAGGTCCTTTTCCTCCCTGTCCCAAGGCTCCTGTTGTCCTGGGAGCAAGAGCGCAGCAAACGCTGCCAGCCGTTTCTGGCCTCGACAAGGGGGCTGCGTGCAAGGCAGGGGCTCCCCCAGGAGAAGCCAAGCTCTTTGTGTCATGCTGAGTGACTCCTATCCTGGGCCCTCGGTGAGCACCCCAGACCCACCCGAGATGATCCCGTGGGGCTGAGGGCGAGGTCCTGGGAGGAGCACCCGGAGGCCCATTTCCAGGCGGTGGCATCTGCACTCCCGCAGACAAGGAGATGCCTCACCATCTCGTTCACTCGGCTCCGTCTAGTGTGACTCAGCGTCCCTGGGGGACTCACTGAGATGCGAACACAAAACTAGGCCATCTGAAGGTGGGACACCACCTCTGACCTCTGCATGTTCACAGCCCCTGGGGGGGGGGGGTTAAACGAGCCACTAGGGGAAGAGGGCCACCGCCAGGCAGCCACGGGTACGAAGCCGCCAGGCAACAAGCAGTGTGGCCTGGAGAGGCTCTGAGCTCCCGTCAGGCACCAGGCCTGGCCCTGCGACCTGGTCAGAAACTTCTCTGAGTTTTCATTTTCTCCACTGCAAAACGGGGGTGCTTTGACCTCCTGGGGCTGCCAGGAAGAATACATGAGACGGTGGCTGTTCCTTTAACCCAGCACCTGCCACACAAGGGCCCGATTCCTGGTACCTGTTGTTGTCACTGGTAGTTTAGTGCAGTTTTCTTTTTCTAAAGTTATTTTAATGCCATTAAAAGGGAGAAAGTTTGTCCAACTCGACTGGGATGTCTACCTCTCCTTGGAGATTTGTCCTGAGTGCCTGGTAAGTGTGGAATGAGGACATCTGAGCCTGAACCCTCCTCGTGCTGATCTCGAGGGGCTGGGCAGGCCTCACCCTACACAGAGGATTGGAGGGACGCTGGTGGCAGAGGATTGCTGCTTCTGCCTCGGTGATGAGGGCCACTCACTTGCTTGTCTGAGAAAGGTGGCTTGTCCTGATCCCGGGTTCTCGGGCCAGAAACGTGTTGACTGAGCCTGCCTTGAAATGCAGGATTCAAACACATCTTCTTTTACCCCTGGGCTCTGACGACAGGAACCGGGCAAACTCCATAATCACAACCGAGGCGTGAGTGCACATCCGTAACGCGCACACCTGAACAGAAAGGTGGGGACCAAACCCGATTCCTGGATTTGCTTCCAGTTCTTGTTTTGGGAAACACAGGACAACCAACACTGGGCTTCCAAGCGCAGCACCTGTGGCTCGTGGGGCCCAGAGGAATACTCAGTCGTCCCCATGTCTTTGGTGTCACGTGCCACAGCCTGTGCTGAGGGCTCTACATGCATCATTCATTCCATCTTTACAAGAGCCTCAAGGGCAGCGTTATTATTTCCCGTGGTGGGGATGAGTCACCCGGGGTTCGGGGATCTGAGGTTCCTTGTGCACATTCACAAAGCTGGAAGGAGGCAGCTCTGACGCCACAGGCCACACTAACCACTGCACGGCTCTGCTTGCCGGAAACACGGGTGGCCGGGGAAAATGCCCATGAGTTCCTCCTTGCCGAGGGGCACTGTCCCTTTCAGACCCTGGCTGTACCCCCCACAGGGCCCATGGAGACTGCATTCTACTCCGCCCTGCACTCAATTAAGCAAACATGCGTGTTAAGCGCACACCACTGACAATCTGACAGCGATCGTTCACCGTGCACGCAACACGGCTGGGCAGTGTGCCGCGTGCGCCGGGCGCCCGACGAGGAGGAATGCCGTCCTTGCCTTAAGCAGCTTTGTCTGTGTGCTCATCGCCAACTCTTCCCACCACGGGTCTTGTTTTGGTGGAATCTGCGAGGTGCAGACCGCATGAGAAGGTCCAATGCAAGACTCCCCCAAAACACTCAGCATCACCCGAGCTGGGGAGGGCCGGGGCCACACGTCACTCCCTCTGCCCCCACCCTTGGCAGAGTGGGGAAGTGAGACATGAGGAAGGTGACATTAACTGGTGTGACCCTACAATTAAAGCTGCGGCTGTTTACCACGGTGAGAACAGCTCTGCCTGCCAACGCCAGCCACCATCGCGTCTCCCTACTGCCGCTCCCCCCAAGTGTTTATTTAAGCCAACACATTGCTCTGCTAATTGGATAACATTCCATGTGAAAATAGACCTTTTAAAACAACAGCAGCGACGGCAAATAAAAACAGCTGCAACTGCAAAAGTACAAAGGCACGGCGGGCTTGGGGAAGGAAAGAATTAAAGGCGCACTGCATGGGGAAAAAAATTAATATTCTGGTTTTTAGGATGCAAGTCTACTCTTATGTGTTCCTTCCCTTCCAAGTTGCCCTTCCTGTCTTCCTCCCATGACCAGCCCGGACTGTGGAGGGGAAGAGAGAGAGGAAATGGCTGCTTCTAACTGTAATCCCAGTGGCTATTGGTGGCCGCTCGGCCAATGGGGATAGGCACACCTGGTTGGGAGTCCCCAGCACACCTGCCCAGGTGGAAGGCTGCTGCCTTCCTGGTGAGACTGCTCCTTAGGCCTGGGTAGGGTAGGAAGGTAGAACGGCAGTGTGTGCTATGGGGGTGGCTCAAGGAATGCCCACTCCTCCTTTGGGGGCTGGGAGTTGCCGATTTCATCCTGGGCTGGCTTCCCGAGAGATGTTTTAAGGGACAACCTCTTGGAGTTCCTCCAAAGTGGCTCTTTAAATGGTGAGTCCTTCTCCTGGGGGCGTGTTCAGGCCGGGCCATAGGTGGTTGGGTGATGGGGAGGGAGGCAGCTGCCTGGGGCCTAGAGATGCACTGGATGTGGTGAATTGATGAAAGGCAGGAGGGAAGGAGGAGTCCTCGAATGGGCTTTGGAATCAGATTTTGCCCAGCTCTGCCAAGTACTGCCCATACGACCTCGAGCAAGTGACTTCGTCCCTTTGAGCCTCAGTTTCCCCAACTGTCAAATATCCTCCTGCCCCGCTATCTCCTAGAGTCCCGTGAGAACTGAAACACACACACGCAAACGTCCAGCACTACCCCTGACAAACTGGGCTTTCAGAAGCTGAGCGCAAAGACACTGCCCTTTCAGAAACATCCCTGCAGCCCAGGGAAGCAGGTGGCACTGGTGATAGGACACACAGCTGCGCACACAGGGCAGACCCAGGCTGCCCGGGGACCCGCATTCAGGGTGTGCTCCAGTCCTCGCCGTCCTGCGTCGTCCCCATTCTCCTTCCCTCCTCAACCTCTGTCCCCTGCTCCCCCCCACGTGGGGGAAGGCTCCCTGAGAAATGCCAGATCATCACACCTGGAGGTTTAGATAACACCAGCACTTTCTGAGGGACTGACATTTACCGCCAGGGACATCAGGGGCTGATAAAATGTCCTAGGTTGGGAGAATGTGCCAGCTCATCGATCCTGCTTCCCTCGAGCGCGGCTCCGGTCACCAGAGCCTGTGACGAGGGCAGATGGCCAAGGTCTGGGCTTCCCCTCGATCCTCAGGGCTCCACAGTGGTCACAGAGCAGGGCATTAGTGAATCTCCCGCCGGATGCCGGGGCTGCTGCAGTTTGGGACGAGGCACTGCATGGGCAGTGGGCTGTCACGCACAAAGCCCACGCGCTTGAGGGAGCCCTCGCTGTTATCATCAGTTGCCTGGTTACTCCCAGCTCTGCCACACCAGCCTCCGAGGAGCCCCTCCCTAGGACTCTCTCTCCATGCGGGGGTCTGTGCTGGACCCAAGAAGGGCCTGATGCACCTTGGAGTCACCAAGGACGTAGGATGTGGGTCTCCAGGAGAAAAGTCAGAAGACCCAGGATCCCTGGCTCGGGACGGCGGACGTGGGCACATGCTCAGGGCCAGTGTGGGGACTGCTGTGTGGAGGGGAGGCCGTTAGGAATCGACTGGGGCCTCCCCTCTCCCAGCAGGACAGACTAGTTTGTGCCGGGGAAAGAGCACTGTCCTGGGGGTAGAGATTCCTGGGTGCAAGTCCCAGCACCAGCCTCTCCCAGAAACCACGCGCTTCTCCATTGTTCTCCAGCCCCGACCTTTTCCTCTCCCCTAATATCTGCCCATACCCCTTTCGCCCTCTCTTCCCTTCTCCTTTCCTCCCATCCGAGGGAGGATTGCTTGGAATGGATCTCCTGGATCAAAAAGTTGTCGATGCGAAAATAGGGACCAACTGTTTACCCTTATTGAGGCACCGTGACAGGAAATGGGTTCCAAGCCCTCAGAGGGGGCTTCGGAGGGTCAGTGCTGAATCGAGCCCTGGGACAGGTTTGTAAAGGAGGTCTCCTTCCCCCAAGAGCTTCACTGGGGGAGGACACTTGCGAGATCTTGCCCTGAGCCTTGGATCATGGAGGACCCTCCACTAGCCCTGGAGTTCTCACTAATTCCTTCCGCTGAGATACAGAGATCTCAGGAGTTTTTCTCTCCCCGGCTCGGCAGTATTACTCTCCCTCTTCAAACTCAAGCCCGCCCTCGAGCTAACCAGATATTTACCATATTCAGAATTCTATTCACTAATACACAGCCTGCCTGGGTCTATGGGTCAGCAGAGAGTGCTAACTGCTCCACTCAGAAGACAATAAAGTTCTCCAGACAGAGCGAGAGGAGGAGGGAGGAGGCAACAATGGCAGCTTCCCGGGGAAAGAAAAAGAGCAAAGCCATTTTCACAGGAGAGACATGCTCGTGGTGGGCACGGACCTTCTGGGAGAGCAGCTTGCTTGGCGATGGGCGCAGAGGGCCCGGTCCTACCAGGGTGAGAGGGAAGAGCCAATCCCGGAGGGGCTGTGAGTTGAGCCCGACTGTCCTCGGCTGCCCTCTCTCCTCCTGGAGCCGGGAATGGAAGGCAGGGGAGGGATGGGGGACAGGGGGAGCCATGGCGCTGTAGGTCACTGGGGGCGGTGCTGGGCTTTGGAAAGAACAACGCAGCCTGGCCTCGGGGGCCCCGCCCAGGCCAACTGGGCATGGGGTGAACTCCCTCAGGGACTGACACGTGCTGCCCTGCTTCCCTGGGATCCACCTTCTGTTCTAATCACCCTGAAGAGCAAAACCGTATCGACCGCAACGTGGCAAAGGCCCATGGAACGTCAAGGCTGGAGCCCACCCTGGCCTGCCCCTCCAGGCCCCGAGGGCTGTGTGGACTCTGACATCAACCTCTCTGCGAGGGAGAGGGGACACTGCGGGAGGAGGGCTTCCCGGGTGAAGGGGATGCCACATCTGCTCTCTTCTCCTGCCTCGACCTTTCTCATTTTCAGATCATCACCATCGCCAACAGCCAGAGCGCACAGGTGCCAGGCCCTGTTCTAAGAGTATCACCCCATTCAGACCTCACAACACCTCTATGAAAATATGGGAAATCCTATGATCATTTTACAAGGGGAGAAACCAAGGCACACAGAAAGGACCTCACTTGCCCAAGGTCACACAGAATAGAGGCAGCCCTGGGATCCAAACTCAGGCAGTCTGGCTTCGAAGTTCGTGCTCTAATGACCAGCCCTCGCATGGGCCTTAATAGGAGACGTTCTAGGGGCAGGGAGGGAATCTCCCATCTCTCTGTCCCCCCAGCCACGCTCTCATATAGGAACTTTCACACAAGACAGATGACAACGGTTCTCTGCCCCTCTGCCCATCCCGTCACATCCCTAGAGCTCTGTGGAACACAGTGGAGAAGACGCTGCCCTGTGTTCCCTTCTCTCTGTAGACAAAGCGTTGAACGTGTGCACGAATCCTCGGACCCAGGGACAGGCGGCTCTGCAGGGACCTGGGCCGGTGACAACAGGAGGGGACAGCTAACTTGTATCGAGTGCTCACTCCGTGCCAGGACTGGGTCAGTGTTTCCTTGGCATCATCTGCCTATTCCTGTGAGGGTGCCCACTGCGTCATTCCTGTTTCACAGACGAGGAAACTGAGACATGGAAAGGCTTAGTGGGGCCGAGGTGCCGCTGGTAAGAGCCGCGGCTCTGCGCGGCCGCCCACCCCCGCTGCCCTGAGCCAGCTCGGGCCCCACGTGCCTGCCCGAGGGGAGGACAAAGGCCGTGGGCCTGTTGCATGCTGGCCCTGGCAGGAGGCGAGTGAAAGGCTGCCGAGTGAGAGGAGAGGGGAGCAGATGTCCGGACAAACGTGGCCACGAGTCAACAAAACAGGCACTTGAGCTCAAGACGCGGAGACAAAGGTGTCTGGCAAGGCTCTCCAAGGGTCCCGGTGTGCCCTCTCTGTCTGTGCGTGTTCCCAGGGCCCACAAAGGCCGCAGCTGTGTCCTGAGCTGCCACCTTCGGCTCTGCCCAGCTGACCCACCCCCTGGGCCTCCTGCAACGCCAACTTGCCAAAGGCCAGCGGGTGCAACTTCCAGAAACGCTCGCGGCTTTCCCGAAGCGCGCCCATTGGCAGGGAAGGGGACCCCAGCCCGCAGTGTGCCCCGTTACGTTATTTCATCCTCGAGGAAAGGTGAGGCCGAGAGGGGGAAGTGCCAACCGTGGGCACAGAGCTCAGAGGGCAGCCCACGTGACAGCTCCGCGGCTACCTTCCTTTTGGGTTGTGACCTGGAGCTCGGTGCCATGACGACAGCGGCTGCGGATACAGCCAGGCCCCCATCCAGCCCCCTGCCCCCAAATTGCAAGGACCCAGTGCCCGCTGCAGAAGCAAAGCCCGGCCACGCTGCATTGAGCCAATCCAGAAAAGCCACCACACCTCAAAAATAAAAGGTGACCTAGGTCTCCAAGGAGCCTCAAGGGACTTCTGCACACACACGTGAACACAGCAGCACCTGCCTGGGCTGCTCACAGGTCACCAGCACGAGATGGAAGCCCTGGCCATGAGCGGGAAGGCGAGGGGAAAGCACGTTCCCATGGCTGCTTCCTGGGTGCCCTCACCCTCCCGTCCACGCGCTCCGCTCGGGTCCCCTCCGCGCACTTCCACGCAGCATCTCCCACGCTGCCTGCCCCTGGGCGGCCACCCGGACTGAGGAATTTTCTCGCAGACTTGCAGTGGCCTGGGAAACCCACCTGCTTCCCCATTTGTGTCCCAGGCTCCCTTCCCCCGAACACAAAGCCCAGGGTCTTCTCCCCCAGGGATGCTGTGCAAATCAGCAGGTTGAGGGGAAGAAAGAAAACCCGCACGAGGTTGCGACACTCACATTTGTGAAGAGGCCGTGCAGCTTCTCCCACAAAGGGCCCAGAAAGGAGGGGCCCAGGTAGGTGGGGAGGGGGCCACGGTCTCACCTTTGCGTCCTGCTTGGTGAGGAAGTCCACGAAGCCGAACCCTCTGTGCGTGCCTGTCCCGGTCATCTTCTTTGGCAGGCGGACCGTCTTCAGCTCTCCGAAGGTGCTAGAAACAAAAGGCAAAACAAGGGTTTAGGGACGCAGGCCTGCAAAGGAGGTGGGGGTGGGAAGGGCTCGCAGGCACTCGCGCACTCACTTGCATACACACGTGCACGCTCGCATCAGCCCTGGGCCATGGCGGCCTTCTCCTCCCAGGCCCTGGTCATCAAACAAGGCAGGGAGGGAACAATCGGGCCGGAGATGCTGACGGAGAGTTTCGGTTCCTCTCTAATGAGCTGGCAGCTCCAGCACACCTGTCCTCCCCTCCCTGAGGGGGTAACGTGTGCCCGCCTTGCACACAAGAGGCCAGGGTGGGGAGGCCCGGCCAGGGCGAGGGGCTGCCCATGTGTGCGAGCCAGGACTTGGGGCAGTGGAGTCTCCTGACCTTTCAAACCTTCCTCTACGTCTAAGCTGAGCACACGGAAACTCCATGTCAAGCGAGCACGATGGCACCTCTTCTCCCAGACCTGGCATGTTTCTTCAGTGCTGAGAGCTCAGACAACACGCAGCTACCCCCTCCTAAACTCCTCGTCCCCTCCCTCTGAGCATTCTGCTAAGCCAAAGTCAGGCAAAGCTCTGGAGAAGAAAATGGCCCGGCTTCTCTGACAGGGATCGAACCAGTAAACACGGCCTCGGACCGTCCCCCACGTCCCCTCCTCTGCTCCTCTCGTGTTAAACCTTTGAGAGATTCTAGGACAAAAGATCGGGCTTTCTCAGAGCCTCCCTCACATCCCTGTCTGACTTCCCACTCTCCAACCCCTTCCTAATGTCCATTTATCAAATATATACGCACAAATTGCTGCCGATAAATATTTAATGTGCACGGCATCTGAAGAGAGGTATTATTTTATTTGAAAATCTACACATACTTGCGGCCACCTGGGCACACACGCGCACGCACGACACTCTAGGATGCTACAGGGCCAAAGACCGATTGGGTAAAAAACACAGTAAAGGCCGTAAGCTCTCGCGAAATGATATAAGCTAAATCCGAGGCGTTAACCCACAGCCCTGCCAGCATGACCAGGCATCTGCCAGCCCAATTTCTGAAGGCAGGACGGTGTGTAAATGCAGCATTATGAATCCTCAAAATGAATCTGCACGTCTCCTCGGAGCTCCCCCCAGCAGCTCCGCTCCCCCTCCCGGCGCCTTCTCTGTGTAGGCAACGAGAAGCACGGCTGGTGACAAGGCCAGCCTCCCGGGGAGCACAGGGAGCAGAGCACGGTCAGTCTTCCCCGCTGGAGGGGGCTGGGACTGGGGACCAGAGGCTGGGCAGGTGGGGATCAGAAGGTGAGGCTGGAGAGCCGGGAGGAGTCGGCCACAAACCCTGCTTCATTCTGCCACCTAAAGGCCGCTGCATCCCACGACAGACACGCCGCCTCTCTCCCCTGCACCCAAGCCTCCTAGCCTCTGCAGGGCAGCTTTGGACAGGGAGGGAAGGGGTGGGGCAAGCTTTCTGGTGAGCTTGTTCGGATAATGGTTCTTTGGCTCCACGTTCTTCCGAGAGCTGCTGGGACCTCAGGGATGACAGGTTTGGTGGCCATGAGGACTGGATCTGAAAGCATACAGAGCTGGCACGAGGAGGCTGAAGGGCACAGGGAGAGCGTGCTGGGGGCTTCCCCGAGGTGGTCACGGCACAGGCTGTCTCTGGGCGTGCTGGTCCCTCCCCTGCTTTCCCTACCCTGGCCTCCAGGTGCCCTCAGGCCTCAGCCTAAATGACACGAGCCCTGAGCAGCCTCTCCCAACCTACTTAAGGCTCCCTGTACTCCCTGACCGGCGAACTGTGGGACAAACACCTGTGTACCTCTTTGCCCTCCCCTGGCCAGGGCTGGGGTTCTGCAAGAGCAGAAAGAAACCACATCTACCTCGCTCATCACTGGATCTGCAGCAGTGAGCCCAGCATCTGGCTCAGAGCGGATGCCTGAAGATATGATTGGAATGAATGAACAAGCAAACAGTAGCCCTGGAAGGCAGACACTAGTAAGTTACACCTACCTTCAGAGAGTGGTGATGAGGATGAAATGAGGCAGGCCGTGGGATAAACACAAACAGCACAGACGTGAATTATTATTGGTCTTAACATCCCCACGTGACAGATAAAGACACCGAGGCTCAGGGAGGCAGTGCTTTTTGCTCATAAGTGGCGGGGTTATAATGTGACCCCGGGCATGTCTGACTTTAAGCCTGAGCTCTCTCTTTCTGCTGCACAATGTCTCAATCCCCGTCCATCTTCCAGATGGGGACTGGCTGCTCTCAGGAGCTGGGGCTTCTTTCTTCCCAGGGCTTGGACAGGTCCGGGGTGGGGTGGCTAGGAAAGCCCTACGCAGACTCCCAGGGGTCCAGTGACTTCTCCAAGACCACAGGGCAAAGGGGGTAGACTGAGTCCCAGTTCATTCTGCTCACACTGCATGCAAACCTCTTACTTCTGCCCATAGGGGCTACAGTCTCCTATCCCTTGATGGTCTCAATGACCTCTGCCCACATTTCTTAGCTCTGTCTAATTTCTTGTGAGTCAGACTACTGTGCACGTATGCATGAGAGAGAGAGACACACACACACACACACACACACACACACACACTATGGAGGTGAAGTCCTCCCTCTCTGCAGCACACTGTGAGCTGTGGATGCTCTGTGCATGGTAAGCAGCTGAGGGTCCAGAGAAAGGCGAGGAAAATAATTAAAAGGTAGACAAAAAAGCTGCCGAGGAGAGGCTGCAGGAGCTGTCCTTCCCTGGCCTGCAGAAGTGGCATCTGAGTGCTCGGAAGGGGCAGCCGGGACAGAAGGGCATCCGGGATCTGCCGGGGATGGTAGGAGATATTGGGGAGCCAGATATCCTGCCCCAGACAGCTGGAGGGCCTTGGGGAGGTCACACCCAGAGTCTGGGGTTTCCAGACAGACATCTGCATGGCAGATGAAATGATGTCTCCGAAGACCCTCATAGCTTCAGAAATCCCAGTATTCTCCATGGAGGCAGAGAAATGGTTACAGTGAGCAGGTTTCTTCCTTCCTTCTACAAAGAGGGCAAGAGAGAGCTGAGGTTTAAGGAGGAGCTAGAAGATCAGGGTTAGATCTTAGAAAGAACTTCCTGACGTCTGTGGACACTTCCCGGAATGTGTCCTGGCTGAGGCTTCAAGACACCGTCACTGCTGCCACCCCCCTGGCTACCAATGAGCGCCTGCCGTGTGCCATATCTTTTAAATATATCGTTTCCAGTTGTAACTACAACTGTGGCACCATAGTGTCACTGTCTTTATTTTATAGATGACAAAATCAAGGGCCAGAGAGGAAGTGACCTGCCTACACCCCATGGCCCCAGGATTCAAGATCCAGGTGAACTCTTTCTCATCCGGGCTGCCTTTCCCGGTCCAGGAACAAAGCTGGGGCAGTGAATGGCTTCGCCGGCTTGTGTAACCGTGCGGGATCATATGAGGCCAATACTAATGATCTCAGAGAGATATTGAAAGAGAATTAAAAAGGAAAAAAAAAAAGGTT
>VBSM01003044.1:4430447-4478913 GCA_008086735.1 Cheirogaleus medius
CACGTTTCTAATATCTTTTGAGACGTGTGGGGGTGGGAGGGGGGGAGGGGGAGGTGGGAGGGGCGCTGAGGTGTTGAGTGAGGCGAGCCAATTATGCCCAGTCCTCATAAACAACTTGGCTATGCAAATCGTGTTTGCACACAGGCCTGAAGGCAGACACAATACACTGTGTGTGTGTGTGTGTGCGCGCGCGCAGGTGGGTTTCCTTCCTCCATGAAAGCTGCGGCCCCCTGACCAGCCCTGCCAGAGCCCGGGCCAGCAGCTGCTACCGAAAAGGGATGAATCATCTTCCATCTCTCCACCTCCCTGATTGAAGCGCTGGGCTCGGGGAAGGAGGTGAGAGGAACGGTAGGGAGTGGGGAGAACCCTCCAGAGATCATGCCGACCCTGACAGTTTTGTAGCTGTTCTGGTGCCTGGGTTTTGGGGGCTTAGTGGGTAGGCTGAGAGGCCAGCCGAATGCCCCAGCCCGCATGCTGGCACCCGGGAGGTGGCCAGACACAAAGTGAAGAGCCTGGGCCCCTCTGCTCTCAGGATGTAAGTCTTCAGCCCTCTCCACTGGGATCTGCTGGAAGAACCAGCCTCCCAGTAGAAGTGCTGAGTTACATGGGCAAGTTTGCTGGCCTTGCTTCTCCCCACCTGCGCTCAAGGCATTGCTGAGGAAAAAAAAGTCTGCTGCCACCCAAGGGACCCAGAGTCAGAAAAATGGTGTGATCTGAACAAGTCAAAGGGCTGGTTTTATGTTAAGAATAGACTGCAGGCTTCTTCTCCTCCTTCTACAGGTAAGAAAAAAGTGGCTAAATCTCTTGGCACTAAAAAGCCTTTTGAATATACCACCCCACCAATTTTCTAACACACATGTCTATCCGTCCATTCATCCGGTACTTCAGTGCTTACGTGCCCTGTGGCATGTTCAGCACCCGGTGGGCATGAACTCACAAGACCCTTATGAGCTAAGCAATGCCATTCCCATTTTCTAGATGGAGAACATTGAGACTCAAAGAAGTGAATGATTTCTCCAAGGTCACTTGGCAAGTCCTTACCTACTGCGAGGGATGAAGTGACTGCCAAGGTCCCACAGGTGGTAACGGGCTGAGCTGGGCTCAAAGTGGGCAGTTTGTCCCCCAAGCCTGTGCTTTTGCTAAGAGTTCACACAACTGACTTGCCTATAAACAATCAGCCAAAGACTCCCTGTGTGCAGGGTGCAATGATAAAGTCAACGGTGGGTCTGGCATTAACCTTGTTCTCAAGGACCCTGTCTAGGCTGTGGGGAGCTGCACGGGAAGTCCCTTTGCTGGCAGGCAAGCAGTGAGTCCGCCCCCCTCCCCCCCATATACGCAAGAGGAGTCTAGGATAAAACCACTTATCTCACGCGATTAGGTCTAGGGCTGCGGGCGCCTAATCATTGCTCACTGCTCTCCTGCCCCCGTCCTAAAGAAGAGTCCACCAGTGAACTCACAGACCCACAGAGCAGCTCCCACTGGGCAGTGAACATGGTGAGTGGGCCCAATATCCTGCCTAATGTCCCCCTTTCCTTACCGAGTGCGCATGTGGCAAAGGGCCCCAGCTGAAGTAAGGTGGAGAGCGAGGCCGGCTGGACAGCTAGAGACAAACCCATCCCTTTGTCTGCAGTAGCTGATTTCTGCAGTGGGGGAGGCTCAGGAACGGGAACTATCATCTAAACCTCCCACCTTTTCCGGGATGTGTATAAACCAAAGCCTTGGGTGGCAGCTAGTCCCAGCTGCCTCATCTAATCCTCCAACAGAGGCTGATCCAATCACAATCCTGTGGATTTTGGTGGGTGCTGTTGCCCTGTTTCACGGGCATATGCCAGTCACTGCCACTCCCACAGTGGGTTTCCATAGCTAACTGCCCTGAGTTTTTCACGTATGTGCTGGTCATCATCACTCCCAAATTGCTGAACTCTCTAATGACGTTTGCATCCTTAGAATAATTCCTGAATTTCTTGGGACCCAAGCCCGTGCCTGATCAGACTATTGCCTGCGTTTCAATCTCATCTCATGCCTTGCCCCGCCGACATAGTTACCATGGAGACTCTACACTGGTTTCTCTCTGTTCCCTGAACCCATCAAATGTATGCCCACCTCAGGGCCTTTGCACTTGCCGCTCCCATTATCTAGAACCCACCTTACCTAGATATTCCTGCAATTGACTCTAGTCATTCAATTCTCAGCTCAAACGCCACTTCCTCTAAGAGGCCTCCTGTGGCTGTCCTCTTTAACTTGCCGCCTCCACCACATGAGCCACCTTCTGTCACATCTGAGCACTGCCTGAAACGGCTTGTTTACGTACTTATCTTTTCCGTCCTTTTGCTAGAAACAGAAAGCACGCTGGAAGATGGCAGGGCTCTCACGCTCTGCTGTGTCTACAGAACCTGGGACCGTGCCTCGCACTCGGAAAACACGCTACCCCTGCATTTCATCACAGAGTCAATATTTACCGAGTTCTCCCTGAGTGTCAGGTCCTTATCCTTTACATGAATTATCTCATATAATCCATATGCTGTTGTGGAGACACAGTCACATTTGGGGGCCAAACATTCAGTCTGTCCCTTAGGACGATGTTCTTATGACCACAAGTTATTGCAAGGAGTGTTTGGCGCTTGACGATCAATACTCCTTCCAAAGTACCCACGTTTATTCCTTCAAGTGCAGTGAATAAATCAAAGCAAGCAAAACGGGGCCTATTCGATTATTTACCAAGGGGGTTAGCGCCTGGACAATGACATTGAGGATTGTGCCTGGTGTGGTGGGAAGAGCAGACATTGCCCCTTCACAGACAGCCCTGGCCAAGGCGCAGACACGAGCGGGGAGTCTCAGCGTGGTCTGGCCTGCAGCGAGCGGCTTTCACTCCCCCCGAGGTTGTACAGACGAGTGTGTACGAGCTGCAGAGTCAAGCCCACTCTGCACAGGGGCAACAGCTCTGGGAGCTGTTTAATGGAGGTATATTTAGGCGTGGAGTCTCTTCCTCTTTTGTTCTCCCTCTCTCTTTTCGGAGAGTACCTTTTAGACTGAACTTTTCCAATTACTCACGCTCATCACGGTGAGAGCCGGATGTAGAAAGGTTACCTTATCACCATCAACGCAATACTCTCTTTCATTTTTGCCTCTTGGAGGCTGAAAAATGGTCTGGTTTCCAAGAAAGTGAAAGAAAGAGGTGCAGAGGACAGCATTTAGCTTTTCTCAATAGCCTTTCATGGGGTCCTTTCCAGGCAAGCGTGACCCTCTCGTTTTCTAGATGAGAAAGCCCAGGATGAGCAGTTAAATGGTATCTATGAGTCAGAGTTGGGGCCTGCGTTCCAGACGGAAGCCACAGACTCTCCTGAGCGGCGCTGGGTGGGGGAGTGACTGGCACCGGGAGATGGCACTCCTGGCCTGCTCTGCCACTCGCCAGCTGGGTGACCCCGGGCAAATCGTTTCTAGGCTGGACTGTTCCCTGGGCCAGCAACACCGCATCACCTGGGAGCGTGTTAGAAACGTCCTATCTTTCCGCATCAGAGGCTCTGGGGCTGCACCAAACCCTCCAGGTGAGTGTGAGTGTGCTCAGGGTTGAGTCCCTGTGCTCTGCCCAAGGGTTGGACCATTCAGCCCCAGTCTAGACAGCTACGTGGGCATCTGCGCCTAGGACTGGCAGATCTTCCTCTTCTTCAGAAGTAGTCTGCAATCCAGATTCTTTTAACCACTTCGGTACCAGTGTCGACTATAGCCGACAGCCACAGATGAACGCGTACAGCCCAGTGTCGACTATAGTCGACAGCCACAGATGAACGCGAGCGTCGACTTTAGCCGACAGCTGTGATATGAAGGCGCACAGCCGAGTGACGACTTTAGTCAACAGCCAAAAGCTTTTATCTCTGCAGTTGCAGTGTTTATGTTCAGCTAATAAGTTACTACGAATCTGTGACCTTTTAACAAGTCCTTAGTAGGAGTTATTATAGTTACTTTCCTAAAGCTGCCTGTAAAGTAAAACAAGCTTTCAGTGCTTTAAAGCTTTCCTCATCACACAAGAGCAAAACGGATTCGTCGTCAATGCATAGCACAAACTATCGTGTGGACTGTGAGTGCCGGCTGTGGGCAAGGTTTCGCGGCTGGTGAGCGCGGTACCGAAGTGGTTAAGAAATAAGATTTTAAAATAGTGTTAAAAAAACTAAAATATTTTAAACGCTGTGTTGTCAAATATGACACAGGCAGTGGGCTGCCTGGGTACTGCCCTCCATGTTTAGGTTCCATTCTGATTTGGTTCTAAGAGGGCTGGGTCTGCTTCCAAAATGAGAACTTCCCTTACGTCTTTATTATCCGAGATCAGGTCTTGGTGCAGATGACAGGGCCTTTCTCACCTCTCCCTCTTGTGCCCTGCAGCCCACTGGCCTTCTCAGTTGGGTTCAAATAATGTGGCCTCTGCAGGATTGTAAGCTCCTTGGGGACAGAGAGGGTCTTGCCGCTGTGATCTGCTGCACAGAGAGGTCTCCGGCAGGTGTGGCTGCACTTGCACTGAATGGATCATTGCTCGCCAATCCCCAGGACGCAGACCTAAATTTGAAACTTGGTAGGAATCTTAATGTGACTTATCACTCAGGTACTGTGGATCCTGCATTCACCCGGCAAATGTTTCCTGAGCACACCCTGTGTGCAGGCACGAGCTCTGCGCTGGGAAAGGAACGTGGACCGGCCGTGCTCTGGCCTCCACGGGGCACTGATTTGAAGCTGCTGGTTTCCAGTGTTTTCCCTCTTTGGTTGGTACACACCCTCAGTGAAATAGTTTTGAGCATAAATCCCCAATATGTGTACACTTTTCAACTTACAAATAATATATACATGTCCTGTTATTTCATTATGTGTATCTTTAAATATTTAAAAATTAGAAAATTTAAAAGGATGAAATGAAACCTAAATAGAAATGGAAATGCTAATATTTTCCTCCTCTTACAACTGACTGCCTTGGGCACTTTGTGTAGCCATACACTTTATATGAGAGCGCACAACAGACTAGGTCTATTCCATGTACACTCTCATCCTCAGCAACCTTAGAAGGCAGGGATTGTGCACCCATTTTACATATGAAGAAAATGCGGCTCAGGTTGCTTAAGGGATTTGCCAAAAGTGTACAAAGGTATGAAATGGTGAGCCAGGACTCAAACCTAGGCCCGAGGAAGCTCTAAAGTCCATGCTCGGACCTGTTACGTTGCACTAGAAGGCACAGAGCTGTACGTGGCTAGAGGATTTAAGAAGCACCTGAAGGTGGGGCACTGTCTGCTGAACCTGAGTACAGTTTTTAGAGAATATCATAAAAATAGAACCTTAAAGATCAGAGATAACTTTTTAAAAACAACGTTTCTCAGACTTGTCCTGAAAGATGTTAATAGGTATAGTGTGTGGAAAAGCTTCTGGGGTTAACTAAGTCTGGGAGACTTCTGGTTAAACAGAATTTAGCGAGTGTTTCTGCTGCAGACCTTGTCAGTGCCTTTAAGATGTTAGGTGTGTGGAGGATCTATATGGAAAAGTGAGAGAGAAGACACAGTGTTTCTCAAACTCCTAAACAACAAAACATATTAGGATCTCTTAGGACACTGGTATTCCATGGAACTCAGCTGGGAAGTGTAATTTGGGAGATGAGAAAGAAGTAAGGCAGTCATTTCAGAAGGTCTGAGCATGCACATTAAGGTAAAAGACCTTCGTTTTTTATTAACACTCAGGTAACACCTCTAATTAGTCAGGGACTACTCAAAGTGGGGAACTTTTGTAGTGGGAGTTTAGTTCTGACAGCAAGGGGCAGAATGAGAAGTCATTGGAAGAACCTAAGTATGCAGTCAGATCAGGGTTCAGATCCAGCCCTGCACCTGCTGCACCTTTCTGAGGCTCAGTTTTGTCACCTGTAAAATGGAAATAATCACCTACCCTACTGCATTGCTGAAACCACGGTTCCTGGCAAAAATCAGGAACTGAATGAACGGAAGCTATTGCTGGTCATGCCCTCGTCCATTAAAAGTATCTGTATCGGTGCCAAGCAAGGGACAACTCCCAAGCTCTGGTGGTGTTTTGGGTCAAAGCTGAGAAGGAGCAGGCCAGGCCAGTCAGACCCTTCTGGTGAAAACCCAGGTGGTTCCAGTGAAGAGCTGAGATAACCAAGGGGCCTTAAGCAGAAGAGTGCCGGATGTGATTGTGTGATTCTTGGAACCCTGAAAAAGCAGCATTTCTCCCTGGTATCCACATGTCCTACCAGTTTTACAAGATAATTAGAAGACACTGTCCACAAGGAGGCATCTCTCAGCCAGTCCCAGGCACCCTGCCTTCCCTGGGGCTGAGCAAGCCCATTGAGACAGCTCGTGCTCCCTCTTCCTCTTCCTCCCGGGAGAGGATGGGGACGCGACTTCTGGCCTGGAGCACACGTTCTGGTCAGTGCCACCTCCCTGCCAGAGGTTAATGAAACACACGGTGGATGCTCCCCACCCCTCGCCCCCTCTCGTCTCTGGCTGCCTCAAGTATAGCTAATCCCATTACCAGAAAATAAAGTGGATAATTCAGGCTAATGAAATCGTTACAAGAATGTGGCCAGGCAGAGGTGGACATTCAGAACCAATTTAACACCTTTTGGTGTTGTTATCCTCAGGACAAGAAATGTTTGAAAAGAGGAAGGACATACATTTAAAGAGAGAAAACAAAAACAACCAGCCTCTTTCTTGTTAGCTTAAACCTGGTTCAGGCATTAATTTGCCACATATTTTGCATTTTGCTATTGTCTCCTATCGCCGCAGTGACTCCAAAAACGGCAGCAGGAGATGGGCAAATCCAGGAAGTCGCCGGCGGTGGCTGCCATTGTGGCTGCCATCGCAGCCTTTGCTTCGCCTGTCTCTGCTGCTGCCCTAAGAAGGGTCACTGAGGGATGAACTCCTGGGCCCACATCCTCAGAAACCTCTGATCCTGGATTCAGAGGCTGCAGCTGGGGTTCCAGGAACATGGAAGGCCGCGGTGGGAGCAGGTTAGTGGAGAGGCAGGGGGGAGTACAGTGAGCTCCCTTGTGAAACAGAGTAGGAGCTGGACCTGCTGTCTCAGGGTGAGCCCAGGGTGCCGACCGGGGAGATATCCCAGGCCCCTGGCTCTCACCACCTCATGCCACCTGCTGCCTGGTCACAGCCAGGCCTCCTGAGCAGGCTGCACTCAGGGTGGCCGCTCAGCTTCTCAGCGCCTGCATACACAGAGAGGGCCCGATCAAGTTCGTTTGTGTGGCTCCATTTCAATGCCCAGACCCTAATGAGGACGTCACAGCACAGAGCCAGATGATCTCGAGTGGATCTGCACGAGCCCTGTGCAGCTCTCCCACACTCGTCGTGGCCTGTTTTAATTCCTCGAGCTGAGGGCATGCATCTTCCAATGACCTAGATCCTCCTAACCAGAGAACACACAGGGCAGGTGGAGAAGAGGGTAAAGGGGAGCAGCGAGACCTTACAAATGAGGGGAGAACTTCGGCTGACTTTGTAGAAACTCACAGGGATCTTCAGGGGGCACATGTGGACAGGTAGAAAGTTCCAGTCCCTGGGAGGTAAGAAAACTCCCCATTGACGGTCTCTCACTAGCAGCAGCAAGCAGCATCCCACAAGCACCAATGCCAGCTTCCACCTACCGACCACGAGGAAGGCGCCCCGGGGAGGTGAGAGATCTACAACAGAGCAGCTTGTGCTATCGGGGTGCTGTCCTCTCCGAGAAGCACAACATGACACCTCAACATCCAGACTCATCCACGTGGTTTTCCAAGGGCATCTCTATGAAAGGGGCCCTCCGATGGTGGCATGGTTCAGGGAACCAGAGTCCTCTATGACGGGAGCAATAATGGAATGTGAGCAATGCCACCACTTAGGGGCTAGGACAGAGACCCAGGGATCAAGGGGCTTAGAGCAAAGGAAGTCTCTGAAGAGCTCGGCACTCTAGAGGTTTCTGACACCTGCCAAGAGAAGGAACACTCCAGACCCCCCACAGCTTTAGAAAGCCCACTACGGATGTTCCCCACACACTTGGCAAGAGCCCCAACCACCCATCTGGCCCTGCTCATGGTCAGGAAGAGGCAGAGGGCATGGTCACTGTCTCCCTGGGAAGTCCCAGACCAACAGGTCACAGCTGGGAGGTGACCACTTTTCCAGATGAGTGGGATACGGATGGGTATATATCGGATAACTGAGTAGCTTCGATACATGAGCTTCCTGAGAGAGCCAGGCCTATTGTCAACCAGGGATGACAGCCAAGACACCGATGCAGAAGGTACAAGAGGCAAGTCTACAGGTGGACCATTCGATGGAAGGCCTTGGAGGACCTCCCAGGAGCATCCCAGAGATAGGACGCAGTGCGGCTGGTGAGTGATTCACGCTTCCGAACCTGCCAACTCGCAGAAGGGGGAGAATCACTCACCCCGCTGGGACAAATATTATTTTTAAAAGTCCGGGAAAGAAAACAACCATAAAACAACTTGAGCTCAGGATGGCTGGTGAGTTTTAAGATGCAGGGAAAGGCTGGACTGGATTTGTGAGATGGGCCATTTGTTTGGGGCCAAATAAACCAACACAGAACTTGATGCAATTACAAAAGGGGATGAGGAAGTTCAACATTCGATGGTCCATCAGAGGCTGAGAGCCAAAGGGGTCTAACTGGGGTCCACGAGTGGGCTGGAGGCCAGGACAGAGAGGAACGGGCTCTGAGGGCTGGTCCGCGGTGGCTGTCCAGAAAGGCAGAATGCGGAGTCAGTGGGCGAGAATGCAAAAGCCAGGGCTGGTACTGTCCTTGGAAATCCTGGTGTCTGTAGTTGGGAGGCTATTTTTTTTTTTTTTAATGAAAAACGCATTTAGGACCAGATGAAATTTGGGGTGTGGACAAACCCGGGGAGCCTGAGGTAGAAGTAAAGAGAAAGAAGAGAAAAACCAGCAGTCAGGAGGCCCCTCTGCAATAATCACTGTTGATCTTGCGAGTGAGTTAAAGAGCATCATTTGCAAAGTTTGCGAGGAGGGAAAAGTAAATTATTGTTGTCCCTGGCGATGCACAAAGGCCTGGATGTGCGTTATCTCCCGCCACCTGTCTGCGCGCAGGGGAGGGGATGTTTACATGAATCTCGGCCTCCCCTGTCCTTACCTCCCCGCTCCGCTCCATTTGGAGGATGAGGAAGTGTGACCACGGCTTTTTTTGAGGTGCAGCCACTATTCCAGCAGGCCTGTGTTGACGTGTGCCTTGGCGTGGGCGTGGGGAATTGTCGTCAGAGGAGCATAATCAAAAGGTTTTCACGCCCTCATGGGGCAGGGTGGGAGATAATTAAAACCAGACTGAGTTTCTCTGGCTGGATTCAAGCCCCTGTGAAACAAAAATTCCTCCTGGATCAGATGTGGTGTTTCCGACTCCCAGGTGGGAAGCTGCTCTACCAACAGCCGGGGAGAGTTTGCAACCCACGTAGGGCGCGGCACCCACTCGCACCGGGAAAGGAGGGAGGTCTGGAGGCACAGGTGGGGTGTGGGGGGTCACAAAGGCCAGCCTGGGAATCCAGCTCTCTCTGCTCCACTTGGCCTCAGCTTCCCCATCTGCAAAATGGGGCTAATGGTGCCGGTGCTCAGCAGAGTTGTTCTAAGGCTTAAAAGAGACAATTAAGTCTGAGGCACTGAACACAAAGCTGGGCCCACAGCGAGCTCCTAATGAGTAAAATGTACAAATAAACAAACGAGTGGCAGAATGAACATTGGGACTGCATGCGGGGCAGGTTAAGAGTTACCCACCCCCCACAACAAAGTGTTCTGACATTTGTGTTCTCTCCCGGTGCTCAGAGCCAGTGACGGGCAGGGCTGGGATCCCACTGTGCAGATGAGGAGAGGCACGGCGCCTGCCCCTGCCTGCGTGCAAACTGCCAAGCCACTGGGATGGGACTTGCAGCCCACAGACCAACGCCCCACTGCCCCCGTGGGCTGCCCCTGTGGCCATGAGGATACCCCACTTGTCCAACCCTCTCCAATTCACAGCAGGGAAGCTCCTCTTGGGTATGGTTTGTACATTGGAATTCTGGGGGTGATTGCACTTAAAATGAGGTTTCTGCTGTGGAGAGAAACCTCCTCTGCTACGCTCGTGACCATCCTGATCGCGTACCACGAAAGCCCACAGGTTGGAACTGTGGTGTCCCAGGAACTTGCATTGACAGTACATTGGGGCGGGGCCAGTAGGTGGAGCTAGGAGGAGCCATGTGACCAGATCTGGCCTATGAGGTGTGAGCAGAGGCCTGGGTACGGCTCTGTGGCCCTCTCCTCCCCTGTGGCGGTGAGACCCAGGGCCCCGAGTGACTGTGGAGGGGAGCCCACCTCGATCCCTGCTGGACGCGTGCATGCACGGTAGCTCCGGCAAGCTACTAAGGTCCAGGGCTAAGTCATTACGGCAGCGTATCTAGTCCCCCCTGACTAACCCGGTTCTCAGGAAGGAAGCATTTGGCAGGGGCAGGGTTGGCTATGAGCAGGCAGCAAGGAAAGCAGCTGAAATGCAAAAGGACAGAAGCCCAAGGACAGCAGCCCCCGGGACGAGGGCTCACAAAGGCTGGTCTTCAGAATCCCAGTCTGGTTTGGCTCTCTGCGCACTGGTGAAGCACCTACTGTGTGTAGGCACTTTGCGAGGCCGTTGGGAAGGCACAGCTGAGAGAGGCCTCACTCCCACTTTCTAAGGTGCTTCAGCACATTATGCTACACAGGATAGCAATCCCCATTTCAAATGATAAAGAGGAAGAAGGAAAAAGAGAACTGGTTCTTTTAGATCGGGGTTCAGGAAACCCCAGCCCATGGGCCAAATTTGGCCTACTAAGTATTCTGGGTAAATAAAATTTTAATGGAGCACAGCTATGCCCATTCCCTTCCGGCTTGCCCAGGGCTGCTTCCAAACTGCAAGGGCAGGGCTGAGTGTCTTGACAGAGACTGTAGGGCCCACAAAACTGAACAGATTTCCTCTCCGGCCCTTTACAGAAAGGCTGACGACCCTTGTCCTAGACCCACCTCATCCCCACCCACACCCACTCTGCCCTGAGGCGTCACACCACCTCTGTCCTCCCAGCTTGGGGCCTCCTCCCTGCCACCAGGTCCTGACCATGTCACCCTGAGAACCAGGTGTCTCTACCCCTCACTCCCTGAGTTATTTGTTTTCCTTAATCAGGTACTTACAGGGGCACTTATTAGAGGCTGTGAGAAGATCTGAGTCAATTGGTAATTAGGGAGGTTTGCAGAAAGCCTCATTAGGCCTCGCCACCTCTGCCTCCCGATGTGTCATTTACCTGAGGGGCCTTAATGAGGGACCGTTTCCTGGGAGCTCACCCTCACAGACGGTTGAACCTGGCACCGGCCACAGCGGCCCCCAAGCCAGCGCTTCTCTGTAGTGACCAGGAGAGAGGACAACCTATATTCCCACCCTGCCCTGGGAGGGACAAGACATGGTGCCCAGACGGAAGAAGGCGCCCCCTTCTCCCAGCCACACCCCCCAACTCTGCAAATACTCCAAGGCACAGGGACTGAAGGAGAGCAGGCAGTCCACGGTCACAGTGCACAGGCACGGCGTTAGGGAACTGCCCCCCAAACAGGACCATCACCAACATATGCAACTAAGTGAAAAGAAGAAAAAGCTAGGCGCCGAAGAGTTAAAAAAAAAAAAAAAAAAGAAAAGAAAAGAAAAAAAAGGGCCAGGGAGGAGATGTACGTGTGCGCAGAGTGTCAGTTCTGGAGTGGCCGCACTGGCTGCCGTGGGAGACAGAACTAAGACCCGGGGGACTTGTGTCCATTCCCCACCATTGTGGTTGCAGGTAGGGTGGGCAGTTTTGGGAGACCTCGTTGTCCCTGTCCCTGCCTGCGTCCCTCCCCTGATCCCAGGGAGCTCATTCAACCCATAGTGCAGGGAAGGTGAAGCCGGGGGTCAGTCCTCACTGGCGCCCACCAGAGCACAGGACTCAGGGGGACCGCTCTGGATGGCATGCGCACGTCTCTAGTGTGTCACGCTCACAGCAGTGGCCATGACGACACACCTGTGTGTGGATCGCCCCTCCCCCAGCCTGCTCTCCCCTCTCCCTGGGGTCGGCTGCCAACACACTTGCTTGTACCTAAGTCCTTCCCTCAGTCTCTGGTTTGGGACAACCGATTTAAGACAGATGTTTAGCGTTTATTCTAGACCTTTTTGCTGCTTTTATACTACATGCATGTTTTCTATAAAAATAATATTTACATATATATTTTTAAAGGGGAGAGAAAAGACCCACTGACATCTCAAACCCTGGCCCCTTCAACCATGGCTGGATGGCTAGTTCATTCCTTCCTCCTATGAGTTTAGTGCTAAGAAAAAAAATGTTCTGCCTTGATCCCTGTATCCATGGCACCCAGTAGAATCACTTGTTTCCCTTATTCCCTAGGCTGCCAGGAAGCTCAGGCTACATCCAGCATTCCATTGCAGGAACTTTCCTTAGCCTAAGTTTTCTGGCACAAATACTGCCCTTCCCCCAGCCCAACTTGCACAGGGCTCCATTTGTCCCTTTACCAGATCCCCTATGGGGAGCACCACTGTGATTCCCTAGGTGGAGGGTTGGAGGGCAACCAGAGAGGGGCTGGGTTATTTCTTCCCAGTGTCCTCTTGCTTTGGAGCCCTTCTCTGGCAGCATCTGTGCCCTCTACAATGACAGCTCAATGGCAGTTCTGACTCACTGCCCATCACTCTGGTCCCAGGGGTAGTGATGAGGGCTGCCAGGTAAAATGTTGGACACCCAGGTGTATAAATTTCAGATAAAGAATGAGGAAGCTTTGCATGCATGTCCAAATGTTACATGGGACATACTTATACTAAAGGAACCCACTTAATTAAAAGTCCTTTTAATCTGGAATTCAAATTAAACTGGGCATTCTGTATTATTTGCTATCTCTGATATCCCTTGTGGTGATGGACTTCTGCTGTTGCGGATCTCTGGGCACCCTGAGTGCACGCCCCTGCCCCTCACTGGGCTCTGTGGGTTCCAGAACCCTGCCCACAGCTGTTAGGAGTCCCTTCGGTAAGTATTTACAGCAGCGGGGATGAATCGTGTTTCTAGCTGAGATCCCAACAGAGGCGACCACTCTGGTTCCGTCAGCCTTGCAAATATTTTGCTGCATGAGGGTCATTTTTCAAGTGGCTTCAGATTCTCTGGCGGAGCAGGATGACGCAACAGCTGCCCAAATGGTTAGACAGTGGGCTAAAGCCACCACACTTACTTAAAACTGGGGCATCTGATGTTCCCCTGCCTTGGTCTTTGTAAGTCCCACGTCAAAGGCGCCTCTCCAGGGAAGTCTTCCCATCAACCCTGTTGCCCCACAACAAGTCTGCACTGTGCGACCACTCTCTGATGCCACCTGATTTAGCATCCGTTTCTCCACCTGTGACTGCAGGGGCCTCACTGGTCTTGGCCAACAACGCATCCCCCATGGCCCTATCATGCACTCAGTAATTGGAGAAATGAATAAATGAGGGTAAGAATCAGGAATGCAGAAAGAAAGGGGCCCTCTCTGCCTTGCCCCCTTCCTAAAAACCCTGCTGTCATCAGATGCCCCTTCATCTGCAAATGCCGGGGAGTTGTGGCCTGTCACCATAAGCACCTACATCACATACGGAACGCCCCCATCCCCCTAATTTGCTTCCTTACACACGCAAGGTTTGCCCCAATTGGGGCGCTGCTCTAATGGGTTCGAGGAGCCGGGAGGGAGCTCTGGAACACTTATTGTCTTGGATTTCCCACCCGGCCCCGATAATGACTTTTCTCAGGCAAGTTTCTCGGCGGCTGCAGCTGCAGAAGAAAGTGATAGAACCAGAGACAGGTACAGTTGCCATGATACGGCCGTCGTGGTAATTTAGCCTCAGAGCTCTGGCTCCCTTGGAATAATTTAACGATCTGTCATGGGAAGGGAGGAAGGAGGACAAGTGTCGTGTGGCTTGACGTCCCCACCTCCAAAAAAATAATCTAAGTTCCCGTAGCCAGAGGAGGCCCACGGTTGGAGAGATGGAAGAGTGAGAACATGTTTCACCGGGACCCAGGTGGGAATGCCTTACTTATCTACTTTTGGGGGAGGGAAGCAAGTGAATTAGAAAAACTGCAGGGACATCTACTGCAAACTGTGTCTTCCTCTGGCCGCCAGTCACATCCCTTTGGCGTCCAGAGCCTGGAGTGTCTTTCTTTAAAGTGACAGCTTGTAGAAACCTTTGACTGGCTACCTCTCTCCCTCCCTCAGGGGCCTCTTGCATGGAAGATGAAACGGGGGCCACGATGGGAGGGCAAAACTCTGCATTCTCTGTTAAATAACAGTTTGGAGGATGGGTTTGGACAAGAAATAAAGCCACTGGCCTGGCCCAATGCCCCCTAATTCTGAGAGGAAGCTTCTTCTACTGGCTAGAGAAAACCCTTCATTCTAAAAACCACATGTTGCTTACTCGCATCACCAACTCTTGGAAATAACTGGAGACTGGTGAGGTCTCTTGGAGGTCCGGTCATCCTGCTAGACAGAAGCAAAGCCTTTGGCACACACGATGGCACACGCTCCACCTGCTGGGTGCACACACGGCCTATGTGCAGCTTGGCCCTCTTATACTGGGTCTTCTGCCCCTAAACCAGCCAGGGCCCCACTGGTTGGTCACAGAGTCCTGGTGGCCTCCGTCCTCTGGGAGATACATCTTGGATCTGTCAGCGGACGTGCTCTCCCCTCTAAGGGCAGAAAGTGCTCTGGGACTATGAGACAGCAAAAGGTGGTTGTGCAGGAGATCAGTGCTGGGGCCTTGTGGCTTGGGGGAAAAGGAAGAGAACCCCCCTTCCTCCTGCAGGGGACAGGCACTAGGCTGCCTTAAGAGAGGCATGGGTCTCTCAGTCTCGAGGGGTCATCTGGAGTTGTTCAAATATTTGCCTGTGGGGCTCTGTGAGCTTGGGCAAGTCAGTGGCTCCTGTGTGAGGTAGACTGAATGGGCGGGCCACCTCCACACGGGTTCATGGTTCATTATCCCACTTTGCCATAATTCTGTTCCAGCAACTCATCCTCTTTAGAGGTAAGGAACTGGTCTGTGGCTTCTAAATACCATCACCAACTGAACAAAACCAGGGCTCCTTGGAGACATGGCTGATTCCAGGACTGGAGGTAAGAAAGTACAAGACGAGTCTGGACCCATCAACAAGATGGGGGCATGTGTCAAAAGGACGAGGTCCACCTTGAAGGGGTCCCCACTGGCCAAACTGAGGACAATTCCAGCAACAAAATAAATAATGATAATGGTTTATAACTCATTGAATAAAATAAGCCCTTATCCCACACTGATGAAAATAAAATATTATAAATAAATATGGCGGGGGGATGGAGAATGGAGAAAAATCCTTCCCAGGAGAACAGCCACTATTAATGCAGGAGGAATGACGGAATTGCAAAGTCACTCATTGGCCACCAGCTAAGTAACAAGTAATTCAGGCAAGAATCACGGGTAGAAGCTCAAGTTATTAAAGTGAGCCCGGACACAGGAGAATTTTCATCAAAGTCTCAAAGTATCTTCCACAATATTTATTAATTACAAAAAGAAAAAATAATAACTTAGTGGGAAAACCTGGCAAAATGACTTTAACTGAGTCACCAAAGATAACAGCACCAGCCATGGGACGGTTCTGGGGTATTTCTACCAGAGTCACAACCTAGTTGTGACAAAACACCCAACAAACACAACTGGGGAACATCCACAGAGCATCCAGTGGGGACTTTTCAAAACTGTCAGAGTCACGAACAACAAAGAAATTCCAGGTAACATGTCCCAAATGAAAGGAAACTAAAGACACACAAAAACTCAACATAATGTGATTCTGGAGTGGCTCTTGAACCAGATTGTGTTCTGTCCTATTAATAAAAGGACATTATTAGGACAGCTGGCAAAATTTTGAATAAGGTCTACAGATTAGATGATAATACTGTATCTAGGTTAGTCTCTTAGTTTTGTTAATTGTACTGTAGTTATAAAAAGACTCTCAATTTTAAAAATACATACTCAAATATTTAGGGATAAAGAAAGTATCATCTATATAACTTACTTTCAAATGGTTCAGAAAAAATGTGTATGTGTGTGTGTGTGAGAGAGAGAAAATATAGAAAGAATGATAAAACAAATGTTAGTTTGGGGGAATATGTGTGAAAGGTACATGCAACTTTATAAAATTCTTGCAACTTTGCAGCCCATTACTGGCCCTTGGCCTGTTTTTGTACAGCCCTCAAAATAAGAATATCTGGTTCTGCTTTGCAACCACTTTATAGATTTCAGCCCAAACCTAGTCAGGCTTCAAACCTTGACCTTCTACATCCACATTCCAGGGGCCACTGATTCAGCTGTTGGTGCAAGTTCACGAAGACGGCTTTCCACTGTTCATGTGATTTTAGATTCCTACCAGGTACAATTACTGCAATTTCCCTACATTGTACACTATTTTTTTCAAAGTCCCTTTAAGGATGTTCTCTCTTAAGGTTCTCAAGAAAAACATATGAGGTGAGAGGACAGATATCAGTTCCCCACATTTAACAGATGAGGAAACTGAGGCCCCGAGAGGAACTGTGCTCAGCAGAGCGGTTACAAGCAGGGACCGGCCTCTGCCACGTCTGGGTTCTAATCTGTCTTCCCTGCTTTGCAGCTGCAGGCCAGGGACATCCCCTGTGAGCATGATGTCCCTTCCTTATCTCCAAAATGGAGGTAAAAACTTCGATCTCATGGGACTATTGTGAGATCCAAACATAAAAAGGGACAGGAGAGAACTTAGCTTGGCATTTAGCACATGGTCATCACTAAAAAATAAATAGATAAAAGTAAACATAAAGGTCGGGGTTCTTAACAGGTGGTACTGCCCCCCTGTAGGGCTTCTGGGAATCTGTGGGGGCTATTTGGGGTCATAGCAATGACTGTGAGCGCTGCTGGCTTTACTGGGTGGCAACTACACATGTGAAATGTCCCACAGGTATGTGGCAGCCCCTTCCCCATGCCACCAGTACCCCTACTCAGAACACCGGGACGCTGACAGCCCTTCTGTGGTTTCCTCCACACATTTTCTTCTGGTCCTTTCCCTACAGACCAGAGTGTCCCAACCCCATCTGTCCTGTGCACTGTAGGATATTAAGAACCAGTAGCACCCTCCTAGTTGTGACAGCCCCTAGACATTGCCAAATGTCCCGACAGGCAAAAGCGGCCCCAGTGGGTCACCACTCCTACAGATAAACAGATGCACCCGGAGACTGCAGGTCTCTTTGGCTCTCTGGTACTCACAGGGAAGGAAAACCCGCAGGAGTGCAATGGCGCATCTACAACACGCACGTCATCTTAGCCCCAAATCTGATCACAGCAAATGAAACCGAAAGTCGGAGGAATTCAGACCCCATCGTGGAAGTCTGAGTAGTTTCTGGGAAATAAATGTTTTAGGTGGGAAACAAGAATGACACATGGTCTGCCTTGTCTGGTACACAGAGATTACATTCTCCTGCAGTCAATCTGCATTTAAGACTACCCCCACGGGTCCTCAATTTAAGGCAGAAGTGCGCTTGATTCCCAAACACCAAACATCTGCTTTCTGGTGTAGCTGACATTTTTTTTAAGTTAAAAAAAAAAAAAAAAAGAAAAAAGAAAAAGAAAACCCAAACAAACAACGAATTTTAAGCTGCTTAGGTAAAAGGCAGAGAACACAAAGCATTATTTATTCCCCTGCCTGGATGCACAGCTCTTGCTAACAAACACATGTGGAACGATTTATATTATGGCTGGAGCAGAGTCTTCTAGGAAGAAGGGAAAACACTCGCATTCCGCTGCACTTCAATCAAGCGGAAGGGAAAAAAGGGAAAGAAAGAGAGGCTGTAATGGATCAGAGCACCCCAGTTCTTAGATCTGCACCCCTTTCCGGCTTCTTGCTCCGAGGCTGCAGCTCCCCCTGGCTCTGCGGGCTGCAGCCCAGGCAGCTGGGAGCCCGGGAGTGGTAACCTCGCTAATTCAATAAATGAACTCTGACAAGCCTAAATGGTTGTTTGGATGGATCCTCTCTGGCTCCCCCTCCCCTCGCTGCCCAAAACCTCAAATAAAATAAATTAAATAAAACACGAGACACAATCTGAGTCTTTTACGGCTGCCTTCTCTAGCGGGAGTCAGAAAAATGCTAATGATTCCGGGGCTGCCGGAGCCGAGCCAGGCTGGCTTGGGGCCTGGAGTGGCCGGGGTGTTTTCCCTTCCTCCGCTCTGCTGTTTTCTTTTCCTCCCTCGACACCCCCTTCCTCCCTGCCTCGCTCTCTGGCGGGGGCCGGGGTGGGCTTGAATATTATTCTGCGCGCTGCCATAGGTGTCTTCAGCCAATCGGAGGCGATGGCAGCCGCTTGCACCTTGCTGACAGCTGCTGTCAAAATACTCTCACAACTGCTGGCTCGATAATAACTCGAAAATGAGATCCAAATGAGTGACTCTTCATGAGTGGAACGTGCCGCCGCTCTCCCCCACCCCACCGCCGTCTGAGTGTGGCGGGGACGCTCGGGGACGCCGGAGGGATGCTGTGGTCACCATGGAGAGACTGGTTGACAAACAAAACCCAACCAGCTCGAAGTGGTAGATTCTCCCCGTTCCGCGTCCCTTAAAGGGAGGTCTCACAGGACGAGACCCTTTCCCCAGGAATGCCACACACTCTGGATGTGCGGATGGAATCTCTGAGTGGAAACAACCCATGGGGGTATGTCTTGGCCACCAGTCTAGGGAGACTACGTCAGGAGCCCCAGAAGGAGATAGAGAACCACGAGCTCATTCACAGGACACATGTCACCGTCGCTGGTCCCCTCCCACAGACCACAGCTGGGCCGCCAGGCTGTTTGTATTCACCCAGCCAACTCTTTTCCTAAAACTTGGGCTGCTTCTCCCACAGGGATGTCAATGTTAGCACAACTTGTTTAGAAAAGCACAAATAAACTCCAGGGAGCACAAAGCGTGTGGTCAGCACTTCTCCGCGTTTCTCCAGCATGGCTCAGAGCTGGCGAGCAAAGGACTCAGGCCGATCTTGAACTTCCTGCTCATTTGCCAGGGCTGGGCTGTGCCTGGGGCCACTCTCTGCCTGTCAAGGCAGGGCTGGGGTTGTCCGGGTGGAGAGGGAGGGGCTGTCACATTCACTTACTTGAGGGACAGACTACACCTCTGAAAATCGCGGAGCACACTCCATACCCACCCAGGAGGTTTAGAGGCCCTTAAAAAAAATCCACTGATTTTTTTTTTAAATAAACCATTCTGGATTGAAGCCGCTGCTGCTTGGCTACACTACGAGAAGCCGAAGTGATGGTAAGCAGAGCATAATTGTCCCAGGAAGTGCAACCTTGCCGCCTGGATTAGAACCTCTTCCACACAACTCCCTCTTTCTTGCCACTCATTTCCCTGCAGAAAACCTTTGTCCCTCCGACGTGCGTCGGGTAAACATTTAGCTCATTCTGCTCGTGTGTGACAACGTGCATCCTGAAAACCCCGTCTTGTGTCACCCGTGTCTACTTTCAATAGTAAACTCCTGTAAAGAAAGGATCAGCCCGGTGTAACTTACTCTGTGAGCTGAGCCTTTATGGAAGGCTTTTAAGCACTGCACTTGGAAGGACAAGAGGCTCTCAGCATCCCATGAATAGGGGAGATGCCTATTTAGGGGTTACATCAAACCTCACCTACAAAGCCGGAGAAAGAACGCAGACTAGAACTCAGGCTCGGGCCTCAGTTCTGCCACTTAACCAGCTACGGGACCTTAGGGGAGTCACTTAACCTTTCTGACCTGATGTCTCCTCGTCTGTGCACGGTGATATCAATACCAGCCGTGCCTCCAGAGGAGGATGGAAAAGGGATTGCTATTGTTGCCTGATGGGATGTGGGTGGTTTTCTTCTGCTCATGCTCAATTTCCCAGACTCGCTGGAATGGGATTAGCTTTAAAATCAGGAGAAAGAATTTTAAAAGAGTAAAATTTCGACTTGCTACTAGAGAGATTCAAACGAGTTTTGTGTATGAGAGAGTTTTGAAATTATATAAAGTGTTGGGCAATCGTCAGAGCAGTATTGTCCCGGCTCTGTTTAATGCAATTAGATTTTAGAAAGGGTCAGCTTGGAGTTAAAGAGCAATGTTGCACAGAGACGGGGAAAAGAGGAGGCAAAGAGACCCTCAAAAGGTCTATTCAAAGTGAAACGGGGCTGGGTGTGGTGGCTCATGCCTGTAATCTTAGCATTCTGGGAGGCTGAGGCAGGAGGATCACTTGGGGTGGGGAGTTCGAGACCAGCCTGAGCAAAAGCAAGATCCCATCTCTAATAAAAACAGAAAAATTAGCCGGGCGTGGTGGTGTATGCCTGTAGTCCTAGATAATTGGGAGGCTGAGGCAGGAGGATCACTTTAGCCCAGGAGCTTGAGGTTGCAGTGAGTTACATTGACACTACTGCACTCTAGCTGGGGTGACAGAGCGAGACTCTGTCTTAAAAAAGAAAATAAATCAAATCAGATAAATAAAACTTCATAGAAATTGAATCATACAGTGTGGACTCTTTCCTCTCTGGCTCCTTTAGCTACATTGCCCTGGCTGGTCTTTAACTCCTGGGCTCAAGCAATCCTCCAGCCTTGGCCTCCCAAAATGCTGGGATTACAAGTGTGAGCCAACCACACCCAGCCTCAAAAAGTCTTAATCATTCTGGAAGTAGGTGAGGAATCTACCTGCTTGCAGAACTGCATCTTCCTGAAAAAGCCGCACAACTATTTCTCCAAATGAAGGAAGTTTGAGGCTAGGGCTTAAAGCCTGTGTTGTCCACTACAGAGTCCAGGCTCTGGCTGAAGTGCTTCTCAGGGGCAAAAGCCGGATATATCCTCATGGGACAATGCTGAAGCCACAACTGGGACAGCCACACAGCCCGCAGGTATCCCCAAACTTTCTGATACTGGACGAGGGCTGTCCTTTGCCTGAGCAAGCTCTTCCCCAAGTCTGCTCTTCTGGCTGGAGGACAAGGCCCATCACAGGGGACGTGGCCTGCAATGAGAGCCACTTAGGCCAGCAGCCAGGAGGCCCTATTAACCAGGGCCTTTGCAGGCATGCATGGCGCTAACTGATACTCGTAATGACGAGCTGGGGCCCAGCAGGTCCTGAATCGCCTTCTGGATCATCAAGGACTCAATTATACTCCACCGAGTTCCAATGTTAAATATATTTTATTATATTCTAATTCCTTGGAAAGCGGCCATCCATGTATCACAGGTAACTCTCCATTAACCTGAACGGTGGGCCTGCCAGCAAGCCCCACCCCTCCCCTTGCAGGGTTGGAGGGAGCACGGAGAGGAGGGCTGGTGGGAGGGACATGCAGTCAGAACCAGCTCTGCCGCCTCCCATCTGAGGAACCTTTCCCTGCTCTAAAGCCCACTTTCCTATCTGTGAAATGGGCTGCATGACCCGATCTGCTCAGAGTGCAGAGACACGCAGGGTGTTGGGGAGGAGGTAGAGTCAGAAGCATGAAATTGGAAAGATTCCCGAGACTCCCTTCAGAGAGGGGAAAAGCCAGACAACACGTACAACATGACAGCATGTTTGTCTAAATGGCCCCAACACTATCGCATGTCGTCTACGGGCTCACATACATATGAAACGCACAAAGAAAGATCCAGAGGGAAAGTCACCAAATGAATCACATGAGGAGGGTGGCATGGACTAGGGGTGGCAGTGGATGAAAGGGGAGTTTAGCCTTATTCTTCCTTTCAACAAGGAAAATATATTCCATGTTTTGGTTGTGAAAACTAAATTCTACTTTTTAAAAAAGAAAAAAAAATCCTATATAGAGTACGTATATAAAATCCAACATATATAATTAATTTTTTTCTCTCTGTATATATCTGTGTATCTCTCCGTATACATGTCTATAGACATATATGTGGAAAGAGAAAAGGAAAAAGTTTGAGAGAGAGCTGTGTGTGTGCTGGGTGCACGGTAGGGATTCAATGAAGCGTGAAAATTTATAGTCAGGTTGAACTAAATAAGGGTGCTGCCTTTGCGTGTCACAGATGGCCACATATGGGCATTTATTTCTACATAGGTTAACCCATTATCTGTAGGCTAATGAGTACCCCAAACCACAAGGTGGCTGGAGGTAGCCACAATCAGGAGGGCAGTGAAAACAAAACAAAGGAAACCAAACAGAAAAATCTGGGGCCCTGGGTGCACCCATCTTCCCTGTAACACTCTTTGCTTGCCTCAGCACAGGGAAAACCAGGAGAATCCTCCAGAATGCAGCAACCCCATCACTTACAACAGCTCCCAGGGATCTCTGGGCTGGGGGCGTGGGAGCCAGGAAGGCTTAGGCCAAGGCCTCCCCACAGGCTCCACCTCCCAGGGGAGGAGTCACACCCGGCCTCTCCCACAGGGTCCGCCCCACAAGAGGAACTGCTCCCTGGCTCCAGACCTCGAGCCCAGCTCTGGCCCTTGCCAGGAACAGTGGGAAGCATGGACATTCCAGTGACATGAATTAATCTTCTCCCGAGACCTTTATGTTTTGGAGGTTCTCGTGTCACCCCTTAGTGAAGACCGCAGGCAGCATGGGATTTTCCCAAAATCTAGGCTGTGAAATCAATGTTCTGAATTGCAGTTTACAAGACAACAGAGGTGAAGAGAGGGGAGGTGGAAGGACAGTGAAAAACCCTTGATACCAATCCTAGCCCCACACAAATGACGGAGGAACGAAATGTATGAAGAGTTGAAACAAAATGGAATCTTGGGGCCTGCACAGCCTTTCTGGCTCTATTATAACAAAATAACCTCTAGTATTTATCGAGCACTGATTTTGCACTATACACCAGGCTGCAGATTCCCAAACCTACTTAGTTCATGGTACCCTTGGTGTCTCAGTAGTTTTTGTCATGACACCCCTAGGCCAAAAGACACACTTAACAGTTTACTAATTAGTTAGGGCTAAAAAGTTTGAGAGGAGTAGTTCATACCATTTCTGACAAATGTGACTGTTCTTCCCAATTTTGAAATATCCCACAGTGCAGCTGTCAGTTCACTGAGGCACACCAGGGTGCCTATCTGCACACAGTTTGGGAACCATGCTACTGGGCTAGCTGCTTTACTTTCATTACCTTATTGAATCCTCACAATAGTCCTGGCAAGTGGTTACTGTGATCCCCATTTTACAGACGCAGACACTGAGAGCCGGTTAAAGCGACTTGTCCAAGTGTGACAGCTGAAGGCAAGATTTAAACCACAATCGAATGCACTCCTAGGGCCGCCACGTTTGGCTGCACAGGTTGAAGACTGCACAATTCTAGAGGCTGCCACTCCCGCAGATTGCAACCCTGATGATCTGAATCACTATGCTAACATTTGGCGTTTGATTTAGCACAAAGCCTCTAGCTGTAACAGTCCCTCTCTTGTTACCGAGCAACCTTTTGCTTTGACTTCTAAGATCACCTTATTGGAGCCCCTGGCCACATCCTATTCTCAGGCAAACAGGCTGACAGGACACGCTAAGGAGCACCAGCAGCTTCCCCTAACCTTGGTGGCCAAGTAGCAAAACCACTAACTCCGATAGGTAAATTGCATCAAATCAGCAGCATTTCAACCACAGGTGGGCTGGGCAGGGAAAAAGATCTACAGGTTTAAGGGAACCTGACAAGTAGCTTGGACCTGAAATTTGGACTAAGCTGAGTCAACTTCATTGAACAGTTCTCTAACTAGGACCTGCTGCCTCCATGTATGTGTGCACCTGTGTGTGGGTGGAACAGGGGAGGGAGTGTAGAAGATTGGCTATTTTTGTGAGATAATTTTTAAATTTTCTGTTCTTATTTAGTCTAATTTTTAATATGTGCATACACACGTGTATTATAACAATACTGTAAAGAGATTTCAGTGCTTGTACTGGACGTTGGTGACAGGCAAGTGACATCCTAGCACACCGGATTTTCAGAGTTCCTAGTAACCTGAATTCAGACAAGTGCTGGGAGAATCCCGTGATCCTAGGGCACCAAGTGGTATAGGCACGCTGACCTCAAAAGACCTGTGCTTTACTCACAGTTGGTGTAGACGCTATAGTGTTGGGAACCCGTCCTTATACACACCAGCTTACGATAACAGATCAATTAGCCGGGATGAGCAATGAAACATTTTTCTGTTCCCAATTCCAAGAGTAATTGGTTATCCATTCATCAATAATTTCAATAACACTACAATGCCAACTTTTATTTCTAAGGGATCGAGATGGCTTTATAGAACATACTATGCAACGCTGCATTAAATGGGGCGTTTGACGACAGATCTAGATTCAGATAAGCGAAAGGTCAGATTATACTGAACTGGCAGAGAAAGAGCCTTCAGTGGAGTGGCCCATCCTGCATACGCGCTTCCGCGCACACACAGGCATTCTTTGCATCAGTATTACTGATGTAAAAGCACTGAAACAGATTATAGATCTGGACCCGAGGCTACGTCTTTCTAATATTAAAACTCATGTTCTGAATTTAGTTTCTGCAAAACGACATCATCCGTCACACTAAAATAATGTTGTTAATTTGAACTTTATTGATTTTAAATTTTGTTTGTATTTAACTTGGAAATGTGTTTTGGTTTTATGGTCCTAAAAGAAGCATAAGCGTGATTGTCAGTTTATTCTGAGTTTCACATTTGTACATGGTTAAGTAACATAATAATAAAAATATTTGCATTGCCACTGTGGGGAAGGACCGTGAGATTTTTATTTTTCATTAAAAGGGCTCTTTCTACATTGTTCAAGTTTGAGAAGCACTGAGAGGGCCCCTGATTTCCTGAAATGTTCCTTTAGGATATGAAACTCCTTCAGGGATGATCATGTAGGGAGCTTCCTCATTTCACAGTTTCCTCGGGAACAATCAGAAAGGTAAGGCGACTTTCCTAAGAGCGTGCAGCTAGTTAGTAGCAGGGCTGGAAGCAAAAGCCTAGTTCCCCTGGCTCCTTGCACAGTTCTAGTGTATTCTAGAAGTCCTAGGCAGGAGCCACAGTAGATATGGCAGCTACCCAGGGCCGGGACTAATACCAAGTGCTTTACTAACATCCCTAACCTTGTACCTTACAGCAAGCCAGACCCAGCTGTTAATCCTGCTGTTAATCTATAATTTTACAGAGACAGACATCGAATCCCAGAGAAGTCATCAGATCAAGATCACTAAGTCAGGACGAATGTGTCGGACCTGGCCTCTACCCTGAGGGTTTTAATGGGGTGCGCCTTGTCCTCACCTGCCCCTAAGCCAAGACAGTTCCTTCCCTTCCTGGAGTTCACGTTTGTTTCTGTAACCCAGCACCTGGCGCAGCCTGTGCCTCATTAGAGATGCTTAGTAAATATTTGCTAAACTGACGAGTTATTTCTTAACTGAAGAGCAGTGGGTTGAGACCTCCCTTTTCCACGGAAAGCTCTGAGGCCCGTGAGCAGACAGAGCTGCTCCTCCAGGGAAGTCTCCCGAGCTGTCCTGCGGCTCCCCGTCACCTCTCAGCACCCAGGATGCTGGGAGACACGGAGCACAATGCCCAGCTCCAACGACGAGCCAGCGGCGGCCCTCCGAGCGAGTCCAGACAAAGCACGGAGACCTTGCAGCTGAAAAGGCGCTGAATGGGGAGAGGAGGTGTGAAAGCGCTAGTTGCAGGGACTGCTTGGATGGGAGGCGAGGAATCGGGGCACACAATGCCACTCTACCCCCAGGGACCCGTGTGCTCTCCCTGGGATGCCCTGTTCCACTGTCTAAGCTTTTGTCGCCCACTCTGGAATCAGTGTAGGCGTGCAGCGAGGGAAAATGCCAGCTGCAGCAGACGACTGAGTCTGCGAGCTCTCAGAGGAAGGAAGAAAACAATAGCAAAAAACCCTTCTCATCTTGCAGGGTTAATTATTATTATTGTTATTTTTTTTAAGGAGGGAAGCTAAGGAGCTGCCATGGTTTGGGTTTGCTCTACCAGTTAGTCTGGCACAGGGAAATGGCCTTGTGCAGGTAAACAGCATATTCTTAGGCAAACATCTGAAGCTGTGTACCTATCAAAGATGCTGCTTCTGCTGCTGTGACAGACATCACTAATCAATTACCATGCCACTTTCTGCAGAGACTAAACAGTCTCACAATGCTCTCATACAGGATTCTAGGCAGCCATGACCAACGGCTTTGTGTTCCAACCCCTTCATGGATTCATTCAACAAACGGAGGCCCGAGAGATCATGCAACCGCCCGAGGTCACAGAACAGGGGCCAGGCCGAGCTGGGCCTGCATTCAGGTCTCCTGACTCCCTGGCTGGTGTTCTTCTCTCTTGGAAAATCACACTGGCTCCCTTCCAAGCTGACAGCCGACTCCTGATGATGGAGGAACAAGGGCGAGAACTCAGATAACCTGGATATCTGCTCTGAGCAAGTGGCGCTCACCCTGGCTCGAGCAGCGGTAGCTTTTACAGCCTCTGCCCGTCCCTGGTGGACATACTTGTAGGCAGAGAACGGGATAATTAAAAAGGAGAAGAGCCTGAAATAGGTTTTCTGCAAAGTGGGCCTCTCCAGTGAGGAAAGTATCACCCAGTTCACGTCCCCACCAAACTCCTTGGAGTTGTACTCCCCGAGATCTTAAACCATGCTCGTAGAAACGTGGCTTTGTGCCTGTCCTGCAACGCCGAGCTGCCCGGAGAGACAAAGAGGCTAGGGAAGTGACATGCTGGTTTCTTAGTTCTCTGGAAAGAGTCTAGAAAGAAACACTTCTCCAAACAGCGTCTCCTCACATTGCAAACAACTCGAGCTTAATATTTTTCTACCTTCTTTGCAGTACCAGGTTCATGCATGAACCTACTAAATAAAAATAGATCCTAGATAAAATACACTTACTAGGCCAGCCTTCTTATTTCCCTGGGTACAATTGGCCTAGATTTAAGTAATAAAGTGAATAAATGCTCTATATGGAGTACAAAAGTTGGGATAATTTCTCTTCCCTTCTGGCGACTGACTATGTGGCAGCTGAATATTAATATCCTTGTGACCAAAGACCCAGACCACCTGCAGCGACCCCTAAGCCAGAGCATTCTCCCTGCTTTGACTCCACAGGCTCTATGGCTGACATACTTTGGGGTGGAAGTTTCACCTAGGGAGGAAGCCTGGTCTCCCACTCCATCAGCAATCCCTTCTTAAGCATCCTTAACAGACAGTCACCTTAGATTCCACTTGTTTATCCCTGATGATGGACAACTCAATACTGTAAAAAATGGCCTTTTCTAATCTTTTATGGTTTGGGATATTCATTTTTGAAAACTTTAAAATTTTGAGATGATTATAGATTTAAATGCAGTTGAAAGAAAGAATCAGAGAGATCCTATATACCCTTCACCTGGTTTCCCCCCATGGTAATATCTGGCAAAACTATAGTACAGTATCACAGTCAGAAAATGACATTAATACCGTCATTGACCTTAATCAGACTTCACCAGTTTTACATGCATTCATGTGTATTTAGTTCTACGCAATTTTATCACGATTAGATGCGCGTGACCACCACAATGGAGACACAGAATGGTTCCACCACAGGTCCCTTGTGCTACCCTTTGATAGACACAGCAGCCTGTGAAATGTCCAGAATACATTTGTATTCATGGGTTCCACATCCACAGATTCCACATCCGTGGATTCAACCAACCATGGATCAAAAACATTCAGAAGGGACTTGAGCATCTCTGGATTTGGGTGTCCACGGGGGTCCCCCGCAAACACTGAGGGACAACGGAGTGCAGGCAAATCCTTAGAGACAGGATTAGCCTAGACAGGGTTAGCCTTCCTAACCCCTGGCAACCACTCATCTGATTGTCACCTCTCTAATGTTGTCATTCCAGCAACATTATATAAATGGAATCACACGGTACATAACCTTTTTGGAATTAGCTTTTTCCATTCATCTCTCTATAGAGTCATCCAGGTTGACTCATGAATCACCGGTTTGTTCCTTTTCACTGCCGAGTAGCGTTCCACGTTTTGGGTGTGGCACCATTTGTTTAGCCATTTTCTCACCGAAACGCATTTGGGGTTGTTCCCCAATGTTGGGCCATTATGAATAAAGGTGCTGCGAACATTCATGCATAGGTTTCTTTTTTGATAATTCTTTCTTTGGTAATAGCTTTATGGAGATACAATTCACATCTTATACAACTCACCCATTTAAAGTGCACAACTCAACGGTTTGTAGTATATTTATCATTTTCATCACCTCAAGAAGACATCTTGTACGCTGTAGCTATCATTTTTCAATCCACCTTCTCCACCCCGAAGCAACCACGAATCTACTTTCTGTCTCTAAGGATTTGCCTGCACTCAGTTGTCCCTCAGTATTTGCGGGGGACCCCCGTGGACACCCAAATCCAGAGATACTCAAGTCCCTTCTGAATATGTTTGATCCATGGTTGGTTGAATCCACGGATGTGGAGTCTGTGGATGTGGAATCCACGAATACAAATGTATTCTGGACATTTCCCATAAATGGACTCACAGGGTATGTGTTCTTCTGCATCTGGCCTCTTTCACTTGCGTATCCACGTCGTGGCCCGTGTCAGTGCTTCGTTCCTATTTACGGCCAAATAACATCCTTCGTGTGAACATACCCTATTTTGTTGATCCACCCATCAGCGGATAGACGTGTGAATTGGTTTTGTGTGGACGTAAGTTCTCATTTCTCTGGTATTGATGCCCAAGAGTGTGGTTGCTGGGTTGTACGGTTGAGTGCATGTTTTGTTTTGTAAAACTGCCCAAACTCTGGAATTTTCCAGGGCGGCTGCACCATTTTACGTTCCCACCAGCAATGTGTGAACGATCCAGCTTCCCTGCAGCCTCGTCAGCATTTTGTGTCACCGCTATTTTTTATTTCAGCCATTCTGACAGGTACACGTGTATTCATTTGTTTTTACCCTCAGCAGAAATCCGATTCTCAGTAACACTTGCTGTGAGTCAGCGCCCTGAATGCTCCTCTCGGGCATTCCTTCTGTCGGCCGGCCGGCCGGCCCTAGTTCCTCTACCCTGATGTAATCTGGGTGGCTCACGTTTCTCCCTCCTAAAACAAGGGGCCTCACATTTAAAGTTGGATTCGAGATGTGGTCGTGCCACAGTGGAGGTGAGACCTCTCGGGTCTGGACCACGTGGTTCTGTTGAGCTGCTATCCACAGCTGGACAACAGGAACCCTGGAGTCCAGCAAGAACTCCAGATCGTTTTTCCCAAACAGAAAGATATCAGGCAAGGACGCTTCCATTCTGTCTTTGGGCCATTCCCTTTTGGAATCGACTCCGTGGCATTTTGTAGTTTCTGCCTTATAACTGTGCTCATCTTCTTTTTCTCGGGCTGTGGTTATCCTGAGGATGGGAGGGGCTCTTTGAAACTGGCACAGCGCTGAGCTCCCAGTAAGCACGCGTAAGTATCTGTGGACTGGCATCGTGGATGTGTAAAACCTCAGGGGTGATGATTGCTGAAAACAGGCATATTGTACAGGCTCAACAGATATGTGCTGAATTAATGGGCACAGGAAAGGGTTAAAAAGCTCTTCCCTTGAATTCGTAATGGGAAAGGTAGTACAGGAAGGGTAGCTGGGAGTGCAGATACAACTCTGCAACTTGCTCAGGGTTTTATAGTTGGGAAGCCATTCTAACTATGAGCTTTGGTTCTGCAGACTTCTTTGGGGAAGAACAAATGGCTTCCTGAGCACACAAGCACTTCAGGCCTTGGCAGGGCCCTTTGGTAAGGTGCTGAGCAAACGTCAGGGGCCATCGTCAACAGCACCTCGATCATGCAGGCAGAGAGTTCACCACTAAGGACCATCAATATGGCAAATGCTGGTGCCACAGCTGATGTGCACGGATCCCCACAGGAATGTCCCCCCCCCAGGACCACCCGACACGTGCAAACAACAGGCAAATGAGTTGAGACGGACAACTATGGCACCACAACTGTGGCCAGTAGTCAGTTGTGGTGTGTTACGTGCAAGGAGAGGGTAGGTGTGTGCAGAGCAGGATGGTGAGGGACTCACACACTGCCAGGGTGACGCCTCCCTCAGACTGCCCTGTCCCCACATGGCACATCACCCAGGTAGCTGCTCAGGACCTGAAATGAATACAGGAGGTGTCTATGATCCCCCTCTCCGCTGCAGCCCTCACCAAAGCCGCCACCAGCAAGTGTATCCCCAAGCTGACCTGGTGTCCCACATCCACCACCGACACCTGGCCCAAGCCACAGTCATCTCTGGCCTGGGTGACTCATATACCTCCCCGTGGGTCCCCTCACGAGACTGTTCACAAACACAGGTCAATAAAGCCCAGAGACCTGAAGCGCGAGGGGCCAAGCACAGCCCGGGCGATCGTGAGCAGGAACAAAGACACTGGCTACGCGGTCTATTACAAAGGCTCTGTAATTAAGACTGTGCTATTGGCACGGGCAGACAAACAGACCCGGGAACGGATTAGAGAGTCCGGAGCAGACCCTCACATACAGTCACCTGATTTATGACAAAATCAATGCTGCAGGGCGGAAGGGAAAGGCTGGTCTTTGCAATAAATAACGTTGGGCCAAATGAATATCCACGTGGGAGGAAAATGCTCCTCGGTCTCTACCTCACGCCATACGCGAAAATCAATTCCAGATGGATTGCATACTGAGAGGTGAAGGGTCAGAGGTTTGAGAGGAAAACACAGGACACCACCTTCGTGAGCTCGGAGGCGGCAAAGGTTTCTTAAACAGGACACAGAAAGTTCTAACCATGATGGGAAAGAAACGACAATTTGACAGTAACAAAGTGAAGAGCTTCCGTTCAAAGGACACTGTCAAGAGGGGTGCAAGCCACCCCGAGAACAGGAGGGAGAGATGGCAAGCACATATCCACCAAAGGACTTGGGCCCAGGATATAGGAAAGTAAATAATTAGAAGATTAATAAGAAAAATTAATTTAAAAATCAGACAACCCAATTTTTTCAAAATGGGCAAAAGACTTGAACAGGCATCCCACAAAAGCAGGTATCCAAATGGCTGGTAAACACATGAAAAAACATCTGCTTTCCTTGGCCACCAGGAAAGCACAATTGGGACCACAAAGTGTAGCCAATGTACACCCACTAGAGTGGCTAAGAGAAAGACAGACAAGGATAGCACCACGTGTAGGTGAGGACTAGGGCACCGGGTCACTCATACACACGCTGGTGGTGAAAGGGCGAACGGATGCAACTGCTTTGGAAACCCGAGCGGTGAGATTCACTAAAGTTGAAACACGCACACCCCATCACCCAGCAATTCCACTCCTCCACATGTGCCCTACAGAGACGCATGCATGTGGCCACCTAAAGGAGGTTCACGGGAGCGGTATTTGAAATGGCCAAGAAACTGCAAAGTACCCAAATGCTCATCGGTGAAATGGACAGATATACTGTGACATGTATTCGCGCAATGGAATGAATGCTAAATGGCCATAGGCGTGAACAAATCACAACTGCACTGTAACAACATGGGTGAATCTCAGAAATAAAACGTTGAACGAAGAAGCGCAACACAAAAGAGCAGCTATGTTTCGTTTCCACTTACATGCAGCACACACACAGGCAGCATCAATCCGTGCTTTGGGAAGTAGGGCAGTGGTGACTGGGAAGGTGGCATTGGGCAGGGGCCAGACGGGAATGTCCTGTTTCTCCAGCTGGGTACCAGGCACACAGGTGTGAATTTGTGACCGCTCACCACTCCACACACGTATGATGTTGCACTTTCTGCATGTATGTTACGCATCCATCGAAAAGGGCCAGCTGTTCCTGCCGTGGGGCTTGGCACTGGCTGTCCCCAGACCTGCATGTGACTCACTCCCTCACATCTGCAGGTCGCTACTGGAATGCCCCCTCCTCAGAGAAGCCTTCCCTGATCACCCAATCTAAGACACCCCGTACCGGGTGAACGGTGTCCCCCACATTCGTGTCCACTTGGAACCTGTGAATGTGACCTTGTTTAGAAGGCCTTTGTAGGTGTAACCAAGGTAACATGAGGTCGCACTGGGTTAGTGTGGGTCCTAAATGCAATGACTGGTGTTCTCAGGAGGAGAAGGCACACAGAGGGAAGAACAGGATAAGATGACAGGGGCGGAGCTTGGACGGACATAGCTGCAAGCCAAGCGACATCATGGATTGGCGGCGACCACCAGGAGCTGGGAGAGGCAAGGAGGGATCCCCCTCTGGAGCCTTCAAAGAGAGCACAGTCCTGCCCACACCTCGAGTTTGGGCTTCTGGCTCTCAGAACCAGGAGAATAAATGTCAGCTGTTTTGTGGCACGCTGTCGTGGCAGCCACGAGAAGCTAGTACAGGCTCTCATTCCCACCCCTCTGCCACTATGTCATGGGAATTATTTGCTCATTTGTTGACTGCCCCGCTCAGACTAGAATATAAGTGCCACGAGAGCAGGGACTTTGCTTTATCCGTGGCTGCCTCCCTCGCGCTGAGAAAGGTGCCTGGGCGGAGAGGCTGCGTGAATACTGGAACGGGAGCAGAACACATCCGCGCTTGCCCTGGTGCTTGACGCTCCCGTACACGGAGGGCACGCGTGCTGGCCACCCTTTCAACCTCAGCAGAGCAGGAACGGCAGGGACACCCCAATGAGCAAACGGGTCAGATGGAAGTGACCTGCCCAAGTGAACCCAGCAAGTCCCTAAGCCGGACTTCACATTCGGTCCTCCAAGGGGGACAGTGGGGCTGAAGCTTTATCTATGACGCCTGCATGTCCTATAACAGGGAAGAAAAAAATACTGTCTTTGTGTAATTGACACTAGATGACAAACCCACAAACTCCGCTCTCTGACCCTGGGTCCCCGACACTTTTAGGGCATCCACATCCCCACTTAGGACTTGTGTTTCACTTAGTCCAGGGGCCGGCAAACTTGCCCCATAAAGGGCCAGAGTCGACGTCTCGGGTCTGTGGCCCGTCTCTGCCGCCGTCCCTGCGCTCTGCTGCGGGAGCCCAGGCCGCGGGCGAACATGAACCAGGGTGGCGGGAGATGGCCAGTGACGGTGATGTCCCCAACCCAGGGCCGCTCTGGGGAGGAGATGTCCACACAGGGGAGGGGCCCTCCTCACCCATCCCTTTGGGAACCTGCCTAAGGGCTTCCCCTCCCCACACCTCCTTCAAGTCCGTCCTGGCTGGCTCATGGGAACTGGCCATGCTTGCTTCTTTGCAGAGCTTCTGCCGAGAGAGCCCAGCAAACGGGAAGCCCTGAGTCTCCACTGAGAGCAGATTAAAGGGCTCAAAGGGCTGGCAGCTTTTGGAAGAGTACCACTGACACTGACCCCACGCCTGGGCGAGGGGGTGAGGGACAAGCAAGCTGTCCTCAGCCCTCCCCCACGGTCACAGCCACCGTGAGAGGAAATGAGGAGGCCAGGGACTGACAGGCGCTGTCCACAAAGCAGGCAAAACAGGTGCGAGGGGACAGGAGACACAAGCCATGTAATTAAGGCCTCCAGACACCTGTTGTGAACTCGCCCATTCACACCCTAGCAGGTGGTTCACACCTCTGAGAAAGAAAATAGCAGGAAATAAAAGAGGCTGGGATGAAAGAAGAGAAGTCGTCTCTATCTGCAGCCCGCAGCCTGCCCGCCAGACATCCCTGACCCTTGGGGATGGTGTTAGGCGGATGGGGTGGAAGTCCAGAGGGAGAGCAGGCTGTGCTCCTGCCAAGCTGTGTGACCCCAGGCAAACTCCTGAACCTCTCTGTGCCTCATAAGCCTCATCTTTACCAGGATTCCATAGAGTAGGTGTGAGCCGAAGTGGCCTCACTTTAAGCCGCAATCACTGCAGCTGCGCTAAGTGTGCCGACTTTTCTCCAGACGCTGTTCCCAAAGCTAATCCTTACAACTGCTCCCGAGATTGTCGCCTAGAGGTCTATGCCCATTTGCAGATGAGGAAAGGAGACACAGAGAGGGTAAGTAACTTGCCCAAGGCCACACAGCTAGGAAGTGGGGGAGCTGGGACATGACCCCAGCAGGCTGGGCCCAGGCAGTGTGCTCTTAATCTTATTGCACTGCAAATGTTAGCGCTACCACCCTGGTCACCTCCCTGATGCGGTATATATGACACTCCTGTTATACAGAGATGCGTGTATGTGTGGGATCCCTGACGCTGACACGGCACATGGGCACTTGTAATGGAGGTTGCGAGGAAGGGAGCGGGGCCCAGAGAGGGGCTGGTGGGTGAGGGAAGACAGTAAAGAGGGACGGAGGGAACTCAGAGCAAGTGCTCTGTCCGCAGGAGTGGCAGCCGAGGCCACGCTGGTCCAGGCCTGACACGGTAAGATCTTCTGATTTTCCAACAGTTAGAAACAGGCGTACAGGGAGCCCCATGCTTTGCAAATATGGGACACTAATTTACCCCAGCCACCCACCCCCAGCACCGTGTGGGCTCAAACACACCACGTCCAGGGGTGCACCGGGCCTGCTCGTTTGTCACCTCTGCTCTAAGGAGGTGGCGAGCAGGGAGGCGCCGAGTCAGGGCCAGCCAGCTTCTCCAGAGTGATCGGAGGCTCCCAGGGTAGCGAGACAGGCGCAGGACGCAGCAGAGTATCACTGGCCCATTTTACAGAAGCAGAAACTGAGGCTAAGGGACTAGTTTGGGACCCATAGGGAGTGAATGATACAGGTTTTCCTATTCCCAGGACGCCCCCAGTGAGAAGACCAGGCACGTGGCCTCCCTGCTCTGGTTCGGCTCTAACTAGCTGGTGACTGGTTTTCTGTCTCCACATCTGTAAAACGACACAGTCATCAAGGACAGAGTTTGAGGATTCTGTGGCTTGGGAAATATTTACCAGGACAGCTGCTTGAACAAGAGGAGGGAAAAGCAGCTGATAACCTGGTCCTTCCCAGAACAGGGAAACAGACTTTCGCTGTGTGCTATCCTGGGCACGGCCTCGCGGGCAATTTTCTCTCAGGGGGACACACTCAAGGAGGTAATCACTGAGACCCCAACCAAGAAGGTCACCTTCTCACAGACATCCACCTGACTCCTAATGCCGGGAAGGCAAAATAAACCTATCAGTAAAAAGGAAGGGGCCAGGCACGGTGGCGCACACCTATAATCCCAGAACTCTGGGAGGCTGAGGCGGGAAGATCGCTTGAGCTCAGGAATTCGAGACTATCTTGAGCAAGAGCAAGACCCTTTCTCTACTAAAAGTAGAATAATTAGCCGGGCGTGGTAGCATGAGCCTGTAGTCCTAGCTATCGGGGAGGCTGAGATAGGAGGACTGTTTGAGTCCAGGAGTTTGAGGTTCCAGTGAGCTATGATGATGCCATTGCACTATAGCCTGGGCAGTAGAGCAAGACCCTATTGCATATGTATGTACATATTCATGAATAAATAAATAATAAAAGAAAAGAAAAAAGAAAATTCACTGACCCTTGTTCAAAAATTATTAAGAATTTCACGATGGTGAGAGCACAGCATAAAACCAAGCACAGGGCCTGTGTGATCGCTGGTCACATGCCTGTGAGGTCAGCCTTGCTTGCCCAATGTCCCTCCTGGAAGGTGGATGGCATTCCCTTCCAGAACCCGGGTGGCTCAAACCAAGGCTGCCCCATGGAATACGATAGAAATGGGCAAGCTGAGGTCCTCCTGAGAACAGCCCCTTCCCTGTGTCCCCAGTTCCCTCATGTAGAAATTAGGTGCAATAACAGTCTTACCACAACGGGCGTGGGGGACGAACTGATGCCGAGAGCGTGGGGACGAGGGTAGAGTGCCCCATGCTTCTTCCCAAGTGCCCGTGGGCATCGGCCGTCTCTGCTTTTAACATCCATTCTCATCATTTGGAATGTGGGCAGGAGCGAGGCCTCACCCAGTGCCTGAGGTCTGCACACGTGTGCAGGGCAGCAGGAGGAGGCCCTGAATGCAGACTCTTCATCGAGGGTACAGACTTAGGTCCTACCCAGGGCCCCCACAGAGAGAGGGGCCGGGGTCTCTCCTGAAATGGCCGTAAGCCCGGTGCCCAAGACAGGGCCCGGTACAGACGATGCACTTGCTATGGGGGAGTGTCCCACTGAAACGATCTGGGGGATGACGACTCCTTCTTGAGCCAGGACGATGGGTGGCAGAGGGGAGCGGTTCCAAGCCAGGGCTCTAGGTCAGACTGACTTACAGTGACTTAGCCCCAAATCCCGGCTCAGCTATGTGGTCCCGGCAGGACACTTCATCTCCCTGAGTCTAAGTCCGGGTGCAAAAGGGACAACAGCAGTCCTCCCTCGTAGGGCTGCTGCGTGGCTTAGCGGAGATGATCCGCACGGGGAAGCTGTCAGCACAGAGCCCAGCACACGGCAAGCGGGCCCTAAAAGGGGGTTGTGATTTTATTACACCTGGTAGGACAAGCCTGCAAAGCCTGCCTGGCAGAATGGACCAGACTGGTTCCCCTAAACCCTGCAAACTTCCCTGGCCTGACGACCTTTGCTGGCCAGTGGCTTTGTCTGAAATTCTGTCTGGGGCTTCCCTGGCTGGACAGGCTTCCTGTCCCTGAGAAGGCTCACAGCGCCCCCTGCTGTCCACTACTCAGAACGCCCATGAATCCCCAGACGGATTTAACAACAAAAGCAAGGTAGAGCCCTCCAAGAAGGGTTTACATTTCCGGGGGTTTATGAAAACTCTCATCAGAACAATGGCAGGGAGAAGAGACACCACATGTAATTATGTTCAGTGGACACTAATTCCCCGTCTTCTAAAAATAAGTATAATACGTGAGATCAAACAAAGCGCTTTCCCTTCCCTCGCCGTCTTTTGTTTCCCTGGATAAGTGTCATCCCAAATAGACCGCGGAACCAAGCGAAACTGTCACTTCAGCAGGATATTATTTCCTGATCAACATGCGCTGTTCTTAGCAGGCCCATTTTGATCTGGCAGTTTTTAAATTGGACTCTTTTTAAAAAGCAGAAGCATGTTAAGACACGCAGACACACGCTAAGGATATGTACCCGCCTATATGACAACCTCACGTGCCCCTCTTGACTAATCTGCCCGGGTTTGGGGAAATGGAAAACATCCCCCCAGGTCGTGACCCCATCTCACCAGGCTGTCCTGCCACGCAGGCTACCCAGGGACCATAGCTAAGACCCTGCTACCCGGATACCAGCAGGGACAGCCTCTGCCCCAGCTCCAGGCTAACCACGTCTGTCAGTGAACAGAATCCCAGTGTATGGTTTAGAACAAACAGAGGGGAGCAGGAAGACAAGGATTTTTAAAGCAAACTCCCCAAATGGCTTCCCATTCTTCCCAAACTAGAGTGAGAGCAAAGAGGGTAGATTTCACACAAAGATAATTCTTTTTGGTCTCCAAAACACAGGCCTCATTTTGCTTCCACAGTTTACTTTGCAAGATGCTAACTGGAAATTCCAACAGGGACTCCACTCTCTGATCTTCAGGCTAGCACTCGACAAACAGGCTGAATGAATGAGACCTAGTATGGGGAATCCTAAATGTTCACCCAGGTGTAGGCCACGGTGCTGTGGTCAACAGAGCACTCTCAGGTCCCAGCCAAGCCTCAAGGATCTGCTTGTCGAGGCTGATGTCACCTGCCATTACATCCTGAGGGCTAGAAGGTCTCTCTGTCCCACCCCACACGTGCCTGGGGAGTGCCTTGGCTTCACGAGTTTCCCTCTTGCGCTGTCACAAGGACGTTTCTTTCATTCAGGGCCTGATGCTGCGGGTACCTGACTAGTCTGAAAACCCGAATATCGTAATATGCCATCACAGGGCTCCTAAACTGCTGGTCCTGGGGCAGGACAAACTTTGTCCTCTGCAATGTTTGTTTTTAAAATGCGAATCAGATGCCGAGGAATTCCCCCTAAGAATCCAGATTGCTAGTTTCTCTTTCAAAACACGGGAACTGGTATTACGATGTCGCATTTCTACACGGCATCACGGCAGGGTGACCAGAGAGGCCCTCGGACTCCCGGCAGCCACCCGGCCTGGCCCTGAGAGACGGCTGAGTGACCCCTGTGCTAGCAGGTGCTGACAGACTGCATTGTTTGTGCAGGGAATTCACCTACATTTCAAAAGCGGCTTTCCAAGGAGAACCATTTAGGCTAGCGTCCCCAATCCTGGCTGGATGTTAGCATCCCCTGTGATGCATTTAGCAAAATACCAATGTCTGGACCCCACCGCTGACCAATGGAATCCAACTCTTTGAGGGCAGTGCTAGGTGATTGCAGCGTACCACTAAGGTGGAGATCCACCCAAAACAAAGGGGCGCCCTGCATGGAGGCCATTTCAAGTAGACTGTGGGTGGAGTTGGGTTTTAGCCTCGGGGGTCCTTGCCCCTTCCACACCTTGTGGATGGGGATGGAGAACCTGCCTGCCCTTCTCCTGCCTAGGAGAGGAGGAGGCCTGGAGCTCTTGACTTTTTTTCTGCGCGATGCTCTGGGGAGCCACATCCGAGATCAAGGGAGATAAATCAAAGGCAGCCAGAAGATGACCTTTGAAAGACCACCGCGCTGGCCGCAGCGGAACCACCCAGACCCACAGACCACCTTCCTGGAAGCTCAGCAGGCCTCTCCGCCCACACACCAGCCCTCTGGGCCGAACGAGCGCGTCTCACCTGAAGAGCTCTCGGATCTCCCGGCTGTTGGCCTGGAAGGGGATGTTCCGCACCAGGATCTTGGAAGTCGTCTGCTTTTTGGTGACTTGTTTCTTCCGGGCAGATGTCAGGGCTGGCCTGGAGGCAGGGAAGGGGGTCCAGATTACTTGGGGTGTCAGCAGCTCCTGCCCTACATACTCTCCTACCAGAACCGAGGTTCTTATCTTACTTTCAGGCGACGATTCAAGGAGCGTGCGGCAAGGAGGCCAGGATGACAGGGAGGAAGGCTGTCTCCCCAAGGTGGGTTGAGCCCCAAATAGCCGTGGACTTCTGGGGGACACATACATCCTCAGGCTGCCACTGCCCTTCATTTGAGAGACCCAGGGGCTACCAGGGACTTTAGGAACCCTGACGAGGGTGGGGCTAGTTTCTCACCAAACCCAGTCTCTGCTGTTTCCTTCTCTCCAGATGCACAGAAAGACCCTGGCCGATTCCCAAAGGCGCAATACCAGCCCAAGGAGGAGAATGCAGTGGCCTCACTATGGAGATGCGCCAGGTGGTGAGGGAGGAAACCCTCAGCCTGGGGTTTAAGGCCATCCCCAACACAGTCCTACCCTCCCTGTCCCATTGCTGTCTCAGAGAGACCTTTTACTCCACTGAAACAGGGCAGGGTAGCAAGCAAGGCTAGGAGTTAACACGCTGGGTGCAGATGCCAAATGGGCCACTCGGGATCTGTGTGATCTTGGACAAGTTACTTGGCCTCTTTGGGCCTCAGTTTTCCCAACTGTATAATGGGCATAATAACGGTGGCAACCTCACTGGATTGTTTGAGGATTTAACGAGGATTCCACACTGTACCCAGCATGCAACCAACATTCAGTAAATGGCAGCTGTTACTGTAATGACCGTGAGATGACTCACTTCCTTCAAGCCTGTCCAGGGCTTCCTTGTCTCCACTATAATGGCAGCTTCATTTCTCTTCCTAGCACTGATCACTGTCTAACAGTATACAACCAATTCAATCCTGATTCTCCTCACTGTTGGTCTCGTCACTCTGGGCTGTGCCGTCCAATACAGCAGCCACCAGCCACATACAGCTACTTAGATCTAAACTTAACTGAAACAAAACCAACAATTCGCTTCCTCAGTTGCTGGGGTGGTCAGCCTCTGGAGATGGCGTCCGATAATCCTTGGCCCCCTGGTATTCTTGCCTTGTGTACCCTGTCCCATGCCACATCAGGGCAGGATCATGTGACCAGCAAGACGCAACAAAGCAAAAGGAATGGGTGCAATTTCTGAGACAAGGTCGTAGAAGACGTTGCCGCCTCCTTGCCCAGTCTTGGATAGCTTGTTCTGGGAGAGACCAGCAACCATGCTGTAAGGACACTCAAGAAGTCCTAGCAGGAGGCCCAGGAGGTGAGGAACAGCCGCATGTGTGCGTCATCTCGGCAGCAGACCCATCCGCCCCAGCTGAGCCTTCAGATGGCGGCAGCCCCAGCCAACATTCTCACTGTAGCCTCATGAGACGCTGAGGCAGAACCCTCGGCTAAGCTGCTCCTGAATTCCTGACCCACAGAAACTGTAAGATAACATTTCAAGTTGTTAAGTTTTGGGATACCTTGTTACGGAGCAACAGATAACTAGTACGGTTGCCCTTGCCACATTTCCAGGGCCAAAGAGCCACGTGTGGCAAACAGCTACCACCCTTGACAGGACAGATGTGAAACATCTCCACGACTGCAGAAGCTTCTACAGAACAGCACCGCCCTAGGGCGTAAACTCCACTCCCAGTGCCCAGGAGGACTGTGGTGCACGGTGGGCTTTGCTGTAATATTTGTTGCATAAAACAATGATCCCATGGCACCGGCCAGGAAGCGAGAGCTCGCAAGGCTGAGTTCAGGCTGACTCCCTAGAGACAGGGCACTAGAAAGAAACCACCGGCTGAGCGCTCGTGGGCACAGCAAATGCTGGACGCTTTACATGCAATTTCGCTTTAGAGGCAGAGTCCCCTGTGCAAGGTCATGGAGCTTCTGGATTAGGACTTAAAGGAGCTGGGGTCAAATTCTGGGCTCCTCCTATTACACTCTGACAGCTCAGGAACTCCCATTGGGCTTTTGGGGGCCCCCGTGCCCAGCCTTCTTCTGACGATGCCCAACATAGCACTGACCACGACAGGTAGGAAACACCAGAGACGGCCTAAGCTGGATTCACAAGCAGTAGTAACAAACAGAGGGAAGAGGAAAGGCCGGTTTGCAGGCAGCTAATTTGCTGAATGAGCACAACGAATGAGCAACTTGTTCAAAACTACCAAATAAATATCTTACACCAGCTCTGGGGCTGTTAGAGTGGCCCTTTATCACCTGCGGCAAGTGGATGATAATGACAATAATGGCTTACACCGGGCACCTGTTATGTGCCAGGCACTGCTGAGAGCACCTCCAGCGCATTAGTTCGCTTAGATGTACAAGCCGGTGGAAACGGAAGAGAGAAACTAACCCCCCTGCTCCATTACTTCAGTATACTGGCGATTGGGCAAATTGGCTTGCCTCCGTCTCTGACACCCACTGAATGTCCTTCAGATTAACTGGAGGCCATCTCTGGGCACTGTCATCCAGCCCTGGGAAAGTAAGTCCGCAAAGCGGAAGGTCTAGGTTTCTAGCTGCTTCTGGTTCAGCCACAGAACCAGCAACTTGCGACCTGACCTTCCTTGGCTTACTTATACCACCGAGATGAGTGTTATCTGTCTGTTTCTCCTGCACTTGTTCTTTTGATTACAAACAACGTGCATTAAACATTCACCCAAAGGGCTAGCACTGTCCCCGCTCATCAGGGAAACGGGGTGGAAGTTGGTAAACGCCAGCCTTAATTAGGCACCTTAATTAGGCAGAGTCCTAAATGGTGAGGGGGTTTTAAAGGACATTTAAGGGCTGTGAGCCACCCTCCAGGGTGGCCAGCACCAGGAACAGAAGGCACGGGTTTGCATCAGAGGAAACCAGGGATCAGCGAGGACTCACTTAATGGCTCGTTCCGAGATCCTCACTTCCAGCTTGTGACTGTCCACGACGAGACCCTAGGAGACAAGACAACATGGCTTATCCCCTTGTCCTTGGAAACACCCGTGTCCCTGTCCCTCCCCAGAGTGGAGCTCCTGGCTGGTGGACTGGGGACTGACGGTTCCCCAGGCAGAGGGTCTGGCTGGCACTGAGGACAGAGGATGAGCAGCAGGTGGTCACAGAGCTCCCGCCCTTGAATGCTCTCTTGAGCTGTTAGTAGGCCTTGACCTGTATGCCATTCAAGGGGTGCTGGATCCCCATTGTTTATAAGCATTTCCAGGCAAAGGAAGCCCCTTAGGTCTGGCTTACGGTGAGAGTTCGGTTTAGTTTGTATGATCTTTAAAAGAATTCTAACCCACAGTGGAATTGCATCTAAAGCTAGGCTCTACCATTAGTCCCTTAAGGCAAAACTGGTGTATTAGCAAAATTACCCTTGAAAATCCCTTAAATCTCCCAGAAAATACAGCACACATAGCTTGTACAAACAATTCTTTGAGGCAATATTCACATATGCATGCATACGACATACAGAACATAATACAGTACACATGCAAAGTGGAATTTCAGAGAATCTTGAATTGTATAAAAGAAAAAGATGGATCATTGATTTGTAAGGCTGAATTTAAGTTAACTGAGTAGATAGTCCCAGATGCGGAAGGGCCAGGGTCGTGGGGCATTAGTGAAGGGATACATTCCTTCCCTAGCTGAGGTCTGGATCCCTTTGGGGTGGTGCAAATCCCCGGCTATTCTCCCTGCCCCCCCTAGCTCCTCTCCTCCCAATCTGTCCCTGGTACTTAGGCCTAGCAGGGCATTTCTCCTTTTCTGCCTGAACAAGAGGCTGAGTCTATGTCCAAACATCTCTTAGTTCAGCCCCTTTCTCTCTACCTTTGGCCACCTTGCCTCTACCCTGGCCAAGCCCAGATGACCCAAGGGTCCCCTCCCTGCCTCCCTACCCTCCCCCCTCCATGCAGCAGCAAGGGGGATTGTTCTAAAGCAGAAACCAGATCCTCCCCCAACATCCTCACAGCCTGACGGTCTCTCACTGACTTCCACAAGTCCTTAAAACGGCCTGCAAATTCTGCCCTACACACCTCTCTCCTCATCTTGTGCTCTGACCTCCTGCCCCTGCTCTGCTCCTGCCACAGGGACCTTTTTTCGTTTCTCACATGTGTTAAGCTCATTCCCTCCTTAGAGGCCCTGCCTCAGACCCTTGGCCGTTCCCTCCTCCTCGACTACTTTCTCACAGGTCTCTTCACAGCTGATTTCTTGGCAATTAGGTTTCCTTCTGACTGTCACCTCCTCAGAGGGGCCTTCCCTGCCCCCACCCCCACCTCACGGCTCTGTTATCGTCCAAGTAACTTCTCATGACCTGGTCCTGCCTGTTCAATGGCCCGTTGCCAGTCTTCCCTGCCAAGAGGAAAGATCTAGCACAGTGCCTGGCACAGACAGGCACTTGACATGCCTTGAATGAATGAACTATAGTGACCATGGAGTATTCACAAAGATTCTTAATTTTTCTTAGGCCACAGTCCCCAGGAGAACTGGCGGGGACCACGGGCCTGGGAAAGTGTGGACGTAATACACATTGCTGCTTAATTTCAGAGGGCTGATGGCGCCGCCCACCACCTGCCAAGGGCCTCGGTGGACCTCAGCTGGGAAACCTCACTGTACCTGGAGCTGCTTGAGAGCTTTCTCGGCGTGCTCGGGCTTCCTGTATTCCACAAATCCAAACCCCATGGAGAGCAGCGATCCTGAGAGAGAGAGAGGTGGAGTCACACCAGCGGGTGGGTGGAAGAGCAGCAGGACCAAGTGCCAGGGCTCCGGTGGCCCCAGGACCTCTGTTGTGTTTTCTCCTTTCTTTTCATAGCCCTTTTCACCCCCCAAATGACCTCAGCACCTGGTTTCCCATTTCTTACTAGTCTTCTTGACGCATCAGCCAAAGAGGTTCGCATCAGCCAACGAGGTTCTATGGCTGCCACCTGAGGCTCGGCTGACTATTAATTAACAGATGACTGACATGATAATTAACTTCATAATGGAATTCCGCTTTGGGGGAGAGAGTGAACTAACAGGGATGACCATCGCGGTGACAAGCGGCAAAGGCTCTATCTGGGCAGTTCCCGGCCTCCACTCATGATGCATAAAATGAATGCGTGCACGAACGTCAAATGCACCAAAGGCTTACTCTTCACAAACCTCTCGGACCAGCCAATTACATTGGCTTCCTGGGTTTCAGATACCAAGTGTGGATAGGGCTGACTGCATTATTCAAATTTCTCTGGCTCCCCACTTCTAGGTTGCGAGAAGCAAAAGGTCATGTAGCAAGGCATATTGAAAAAATCTTATCAGAAACTTTTGCTTGTCTATGGCCACACCACCCTGAACACGCCCGATCTCGTCTGACCTAGGAAGCTAAGCAGGGTTGGGCCTGGTCAGTACTTGGATGGGAGAAACTTTTGCTTCCTGACTACAGATGACTGGCAGGGGGTGGAGCTTTTCATATGGCACTAAAAAGACAAATCCCTAATTACATCTTGCCTTTTTGACACAAAATTCAATGCACCCACACCTTCCACCTCTGCCACTGCACTTCAGACAGATTTGTTAAGTTTATTCTTTATTTTTTTCCACAGTTGACCTCAAAGAGGTTTGGTTTAAGTCCAGTGTGTGCAAAGGAGGCTCGAGGTTCTTGTCTCTGACTCACTTAGCAGTTCCTACCTTTCCACCTGTGGCATCGTTTGAGGCCTGTCCCCCTGCATTTCCACCAGCACACAGCAAGGGTTACAAAATGAGAGCCAGATGCAGAACATCAGTTGCCCAAACAAGGCTCAGACAGCACTGCCGGCTGACTGGCAGCGCCACCCCATGGTGACTTGAAAAGTCTGTTCTCCAAGCAGACCCTTCGTGGGAGCTCTGTTTTGGGGCTCAAGGGTGTGGGTGGCGGGCTGGTGTGTCTGGGCACCTGTGACTTTTGAGAAGTGCGTTAAGACCGTGTGAAGAGCAACCATGAGAAGGTCAAGTTCATCTCTTGGCCCCTGACACCATGCAGATCCACTCTCTGCCCTTCTCTACACCCTGGGACGGGGGTCTGACCTCCACAGGTCCCCTGTTGGGATTAGCTGTCAGGAAGTGCTGGTCTGAGATGGGAGGGAGGAGCAGGGGGAGGCTGGAATCCTGGTTCTTTCCACCTGCCCACCCATGTCCCTGCTTTGGTGTGGCTCTGCAAGGGCCGTGTCCCATGCACAGCCGCTCTCCTACTGGTTATTTCATGGCTCCAACTCTCAATCGAGCTTGGGTCACACCCTTTCCTCCAATGCCCCTCCAGGCTCAGCAGGAGGATGGGCATGCTTCCCTGCGACCTGCTGCGGGCCACACCTCAGCCTGTGGCCTCCTCATCACAGCTGTCTGTCCTCCAGCCCCAGCTGAGCATGCTCTCTACTTCCTGCTGCAACCCTGGCTGATACCCTTTGTCTAGATTTTCCCCAAACTGTGATGGATGGGCCTCAGAGAACAGGGCCCTCAAAAAAGAGAGCGTACATTTTAAGAGCTGCTTACAACAGCGGCAGATCAGATAACTAGCACTGAAGAGCACTCCTTGGGAGGAAAAGGCAGGCCCACAGAACAGCCGACTGCAGGGACAGGCACAGTGACCCACCTGTGCCCGCTGGCCTGGGCACACCTCCGTCCAGTCTGACCCACCCTTGGACTTCAGCAATGACTTTCTTTCCTGAAATCCCCATGACTGACCCTTCTCATCATTAACTTGGTACTTAGCTGCCTTTCCTTATATCCCAAACTATTTCTGAAGTTCCTAGAGAACAGGGATATTAGGGGCTCAAGTGTGTCCTCCAAATCCGCATGCTGAAATCCTAACTCCCAGCATCTCAGATGTGACCTTATTTGAGATTGGCTCTTTACAGAGGCAACCAAGTTAAAATGAGGTCACTAGGGTGGGCTCTAATCCAATGTGGTTGGTGTCCTTTAAAAGATGGGCGGGGGCGTGAACACAGGACAGCGTACACGAGGGCTGCCCTGTGAGCACGTGCAGGCCGAGGAGCGGAGCCCGGAGCAGCTCTTCCCTCAGTGTCAGAAGCAACCGGCTCTGCCTGCTCCTTGATCTCAGATTTCTAGACACCAGAACTAGCAATGTGCAATGACACATTTCTGTCGTTTAAGTCACCCAATTTGTGGCACTTCATTACGGCAGCCCAGCAAACCAACACAAGGGACCCTCTAACTTCCACGCCATGTGTCTGCTTAAAACCTCCCTAGCTGCGTCTCCTGCCTCTTCCTCAGCAAAATCCCCAGGCTCGGCCACGCCAGCCTTGCCCACCTCCCTCGTCCGCACATCCCGCCTGACTGCTCTGTCCCCATGTAGCCCCCAGGAGCCTCAGGCTGACATGGAGACTCTCGTGCTGGGCTCCTGCCCCCAGGGAACTCACCCCACCCCTTGTCGCACTGTGCCACAACCACCAGCTCCTACGTCTCTCCAGCTGGACGGTGGGCCCTCTAGGGGCAGGGACTGCATCTCCTTCATCTTGCGCCATTTGTGGGCAGGTGGCAGAAGCCTTGCGTAAAACTAGTGCCGTGCTCACCGTGTGGCCCGCTCCGGGAACTGTTTGAGGAATAAATGAACAGTAGACATCCTGGCCACCTAGCACTTTGCATACAGCAGGTGCTCAAGGATGTAGTTTTGGGCTGGCTCCTGTGGCATTCCTATGAATCCTGCCTACCTAAAGGGACTTGGGATGGGGAAGACTCGGCTGTGAGAAAGTGAAGACTTATCTCCTGCCCGTCCTCTGCAGGAAGCCAGGGCTGGAGGACAGCCAAGCAGAGGCCAAGGTACTCAGGACAATGTCTAAAGATGAGTGGCGAGATGAAGATGGTCTCTGTCTGCCCATGGACCCGCTGGCCAGGGAAATGCATGGTTAATGACCAGGTGGAATGTTCCAGAAGTCCTATAACTGGGTTATTTCCCTTGGAAAGGGAGAAGGAAAGCCCACGAGCAGTTGTTTCTTGCTATTTCCTGGGAAATTTCCAGAGCACAGAGGTGCTGGGAGGAGGCAGAGGCTTCTGCCGCCTGCCCACAAATGGCGCTACTTCAAAGCCACTCCGACCATCCGCAGTGGTGTAGGGTCTAGATTCAGAAGAACCTGATGTGCGAAGCTGCTTCTACTGAAAAGCAGGAGTCTCCAGGGAAATGGGAAGAGGCACCACTTTAGACAAGGCAAGCGAGAGAGTCTGAGGGTGACAGTGCTTCAAAACAATGAGGACCTTCAAAATGCACACGTGAGAGTGACCCCGGCCCCTTGCCCAAAGCTACACCATTTCTCTCTGGTTGTGATTTTGAAATACCTGCTTTGTTCTTCTTCTTGGAAATAGAGCAGCTCTTCACCATCCCCACTTTGGAAAACACCTGGAAAAGAATGGTAACACGTATCATCGGCTTTTCCAGGCTAATCCCGTGAGCCGGGCCGGCGTGTACTCACAGACAGAGGCCGCGTGCCTGCGCACAGGCACCGAGCTGAGAATAAAAGCAGAACCGACACCTGCACTCTGCTGTAGGTATTATCACCACCCCCCCTTTCAGATGAGAAAAGCTAAGGCTCGGAGGGTTACAGATGACACCTAGGGTCACAGAGCTAGGATGTGGTGGAGCTGAGATTCGGACCCGGGATCCAGGCTCTACACCACTCTGCAGGTGAGAGCCCCTACCTCACACTATCCCCTCCCCAAATGTGCCACATTGACATCTTGAGGTCCCAAAACACCTTGAGGTGATGAGTGATGACCTGCTTTAAGGAACCCGGGAGTCCCCGAGGGTTCCCCACAGGAGCAGCCGGGCTTGTTCCTTGCTCCAGTTACAGAGGGAGGAAGCGAGGCACAGAACATTCGAGAGACTGTAGACTACGTGGTAGGGAAGCCGGCACAGACTTGGAAGCCTGGGATCCACCTGACCCTGGCACTGCCCCCTGGAGTGAATGCCAAAGTCACTTAAAAAAAAAATTAAGTCATATTCTATCCTACTTTTCCCTTTGCTTTTTCTATCTCCTTTGCTAGGATTTGAAACCAGCCAAGACAGAGTCCAAGTCTGCCTGGCTGTCAGCTGTGTCCTCAGCACCATACATGTGGCCAGGGAGAGGCAGGTGCCTAGGAAAGGTTTGGAGGCAGAAGGGAGGGACAATCCTGATAAACAAACACCACAAGCGACAGCCATGTATGGACTGACTGCTTTGTTTCCAGTGTCAAATGCTTTACTGGGATTATCTCATTCATCCTAATCAAAACATCAAAACAACCCCACAAGAAGATCCTATTAACACCCCCATGTTACAGATGAAGAAACTGAGGCACGGAAGGGCTGAAGGACTTGCTCAGGGTCGTACCGTTAGGGGCCAGTGAAGCCGGGATCCGAGCCCAGGCGGGCTGACCCTAACCACGGCTCTCCACCCACATGGGATGCGGAAACGGGAGTCCTGTGAGCGAGGTGCTCTTCCCCTCGGTGTCTACGATGAGCTGTGTTACCTAAGGACAGTGAACCAACCTCTCTGAAGTTTAGTTCCCAATTGTGCGATAGGAAGAGACTGGACTAGATCATCCTGGCTGCACCTTCCAGCTCTAGAATTCTCTATAATTCGGAGGATGCTCCTGGGCTGATGGGTGCGTGCATCTCCCAGGAAACAATAATCCCTGATAATGCTGTTCCCACACCAGAAATAAAAATAAAACAACCATAAGCTAGTTTGGCACACTCAAGGCTATCTACCTTTTGGACATACCAGTGTGTGCCTCTGTTTACAAGCAAAACAAAACAAAAATGGACTCGGGAAGTAGCCAAAA